>BKCP01010848.1:260677-331889 GCA_008636005.1 Striga asiatica | reverse complement strand
AAGAAGAAGAAGCTATTTTCTTTTTCTTTACTCTGATTGATTTCACTTATTCAATTGTAAAGGCGGTCAACAATCGGGAGACATGGAGGGTTATGTGGGGTTCCATGCTGCCTTAAGGCACTCTTACCACAAATTCGTAAAAAATCTCGCTAGAGACTGCAAACAGGTTGTGAGGCACCATCTCGATTCAGTCACCAGCCCATACTCCCTCGTCTGCTATGAAGCCGACACCACCACGCCTTTGACTTTGACCAACCGAGCACACCAGATCATCCAGCCCTGGTCGTTCAGCCTCGACCTGTCGGGCGTGGGACCCACAAACGAGACCACTGTTGAACAGGATAACATTCCCCCCGAGAGAAACGAGATCGTCACGCCTGGGAAAGCTGCTGCAGAGCATAGGGAAGCTCTGAGAGAGTGCCAAATGACGGTGCCCGAGACTCCTTCGCCAGATCAGCCGTGTGAAGCGAGTTGTGTTGTGAAAAAGGAGCTCGGAGGGGGTCATTGTGTGGTGGAGTTGGGGCTGAGAAAGCGACAATCGAGGATCGGGCCCAATAAACGGGCCCAAAATGGCGGTGGGCTTCTGCTTGGGGGTGGGTCTGGGTCACCGCCTTACGAGGAGATTTGCTCGTCTGCTGCGCGGCATTTCGCGCGGATTCGTGAGGTGCTGGTCGAGAGGGGTGTGGCTTCGACTCTGAATTCCGGGTTCTTGACACCTTGGTATTATTATGTGGCTATGAAAAAAAACCCATCATTCTTTATTCTTATTGCTATTGTTATTATTATTGTTGAAAAAATATTATTATTTTGTAGTCGAGAGCGTCTGATGGTTGAACTGGGGCTGGATTTGTTTGCTGTGACTGACGAGAAGTTTATGGAAATGTTTGTTGCGCCTGGAACAATCGACCTTCTTGAAAACGAGAGGCAGTCGCTACAAAAGCGCCAGAAAATACTGAATTCGTGCTTGAGTGAGTTCAAGAATGTGGCCAGGGCACTTTGATTGAAATATTTCCTTTTTGTTTTAGCATTTGAATACCAAAAAAAAATAAAAATGGAAAAAAAAAAAGTTTGATGAATTTGATTGCTGGTGAGGTAGTACGGATTCTTGGTTTCACAACTTGGTGAAAAAGATCAAGAATTATAGAACGTTACATTGTGTGTGATATGTAAAACAGTAATACTTGATTGTAAGGGGAAAAATGTTGTCTTTCTTTTTCCCAATTTGGAATAATATATATTTGGTGTTGTGTCAAATGGTACTTATGATTTTACTTTTATTTTTATCCTTAACCTGGTTCCTTAATGTGAGTATATACATGGATAGCATGCATGAATTCATGAGTCTAACAAAGTACTTAGAAGCAATAATTTTCTTCTTTCTATCTCAAATTTGTGTTTTGGCAAAAGTTAAAGAAGTAAACCAGCATGTTTTTCCTTGATGAAATCTTGAAAATTTGCATGAGTCAACAAATGTACCCTTGTGAAATCTAAAGGAGTTGGTACATTGGAGTTACGAAATTGGTGACTTTTCCTCTAAGGAACTGGTAATATTATAACAATAATTATGTAATAAGATTATTTTCAATTACTAGCTAGTGCCATTTTTAAGCAATATAGGCATTTTAAATGTATGAGTAATATTATATTCAAATGGAGACAGACAGCTACATATCAGGCGCATGCCAAGAGAAAATTGAGACCATCGATTAAATTTGTATGCAGATAATGAGTCTGGGTCCCAGGCCCAGCCCATCTGCCTGTGCTTCAGGAATCCAGTCCAAGAACTGAATATTATTATTTTACTTACTTGTTTACACAGATAAAACTTTCACAATTTAATTTTCATGTAAAACGAATGTGCAAGGTCAATATCATTTCTTTCTTTTCTTTATCTTTGTCTTTTATTGACCCAAATGGGAGTCATATGAACCTGGTTATATGAACCTGGTTAGTAATAACATTTACTTTGCCTCCATGAACATATATATGATTTTTAGTAATATCATTAATTTGTTGGTTAGTTATTAGCTGACTTAGCTGTTAGAGATTAGCAATTCTAAGAGTGTCAATGTCTGAACTCTGAAGTTCAACTATGAAAGGGGTTTAAGAATCACTTTTTTTACAATGGCTTATTCAATTTATGACAATAACAAGTATAGCTTATACCATTTAAACACTCACATTCATTTCGAAAAAAGATCTAAATGACACAAAAATACTAATTTCCACAAAAAATGGAGAGTTGATAGAATATTTCAGTAAGTTTTGATGGCATGTGCTAACAAATATAATCCAAAATAGGAGCACACAAGTCAACTTCACAAGACTTTGCTAACATGCTAGGCCAAATTAGTATGGCCTAATCAAACCAAATTTTAAAATAAAAAATAAAAGCCACCCAACCAATCAACAAAACTTCAAGATTCACTCATTCTGTCTCTTGGTATAATAACAATATATAGGCCAAAATTCACAATAACAATAGACTGCTTATCTTGATCTAGCATATATGGTCCACAAGAAGTCACACACTTTGAACAATTACAGTGGTTAATTAGTTTTGAAGAAATAATTTTTATATATTAAGATTATTATTCACTTTGGTTACTTACCTTTTCTGGATAACTGGTACTTTATCAATTCAACTTGAGTGTTTACATAACAAAATCTAAAATCATCTAATATATTGAAAAATAATGCTTTGCTTTTTGCACGAATTACATACATTAGGTTGACAATATCTTTATAAATATTATACTTTAAATAATATAAATAAAAGTATGTCATTTGACAGTATACAATATAAACATAGTATTACAAGTCCAGCCACATAATGGTTAGACCAATTCATAAAAAAATTAGTGTCAAAATTGAGCTATGCTTTAGGCCAGCCTCAATTTGTACACAGCCTAGTGAATTTTACAAGATCAATAACAATTCAGTTATTAATTTAGCAGTCAATAATGAAATTAATTAACAGTCATAATAATTATTGAAGCCTATAAAGAAGGTGAGGTCACAGATTTCCCGCCATAGAGCTCTATTAGTATTAATTATCTCTCAATTAACTCGAAGCCATTAATGCTAATGAAAGATAAATAATTTCTCACTTATGTTGAGACTAATATTTTGAGTAACCAAACCAAGCTAATCTAACAGATTCAAATAAAATGTTGACATATTTTATTTAATAGCTTTTTTATAACTTACATTATTTTAATCTTGGTCATGCTTGGTAATCAGTATTTGAAACTAAATTAAAGATACCCGTCAGAACCTCTAATTTAATTGTTTGGTACGTAGCGATTCGAAATAACATTTTGGATCCAAAACGTTAATTTTGAAAAAACTCAATATGAGCTTTTCTAATGAATAATTGTAAAATCAATTTTTTTTATCAAACAACTAATTATTTACTAAGCACTTTGCATAATAAACTAATTCAATCAACATCAATGCTAGAATGGAAGTTGCTTTTTTTACTTTATGGGTCGTTCTTTATATCAGTCATATATGATGAAATTGGAAAATTATAGCAATTTAATAATCAAGTTTCATAATTTTTGATGATTTTCTTATTGATTGTACAAATCCAAAGAAATCAGTAAATAAGCTCTTGCATAAGGGAATATAATAATGCTAGCATTTATATTATGGTTCACCACTTAATTCTATCCCTTTCAATGGGAATTCGATTCTTTGTCACTTTGCTCATGAGGAAATAAACAAGCAAATAAAACAAACTGTCATAAATTATTAAATTGAATGCAAAAGCACCTTTTTACATTGTTAGTTACAATATTTACATGATTGAAAAGCATTTTATGGAATGAAATCTAAACTCTTAAAATGTTATTTTGCATGTGCTTTTTATTTTTCTCTAAATAGAAAGTGAAAGGATAACTTTGGTGAATGAGAAGCGAATAACACGACATTGAGATCAACAATCATAAATTTACAAGTAGATAAAAATAAATAAATAAAATGTTATATAACTCGAGCAACTATCAACTCAAAAAATTCATGAGTATTTTTAATTGAAATTGCTGTGTTTTGATTGAGTGTTTGATTACTTAAATCTATAATTGAATAATATTTGAATTGTTGAGTTATAGATTGATAGAAGTTGTGATGAACAAGAAATTTGGTTCTAAAAAAAAAACAACAACAACAACAACTTAATTGTATTCATATAAATCTATGAATTTGAGTTAACACTACGCCAAAAAAGGCTTCAGATAGCGCTTCTTTTTTGCTACAGATAACGCTTTTAAGCGTTATTGGAGTCAGTGTTATCTGAAGACAGGTCTCTTCAGATAACGCTTATAAAGCGTTATGTGAAGTAACCTTTCACATAACGCTTTTTGTATTAAGCGTTATGTGATTAACCTATCACATAACACTTATTTATATTAAGCGTTATGCGAATAACCTTTCACATAACACTTTTTATATTAAGCGTTATGTGAAGAACCTTTCACATAACACGTTTTATATTAAGCGTTATGTGAAAAACCTTTCAAATAACATTTTTTTATCGTTGTGTATTTTTTTTTTTAATGCTTTTTGTGTCTGTATTCATTCCACCCCCTAAACATCAACCAAACGTAAATCATAAACACCATGTACCAAGAAGAACCAACAAGAAAACAACGCAAACATGAATATAACAAAAGTTACTAACACAATCCACTAGTTTTAACATTTCGTGTATGTACCGGAGAATAATGTAGCACAAAATCGTGAAAAAATCGTATCTCCAATTCCAAGAAATCAAGAAAAACAACTAATATTCCTAGTAAAAAAATCGCTCACTATTATCCAATATCCTGATCAAGACAATTTTGATGGCATCCTCCTGCATCACAAAAGTAGTACATATATTGATATCAAATTTACGTCATTTCATCACATCATATAAACAAAAGAAACTGTATTACGAGTATAACAAAATACATACCTGTTAAGTGCGAAAATAATGTGTGTATCTGCCATAAATACAAATTGAAAAGAAACAACTCAATCATTATCATTATTTGTTATTCTCTGTAACAGATTTGAAATTTAACACAATAATAACAACAAACGAATCGACACTAGTAGAGTTTTTATGTTAATTGGAAAAGTAAAAAAAAAATGGCAATTAAATTGAATATATATATATATATATATATATATATATACATTGGAAACGAAACATGGTTCATTTAAATACATTTATTCCTAAAATCAATTAGGCATGTAGAAACACTAACATATTATTAAACTTAGGGATTTCCAAGTGTTCATGACAAATTTATGCAGACAAGAAACAAGAACATAATGAATACTTTAAGAAGAATCCCCTCCAGTTTAAAGTGGATTGTCACCTTAATAATGTTCCATCCCAAATTAATTGGTCCTAGGACAAGTAGATCATTAGGCTTAAAAAATAGGTTCAATGTCTCTATCAGGAGAAGGGATGTGATCCTATAGGGTGAAGCACACCTTAAGCGAGTGATTCTAGTCGCCACCTTAGTGAAGTCTCATTTGGTGATGAGTGGAATAAATTGCATGGGTTATAAACTAAGTCTATTTTTTCTGGAACAACTCGCAAATAATATTCCAACACTATTAAACAAAATTACTCAATTCAATTATAACCCATGCAATAAGTGCTATAGACATAATCTACTTATAAAAAATATACAGAGTCCTAATTGTATCTCTAATAGTATTTTAACCATACTCAATTCCATCAACCAAAGTACGTAGCTGCTACTCATAATTTAGTTAAATAGAGACATAGCCCTAATGTATCCATTTCGATTACTTGAACCATATTGGCCAAAACATGGTTATTTAATAAATAAAATAAAACAAAACAATTCAGTAGGGATATATCGTCAACCATTACGGAAACAAATTGCACAATTTCAGCTATAAATGGACTAAAAGTTAGAATAATTAGAAAAGATAAGGTTAAACAAAGAGTGGGTCTAAGTACTATAGAGCCATTTATGTTGTGATAAACATGAATGAAAGAGAATACCTGCAGCTCAAGTGATGGTTGCTTCAGTGCAGATGGTACCTTTCCAGTATTTCCTTCACACTACATATATCAAGCCACAAAATGGAAAAGACAACTGGTGAAGTCGGGTACATTCTATACAACACAAGCTACAATAAAGAGGTCACCACTAAAACCAAGTGCTGCATGCATGTAGTATCTACATCCTACACCCCCGCATCTCAAACTCTTTACCTTTATATTACTTGGGAAATATGTTAATAAATAGTACAAAGGTAAAATATTAGTTATTTTTATATAACATCCAAAGCTTCCTGATCTTACAATCAACCACTCGTAGAACTCCACTTATTCCTTTTGATTATCTTTATATAAACCAATCAAAGCTCGTTCACATGATCCCATAGGATTATCATTGGCTAAATAGTTAGTGAGTTAAGTGTGCTGTTCAAAATAGTGAATTTTAATAGCTAGTTCAACCACCAGTTGTAAATAATATTGATTTTCTGGCACTCACATCACTTTTATCCAACAACTATATTATACTGGACTTCATGCCAACAAATACTATCAAACAGCCCATCAAAACCATTCTTATTATTTTTATTCTTCAAACAACCCAACAAATACCATCAAAACAGCTCTCTCACTGAGTCCACCACAGACTCTCAGAACTTTAATGGCACAATATCTGCGTATCACCTTTCAGACCCAATAAACTGAAAGATCCATATTCAGAACAACAACTGTTTCTCACCCATGACATCTCTTCAATTTCTAAATGAAACGAAAGAAAAATTTACCAACCAAAAAACACACAGCTCAACATGAAGACAATGAAAATTATAAAAGGAATTCCCTAACCTGCTAAAAAACAGGAAACGATTTCCACTGTGGAAAGCTTTGCCGCATATCTTCTTTATATCATCCCTGTTGAGTGAGCTCAATTGTTTACTAACAGCTGTCTGCCCGGACACAAATAAACAAACAGATTCAACATTATAGTTGCAACAAAGTCGAACATTCAGCTTGAATACGACCAAATATCAACCTGACGAGATGTTGAAATTATCAAAATTATCAAAATAACAACCAAAATGAAACCAAATTATCAAAATAACAACTAAATTGAAACCATCCCAAGCCATTAATTCCCAGTTAAACAGGGGTAATTCCCAATATAGTCAACAAAGTTAATTCGAGTACCTGAACCAGAATATGTGATTAGATGTTTGTCCAAAACCGAGAGGATGTCTCGGCAAATCTTGGAAGATAAAATTCGAGAAGAACGATTGAAGATAAAAGTCGTTGCCCTTGGTCGCTCGATTGAAGATAAAATTCTACAGAAATGTTTCTCGTTGCCCTCGATTTCTCTGGGAATTTTTCTTCTTGCAGTAGCACGCTAGGGTTCTTAGAATTTTCGTCAGTTTCTGTTCTCGGTTTTTACATAATTTGGCTTCGAGAGATTTTTTTCTGATAAATTTATTATGAAATTGACCTTTTTTTTTTTTTTATTATTAGTGTGTGAAACAATAGGATGAAGTGTTATAAAACACTATGTAAGTGTTATAAGTTAATATAGCACTTTTAAAAATAGTGTTATAATATGAACTAGTGTTATGACTTATATAGCACTTTTAAAAAAAGTGTTATGTATTTTTATTTTTCTTATAACGCTTGTTAAATTAAGTGTTATCTAAGAGTTGCGTGTTTTTTACATAACACTTTTTTAAAAAAGCGTTATGTCAAAAGTGTTATCTGAATGCATTTTTGGCGTAGTGTAAAACTGAAGTGAAATCTTTAAACGAAGTCAGTTTTGTGATTAGTTCATAGAAATTTATGAATTTTAAGTCAGTTAAATTGACATCTTTAAATGAAATCAGTTTTGTGATTAGTTCATAGAAATTTATGAATTTGAGTCAGTTAAATTGACATCTTCAAATAAAATCGTTGAAGAAAATACAATAATTATAGTGGCATTCTTAATCTATTACAAAATTTTCATTCCACTTATAATATAAGCGTAACACTTGCAATTGAAAAAAAATAATGTAACAATAAGCCAAAACCAAGCTGTAAAACTAAAGATTTATTGCTTGGATATAAATTTGTTTGGAAATATCCAATCACTTTTAACTAAATAATTTTTTTGAACTCAAAATCTAATTAAAATTTAATTCATCCTCACTCTTCTCAATATTATTACTATAATTAAATAATATTAATCAATCATCTTCACACAACACATCAAGTTAATTTAATTCACTATTCATTCACTCATACAATTTTAACTACATGTTACTTTTAATCACATCTCTCTTACTTTTACATCAAATAAATTTATAATTATTTTATTTTAAATATTATTTAATATAAAATTTAAACACACTCAAACACAAACTAATTTTTTAAAATTAATTATAATTAACTTAAAAATTAATCAAAATTCAATCAAATCTATGTGCAAGTAAGATTCCTAAACAAAAAAGACACTACAGTACTAAGTAAGATCAGTAAGATATAGAGATAGATTTTTGGAAATCCACACCCACATGCACATTATTATTATTATTATTATTATTATTATTATTATTATTATTATTATTATTATTNCAAGTTAGTAAATCAAAATTCACAATACTTTAATGATTCCAAAATAAATATTTAATTAAAGTTAATTCATTACAATAAAATTGCTTACCTAAGGCACTCACAAGTCAATGCCCTCAATTTATATTGTTTAGACTTTAAAATTATTACTTAATTTATGCTCAACCAAAAATATTTGTATTCCTAACCCCACTCTATAATACTTGTTTGTCTCCCCTCATTTCTTTATTTAGTTATATTTTTTATTTTGTAGAGTTCATTGCCATCTATTCAGTTTTATTCTTGAATGGAAGTGTATTTCTGATATTATAAACTTAAGAGTAAATATTGGCAAAAAGGACATAATTTGGTAATTATAGGTCAGATACTAATGTCTGTTTCATTATTGTCATTTAGATTGTAGTTTACAGGTGAGAAATAAAGAGAAATAAATGTTCATATTTTAAAATATAAAACAACATGAAATTATTTGAATTCGTTTTATAAAAGTGTGATCCTTTAAGGGGAAAAAAAAAAAGAAATATAGAAGAAATGTTTATATACTCTTATCTTCTAAGATATGAATGTACTTTAATTCCTTTTAAATCATGATTCCAAAAAGTAAAAAATAAAAACAACGAAAAGAAATAAGTATAATAGTGAAGTCTAGTGAGAGAGTGTGTGTGTGAGGGAAAACAGAAACCCCTCTCAAAACTTCACAACAGAAAAGAACTAAACAGTAAACACACAAAAAAAAAGCCCCATTCATCTTCTTCTCCGCCATTGCCCACCAAAAAAACCTCTGCTCAATTCGAAAAACTCCCAATTCAATTTCATGCCCCATCTGAGGTGAACTGAATTGAGACTCTCTGAATTCAAAGGAAAAAAGGGGGCATAAAATGGAAATCGCCTCATCAATACCCCTAGAGAGAAGTAAAATATCGTCTCCGGCGACTTCCCCTTCCGCCGGCGGCGGATTTCCGCCGCCCCACCCGATCCCCACCCCGCCGCCGACCCCGAGTCCCGCCGCCTCCAGATCTCACGAGTCCTCCATCCCCCACCCTACCACCTTCGTCCAGGCGACCGCCTCCAACTTCAAGCAGGTGGTGCAGATGCTCACCGGATCCTCCGGCACCGCCGTCGTTTCTGCTGGCGGCGGCGGCGGCGGAGGCGGAATACCTCCGATCAAGAGCACCAGCCAGAAGAAGCAGGGGTTCAAGCTGTACGAGCGGCGGAACAGCCTCAAAAGCGGCCTCATGATCAATACCCTGCTTCCGGCGCGGTTTTCTGGCCGGAAGACCGAGATCCTGTCCCCGAGCTTGCTCGATTTCCCGTCCCTGGCCCTCCTCAGCCCGCCGACGCCGCTGAACGGAGACAGCCTGGGCAGATCGGCCGCGGCGCCGTCTCCGACGTCGGAGGAGGAGAGGGCGATCGCGGAGAAGAAATTTTACTTCCATCCATCGCCGAGGACGAAGTCCGGCGAGCCGCAGCTGCTTCCCCTTTTTCCGGTGACCTCACCGCGAGTTTCCGGGTCGGAAAATTGAATTTTAACCTTTTTATTTTTTGGATTTGAAGCGATTGGTTTAGTTAATGGAGAGGGATTTTGAACTTGTGCTGGTTAAGGAAGCAAAATTATTTGCTCCATTGGTACAATTTGGTATTTCTACACGTTTTCTTCGTGTTTAGCTGCAAAAGGAAAAACTAAAATATTGGGAAAGTTAATGAAAAACAAAAAACAGAAAAAATAATAAACCTTCGCTCGTTTACACAAATTTTCGTACGATACAAATTAACCGTTAAGGGGTCAACCTATGTATGGTGAAAATTTATAACTACAGTCAATGAATCTCTATATGGTGAAAATGTATTATTGCATAATCGTTATTTCTATCGTTTCGAACAAAAAAATAAATAAATTATTGCATAATCGTGAATGACTAACCGTTAGATTGATTACTGCTTAATTACCAGGCTTGTCTATCAGAAGATTTACTGTATCATTTATTAACCTTTATTTTGTGTTTATTAAACTTTATTTTTATGTTATTGAGTTTTTATTTACACAAATTTTCGTATGGGCTTGTTATCAGCAGGACAGTCTTATTGTTTCGTTTATTATTTTTTATTTCAAGTTATTGATTTTTTTATTTTTTTTTTCACACAGATTTTGTATGAGACTATTGGGTATCCTTTAACATTTCAATTTCAATTTCAACGTATTGTCTAATTGTTGTTTCATTAATTAATTTGTTTGAAGTTATTGAATTTTTTTCACACAAATTTTGTATGAAACTATGGTGTATCCCTTTAACATTAAGTCATTAATTTCAATTTCAACGTATATAATTGTCTAAAATTTATTTTTAATGTATATTAATTGTATTAACTGTTATGTCTATGTATAAGCAATACCAATTCGTTTATTAATCTTTCTTTNTTATTTCATCTTTCACACAATTCTTACTTCAGTTAACCAACGGATTTCGAGCAAAAGGACAAAATATATTAGAAAAGAAAAACAGGAAACTGGAAACATGTTTGCTTTTTTCTTTTCTGTGAGCTGAAGTTTTTACTCTAAAAGGCGATTTACTTTTTTGTGATCAAAATCGTATTCCGTGCATTCAATCAAATAGTGGCTTAGAAAAAGAACAGTAGACGCAATTTTGAAAAGTTTCACAAGTGTGGTACTTATAATTAGTTTGTGTACGGTAATGGAAATAAATCACTTGTATTATTATTATTAGGTAATGGAAATAAATCACTTGTATTATTATTATTATTATTATTATTATTATTATTATTATTATTATTATTATATTCACCGATAATAATACCACACATAACTTGGTTCAAATAAGTGATAAAAATCATAATTTGGCGCAACGTAAAATCACCCAAAGTCACGACATTATTATTGTTATTATCTATTCACCGATAATAATACCACATAGCTTGGTTCAAATAAGTGATACTCCCTCCTGTTCAATATATTTGTCGTTCTGGACATTCGCACAGGTATTAAGAATTTTTTTGGTTGCCTATATTACCCTTATTCAATGAATAATTAACATTAATTAATGGCCATTAAAACAGTAAAAAGATAAAGGAAAAATAACTTATATGGGTGGAAAAACCCTTCGTCTTCCACGTTTTTTTCTTTTCAAACTTTGAGTTCACAATACAGAGCAAAAATATGTAACAGAGGACAAATTTTGGAGCCAAATTTTCAATAAACCATAATTGGTGACTTACAAAATTTTCTTCAATGACTTACATATTTGGAGCCAAATTTTTGATAAGGAGGTAAACTCAAAATTCACCTTCAACATTTCAAATTTTGTGAGCAGCACCTAAAAATGACTATAAATATGGATAGGTTCATTATACCAATAAAAATTTGTAATGGCTTCAAACATTTCGATCGATTTGAATGAACCTCCTTATGACGTAGAAAATGATGTCTCGATATCTTCACAAAACATTATAGTCGAGCTAAATGCCGACGAAAGACCGGAAATTGGATACCACGTTATCGAGCTCGATTTAAATCAGATTTTCGAAGATGATGACGAAGCGAGGTCCGAATCATCCGTGGAAGAGATAGTTAGCCAACAAGCCAATGGTGGAGAAGGAAATAGAGAAGGTGTAGTTCAAGGACACGTAATATCGGGTGGACAAGAGATTTTCAACGAGTTTGACGGCCGCAATGGTGAAACAAGGGAAACAAGCCAAGGTGAGTTTTATTGATATCAACTTTTTTCTGCTTGGTTGATATTGTTATTTTCTCCAAATTACCATAAGGTTATTATTGATATCAAATATTCCATGATTGCTCAGTTTCTGCTGCATTATGGTAAATTTTTCATGCAAAAGATTGTTATTGGTATACTTAAATCAAAATGTTTGAAGCCATTTGAGGAAATGTTTAAATCAAAATGTTATTGGTAAATGAAGCCATTGGTATAATTTTTCGTGCAAAAGGTTGTTTGTGTTGCATAATATGATTGTTATTCTTCTTAGTTTGCTTTTTTTTGTTACGTTGAGTTGTTGTCTCCAATCTAGTTATGTGTTTCCATTTGAAATTGCAAGAAAAGTTAAATAAAAAAGAGTGTGAGATCTTACAAGATAGAAACAATTAGTTTGATGTTAAGTAACTAAATTTACAATCTTTTTTCATGTCCATTCTTATGACTTAATGTAAATAATTCAAACACACTAGGCATGCAGTCATATTATGTAATCCGTACACATAATAACATAGCCTTATAAGTGGAATTGTTAAAATGAATCAAAATTTCCATTTTTAATTTTATAGAACACTCTGGTAGGAAACTGACTAGTCAAGCCAAAGTCATCAACAGACAAGCCAACTCTGATCATACAATGATCTTACAAACTCTACTTTAATTAAATTTACATTTTCTATTTTATTCACTTTCGAACTGTAAACAATACTCCTAACTGACTGCAATGTTCCATGTGAGTACAGAAAAATTTAGTTACTCTATTTTGTTACTTCACTTGCTAAAATTTAGTACAAAAAAAAATTCGTTACTTCACTTCCATGTGAGTAAACAATACTCTAATTGACTGCATGGTATATCTAGTTTCATTGCTTGGTTCTCTATATTAATTTGGTTATCACTATTTTAATAGGAAATGTTCAAGGGAGAAAGAACAGGATCCTAACTGACGTTGAACGGTGGGCAATTTACCATGCTTTATTGGAGAAAAGTGTAAATGGTAAATTAAAAAAGAACACAACAAAAGAAGTGAAGGATATGTTCAATATTCCGGAGCTGCGAACTGTTCAAAGAATATGGAAAATTCACAAAAGTACTTCACCCGGCTCAGATGTGGATGTTTCTTCGAGGAAAGCACGGAACTGTGGTCGTAAACGGATTGAAGTAGATTTAAGTAGAATTCAGCAGATAGAGTGGCATCAACGAACAACACTTACATCTCTTTCTAATGCTTTAGGTGTTAGTTATTCCAAATTGTATCGCCTTTTTAAGCGAGGTGTTCTACGTCGTCACTCAAGTGCCATCAAACCACATTTGAAAGAAGAAAATAAAACATCGCGACTAGAGTTTTGTTTATCGATGCTTGATGAAAGCACAACGCCGAACGAGCCAAAGTTTAAGGGAATGTATAACTATGTACATATAGACGAGAAATGGTTTTACTTGACAAAAAAAGAGCAAACCTATTACCTACTGAATGATGAAGAAGATCCTCACCGTACATGTCAAAGTAAAAATAACATTGCAAAAGTCATGTTTCTAGCAGCCACTGCTCGTCCCAGATTTGATGGTGAAGGGAGGGTGGTATTTTCGGGCAAAGTTGGATGTTGGGCGTTTGTGACAGAGCAACCAGCCCAGAGAAATAGCAAGAATAGACAAGCTGGCACGATGGAGATGAAGGCAATCACATCTGTTAAAAGAGAGAATGTGAAAATGTTTTTGATTGAAAAGGTTATCCCAGCTATTATGGAGAAATGGCCTAGCTCCGATTATGGTGAAACTATTTATGTCCAACAGGACAATGCTAGGACACACGTTCCTCCTAACGACCCTGATTTTGTAGCAGCAGCTTCACAAAATGGCTTCGACATTCGATTAACTTGCCAACCTCCTAATTCTCCAGATTTGAATATACTCGACCTTGGGTATTTTAGGGCCATACAGTCACTACAACAAAAAATGTGTGCAAAGAATATCCCTGAGCTTGTAAGTGCGGTAGAGAAGGCATTCTCTGACTATTCACCCATCAAGCTCAATTACGTGTGGTTGACGTTACAATTATGCATGAAAGAAATCATGAAATTAGGAGGAGGAAATCGATATAAAATCCCTCACATAAACAAAAAACGGCTTCAAAGACTAGGTCAGCTTCCTACACAAATTTCATGCGAGTCTACCTTAGTGCAAGCGACTAAAGATTTGTTAGCAACACGACTAGGTAAGTCAATGTTGACATTTGCTTCTCCTCTTCATATATTCACTATTATTGATAATGTTGTCATTTTGTTTCAGGGAACAGTTCGATTGAAGGTGGATCGGAAGAACTTTAGTCATGTTTGGAGAGTGCTTTATTGAGCGCTTAGTTAGCTTATGCCTATTCAAGTGACAATAAGTGGCATTTAGTTTCAGTTCCTGTGTTTTATGTTGAAGTTTCCAGCTTTTTTTTTTCTCTAAGTTTTGTGGTTTATGGTGAAGTTCACCAATTATGGGTTATGCTGAAGTTTCTAGATTTTGCATTTTTTTTTTATTATTATTATTTTGTGTTGTCACTTAAGCTAATGAATGGTGCTTGTGTTTCGTTTTTGGATCATTATCATGCGAATGCAAATGCTGTGTGAGCAGTGGCGAAACTAGAATCCGAATAAGGGATGCCCGATTTTTACCTTCAAACTATGCTCGAAATTAATTAAAAAGGATAGTCCAGATTTATACCTCCTCTCGAATAGACGAGAAACTGAAAGAATCGAGAAAAATGAAGCCTCGAACGATCGAACTCGTCCTCGACAATTCGCTTATTTTTAATATTTATACATCAACTTCAGGTTCCTCTAAACAAATGCTCGGAGCTCCGAAACACTCAATAAATGGCTCGAATAGCATCGTGCCAATAAGGTCTGCACGTCCCAACTCGTTTTTCAGCAAACCGAAATCTCACGCGACCTTGCGGGGCGGACGTAAACGGCTTTTTATTTAATTTTCTAATTTGTGCACTCCAACTCGAGCTTCTCAAAATATATGGTCGGGACCTCGAATTGCAAAATAAACACCACGAACGGCTTCTACTCTTCTCGTACTTTCTAGAAAGCACTCCCATTAAATTTCGGTAGGCCTAACGAGGGCCGACGGGTTCTCGAAGTTGGGACATGAAAATGATGCTTAAATGACCGGAACCAAAAATAAAATGGAAATATAATTCAATCAGGAACCAAAAATGAATCAACTTTAGCTATTCAATAGAAATAAAACCAAATTGCGTTATAAATTGTTATCACAATCACAGATTTCACCAATCTACATAGCATACTTCGAAAACTGAAAGCACATTGAACTGACTAAAACCAAAACGAGAAAAATTGTAATCCTTAATACTGAGGAGTCAAATTGATCACTACTCATCAAAAAACACCAAATGAACTGTAATCCACTTTAAATAGCACAGAAAACAGAAGAACAAATTGGACAGATTAACCAAAAGATGTTCTGCTCCTTACTTCTCAAGTAATATCCAAACAAATAACATAAGATTGTATTAGAACAGAATGACTTGACTAACATTTGAAATTGCAAATTCATCCATGAGGTATGATTGGATATGCAATTTCCAATGGTTTACGAATACAATGTCTGTTTTTAGAGGTGCAATTTTATAAATATAAACAAAAGTAGAATTAGTGGCCTATTTGTGAATGTAAAGGGTGGAAATTGGAAAGCAACAATTAACATCATCTAAAAGCCACTCAAAGTATCGCAACAAAGTGATTCCCTTAGATTGAGCAATACAATGAGCTTAAACATTTAAAAAATATCTCATTGAAGATCATTCACATCAAATGATGATAAGAACATAGATCACAATTCACCACTGGAAACATAAAACCAAACCACTTCTCAATCAATACAAGATGGCTCAATAAAATAGTCTGTAAAACGAATTATGACCGTACCCTTCGTAATATTCTTAACTTGTTAATCTACTTTTCAGTAAACAACTGTGGCACAAAAATCTTTAGCATCTCGTGCACAACTTGATCATTCGGGTTAGATATTGCTTCCCCAACAACAAGCTTCTCATCAACCTTTGTTGCACTTTTAAATTTTGAAAAACTAGTTCCAACTGCATTAACCTTAGTTTGAACTTCTGTTTGCGCCGTCACTAAGTCAATAACCACATAAAACAAAAAAAAATCTATCATCAATAGAATAAAAACGTTAAGACTTTGAAAATAATTCAAAAAGACAACATACCAAGGAAGAGAAATAAACAAAGCAAAATAATCGAAAAAAACACAAGCATATTCCATTATGGTTCCTCGTCACTTTTGGAAATTGGATGTTGGGTGGGATATATGCATCCTTACAAGGCGATAGAGTTTCTATTTCATTTGTTTATTCTGTGAAAAGTTACACTACTCTCTCTATGAAACATATTTCAGTTACTCAATCCTTTGGCCTACAAAAGATGTTCAGAAAGGTGATGAGTGCACTTGGGATTACCTATTCAGTATTGGGGATGATAGACAACGTTCTGATAAGCTTACTGACTGGCTTCATACCGCTCAAAAATACTTTATTAAAGTATGTTGTCCTGATTGGAGTTTTCTAATTCTGGACCTCTGGTAAATCTATGCTTAGTTCTTATAATTGGGGTTTTCTTGTTTTTTCAAGAGTATGAAAAATACAGCATCAACTGGAGACGGAGAAAACATCGCATAAGAGGTGATATGCTGCTTAATTAAACAAGCTAGGATTAGCATCTTTTTCCAAAACCAAATAAATCAATTGAAATAAGTAAAATTGAGAAAGAACAGATGAACCTCTTGTAGAATATTGATCGTCTTCAACGTCCGAATCGGACACATACACCTTAAGAAACTCCGCCAAATCACTAATTTGCAAAGCGAATGAATGAGCATCATCTAAACTTGCCTTTGTCTTCTCCAACAGTTGAAGAACTTCATCCATAAGAGGCTGGTGAGATTGAACATATTTAGCAAAGTGGGTTTTCGGATATAATTTTGAAGCTTCATGACCTTTCGAATCCATCAATTGAAAGAGAAAATAATAAAGGGGAGAACAATGGAATAAGAATCAGCAGGACTAGAAAAAATTGGATTCAAAAAGGCACACACAGATTGCGAAGATGGATTTGAGAAGAATATAAAGAAATAAAGTGAGTTAAAAAAAATACGGATTGCCATGGGAAAGAGATGGAGTTTTGGGGAAAGGTGAAGCCTGAATACGAAGAGGCATAATGTAGTAGTTGGATGGGGTAAAACTGGAAAAATAAGATTAAAAGTTATAAAACGACAATTATTTACTTAATACTCACCAAAGCTAAAACGACAAATATATTGAACAGGAGGGAGTATAAAATTCATAATTTGGCGCTACGCAAAATTATCCAAAGTCACGACACGGCGTCTAGTTTTTTGCATTTTTTCAGATATCCTAAATTATTGGCTTATTGCGAGTTGCGACACATTATTTTGCACTATTTCATGTTTTTGAATTTTTTCAAATATCATGAAAACTCTTAGAGCTAGAAAATACGGCTNAAAAAAAAAAAAAAATCCATTTCTTTTTTCTATAAAGGCTTATTGCTTTTGCACTGTTTTATTGTATTATAATTATACTATTTCTTGAGTGAATTCGCATTATTCTATTATTGCTAGTTAAGGCATTAAAATAACAAATATATAAAAAAAAATATTTCTATTGTTGGAATTATAGCTTGGGATGGAGAAGACATGAAGATGAAGGATGAACCATGCACATGTTCTGCTTTCTTTTATTTTTTTTCCTTTTCTTTTCTTTCTTTTAGTTTGCATAAAACGGTGTCGTTTTGTTTTAGTTGTTAAGTTCAAACGGCGTCGTTTCCCTTAAGCATAGAACGACGCCGTTTTAGTCATCTTCCTTGTTTGTCGTCTTGCATGCATAAGTACTGTCGATGTACGTTGTTCCTTTTTTGAGCGTTGATGAAATGATATTGAAAGGTCCCAAAATATCTGGTTTTATACTTTTGCGATTTTACATGGTATCAGAGCAATCGATCCTGAAGGTTTTTTGAGCGATTCAAGCTAAGCTCCGTTTCTGTACAACAATGGCGACGAGGCGTGAAGGTGCTTTCAATGTTGCTGAATCTGATGCGCGACAGGGAGTACCTACGACCAAGGATCCGTTTTTCCTTCATGGATCAGACAATCCTGGATTGATGCTAGTATCGAATCAGCTGACCGGTAAGAATTTCCTTTCCTGGAAAAGATCGATGACCATAGCCTTGGGTGCTAAGAGAAAACTAGGTTTCGTTAATGGTGATATAATACAACCTGATGTTGATGATGATGAGTATGATGATTGGAAAAAGGTCGATTGGATGATTTTGTCATGGATTTTGAATTCATTATCGAAAGATATTGCTGAAACCTTTGTGTATGCTGAAACATCTAAGGAACTTTGGGAAGAAATCTGTCAACGGTATGGAGAAAACAACGGACCTATGCGGTATAAGTTGCAGAGAGAGATAAACACTCTAACTCAAGGTCATAGTTTGATTATGGATTATTTTAACAAACTGAAGAAATTGTGGGATGAGTTTGCTTGTGTTGCTCCTACTCAGACCTGTAATTGTCCTAAAGGTCTAAAAACAGCTCAACATGAAGCTGAAACCAAACTAATTCAATTTCTCATGGGATTAAATGATAGCTATGATCATGTGAAGAATCAAATTTTGCTGTTTGATCCTCTGCCAAGTGTTAACAAGGCATATTCAATGCTACTCTCAGCAGAAAGGCAGAGATCTGTCACAAACAGCCTTGATACAATGGAGAATATGGCTATGAATGTCAAAAGTGAAAGTTATGGTCGGGGACAAGCAGGACAGGGAAGAGGATATGGTGGAAGAGGTGGTAATTGGCAGAGTGGTAGAGGTAGAAGTGGTATCAGGTTAAGCAAAGAAGAAAGAGCAAAGTTATTGTGTGATAAATGCGGAATGCATGGTCATACTATTGCCACATGCTTTAAAATTCATGGTGTACCAGAGTGGTACAAAGAATTGAAGGTGCAGCAACCCAGATCCTATGCCAATAATGCAGAAACTTATGATGGTGAAGAGAAATGGGGAAGACAAGGATCTGAAAAAAGGAGCTCAGCAGATAGTGAGCTGTCACTAGTTGTGAAACAACTACAAGAGATCACTCAGTATATAAAGGGAAAGGAGACTGTGGAGAGACAAGTGGATTATGCTCAGATGGCAAGCTTTACTCACAAAGAGGAAGAAGATGGAGTTCACTTTGCTCTAACCATTGCTGAAAATGTGAAAAGTGGTGCATGGATCATAGACACTGGAGCTAGCAGGCATATGTGTGGTAATATCAGCATAATGAAGAAAATTTTTGTGCTCAAGGAGCCTATCTCAGTGTGTCTACCAGATGGTTCCTACAAGAAAGTGGATACAGGGGGAACAGTTACAGTGACCAACACTCTCACCTTAAGAAATGTCCTATATGTGCCAGGCTTCAAATACAATCTTCTTTCAGTCAGCCAGCTTTGTGTTGATGAAAAGGTGAACTGTTCTTTTTCATCTACCACTTGCACTCTACAGCTCACTGAAAATGGAAAATTAGTTGGTAAAGGGATATCAAAGGGAAACCTGTATGTGCTACAAAGCAATGAAGTGGTTGAGCACAAGAGGTCTGCTATTAATTGCAATTTCTCTTTGGCTATGTGGCACAAATGTCTTGGTCATGCCAGTTACACTACAATGCAGCACCTACCATTTCTTAAAGGAAAATTCACAGATTCAGAAAGTAAGGAAGTCCAATCATGTGAGATTTGTTTTAAAGCAAAACAACATAGATTGCCCTTTCAAAGCAGTTACATACATGCAGGAAGATGCTTTGAGATATTTCATGTGGATATCTGGGGTCCTTGTAAAGAGGAATCACTTACATCAACACCCTTTTTCTTGACAGTGGTTAATGATTTTAGTAGAGGGGTATGGATTTTTTTGATGACTCACAAGTCACAGGCTGCAAAATTCTTGAGTGATTTCATTTTGATGATAGAGACACAGTTTGAAACAGTTGTCAAGAAAGTGAGGTCAGATAATGGGCAGGAGTTTTTAAGTAAAGAGCTGCAGAATTTTTTTAAGCAAAAGGGAATAGTTCATGAGACAAGCTGCCCATACACACCACAACAGAATGGTGTGGTAGAAAGGAAACACAGACAACTACTTGAAATTGGAAGGGCTTTGATTTTCCAAGGTCAATTACCACTGAAGTTTTGGCCATACTCAATTTTAGCAGCTGCATACATTATAAATAGGCTGCCTAGTGCTGTTCTGAATTGGGAAACTCCCTTTGAAAAGGTGTATAAGAAGGTGCCAGACTATACAAGGCTTAAACCTTTTGGGTGTCTGACCTATGCAGCAAAAATACAGCCACTAAGATCTAAATATGCACCAAGGGGAAGTAAATGTGTTTATTTGGGAAATGCCACAGGGAATAAAGGCTATCAACTGTATGACATAGATAGTGGTGAATGCTTCATAGCAAGGGATGTAGTGTTCTTTGAAGAAATCTTTCCTTATGACACACCACATCAGGAAAACATTGTGTTACCTCAGCTTGCAGATGAACCTGAGGATTCTGAACCACCAACTGTGGATATCATTCACATTTCAGAAGAAGAAACATATACTGATGGAATGAGAAGAAGTCGCAGGGTAAGGAATGCACCTCAATGGCATGATGATTACATCTTGGATGAGCACTCAGCACATTGCAGTAACCTTGATCCACTGGGACACAAGGAATTCATTGCTAATATCTACACTGAAAAGGAACCATCACACTATAAGCAGGCTGCTTTGCACCCTTCTTGGGTGGAAGCCATGCAAAAGGAATTAGATGCACTTGAGGACAACCATACATGGGAACTTACAGAATTACCACAAGGTAAAAAGGCAATTGGTTGCAAATGGGTATACAAAATCAAAAGAAAGGCTGATGGCTCAGTTGAAAGGTTTAAGGCACGGCTGGTTGCTAAGGGATATAATCAGATAGAAGGAGTGAACTATTTTGATATCTTTTCCCCAGTGGCAAGGCTGGTCACAGTGAGGTTTCTCATTGCAATGGCAATTCATAGAGGCTGGGATTTACATCAACTAGATGTGAACAATGCCTTTCTTCATGGCACACTATCTGAAGAAGTTTTTATGCAGCCACCTCAAGGGTATAATAAAGCCAAGGCTGGTCAAGTTTGCAAGCTGATTAAGAGTCTTTATGGGCTTAAACAAGCTTCGAGAGAGTGGAATCTTGAGTTGTGCAGGAAATTGTCACATTTTGGACTTCTTCAGTCTTCCTATGACCACTGCCTCTTTACTTTAACCAGAGGAGATGATTTTCTGGCCCTACTGGTTTATGTAGATGATGTTTTGGTCACCAGTTCATCACCTTTCCTCATCAAGCATTTAAAGGTCTTTCTGGACCAGCAATTCACTATTAAAGATTTGGGAGCTGCCAAGTTTTTCTTGGGTATTGAGTTTGCTTATTTTGACAGAGGGGTTTTACTATGTCAAAGGAAGTATATTTTAGACATTCTTGGTGATTTAAACATGCTGACATGTGCTTCTGCCCCTACTCCATTGCCTCTTGGAATTCATTTAACAGCACATGGTGGACATCCATTGGATCAACCTGACACTTATAGAAGATTAATTGGGAGGCTGTTGTATCTTGGACTCACTAGACCTGATGTCACCTATGCCGTTCAGCAACTCAGCCAGTTTGTTAATAGTCCACATGACTCTCATTGGCAGGCAGCACTTCATATACTCAGGTATCTAAAGGGTTCTCCTTCTCTGGGATTGTTTTACCCCAATAACACTTCATCCTTCACACTTGTGGCCTACTGTGATGCTGACTGGGCCACCTGTAAGGATACTAGGAGGTCGATTACTGGTTTTTGTATTTTCCTCGGGGATTCTCTCATTTCTTGGAAAAGCAAGAAACAGCATACTGTGTCTAAGTCATCAGCGGAAGCCGAATATAGGGCGATGGGATCCACAGTTTCTGAGCTTATGTGGTTACACTTTCTTGCTCAAGAACTTCATGTTTCCTTGGTCTTTCCTATTCCCTTATGGTGTGATAATCATGCTGCTATGCACATCACGGCCAATCCCGTCTTCCACGAAAGGACCAAGCATCTTGAAATTGACTGCCACATTGTTCGCGACAAATATAAGCAAGGCTTTATTTCTCCTCTGTATGTTGCTTCTTTGCATCAACTTGCTGACTTATTCACCAAAATCATAGCTGGGGCTCGTTTTGCTGTTCTCGTGTCCAAGCTGGGCATGTTGCGTGCACACCACATGGCCCACCTTGAGGGGCGGGTGTTGGAATTATAGCTTGGGATGGAGAAGACATGAAGATGAAGGATGAACCATGCACATGTTCTGCTTTCTTTTATTTTTTTTCCTTTTCTTTTCTTTCTTTTAGTTTGCATAAAACGGTGTCGTTTTGTTTTAGTTGTTAAGTTCAAACGGCGTCGTTTCCCTTAAGCATAGAACGACGCCGTTTTAGTCATCTTCCTTGTTTGTCGTCTTGCATGCATAAGTACTGTCGATGTACGTTGTTCCTTTTTTGAGCGTTGATGAAATGATATTGAAAGGTCCCAAAATATCTGGTTTTATACTTTTGCGATTTTACATCTATTAACAGTCATATTTTCAAACAATAATTGATGAAGATTAAAAGATTTAATATAGAATATTGATTTTGAACGTAGCTCTTTAAATTAACCAGAAGAAAAAAAACTCTGAAAAAAGTAAAAATGTCTAGTTTTTTCTGTTTCAATCAAAGAGAAGACGAGTCAAATGGAGAAGGTGAAAA
This sequence comes from Striga asiatica, assembly GCA_008636005.1. Lineage (NCBI taxonomy): Eukaryota > Viridiplantae > Streptophyta > Magnoliopsida > Lamiales > Orobanchaceae > Striga > Striga asiatica. The sequence continues at coordinate 308,658 of BKCP01010848.1, read as the reverse complement.
GTTAATAATGAGAACACTATACCTATAGGAATAATGAAAAAGTGGGAAGTTAAAAATCATGATCGAAAAACATTCAAGTAAACCAAGAAATTATTACCCGGTTGACTATAAATAGAGAAAAAAAGAAATATCACGTTTTCTATCCACTGGAAATTTTGTTTTCTTTGTTATGCAATCATAAATTCATAATGATTATTCAAATTCGTAAATGAAATGGCCACCACAATAATTAAGCAAGCAGATTTTTTTATTTTTTTTATTAAACTTCCCTTAATAAGACATTTTTCATTTTTTAGTTTTTACTGCCACCTTTAAAATAAAGATAGCGCGCCAAAGGATTTCTCATTTTTTACCTGGCAATAAAACTTGGAAGCTAATTGAGGCTAAAAAGTAAAAACAACATATTCTCTTGAGGCAAAAGCAAAACACAGCATCAAAATTACATAAAGTTCACAGTAGTAAAAACAAGATCAAATTCACAATTCTGCCATAAATAAAGCAAGTTAATTATTTTTATTCCATTAAAGGTTATGTTTGCTTGCTGCTTACAGGGGAGCGAATTCCTTATTAGATTTCCGAAAATGAATTTATCGTCTGAAAACCGTGCTTCTCGGGAAGCAGCCCATTGCCGGGCCTGATCGATATTATCACATCCAAACCTGTTATTACGAAACACTATCGATAGTCAGATTTGGAAAAGGGTTCATTACAGAAAATGCTGAACTATAGTAGCAGATGTGAAGATTTAGCAGAAATATTGATCCAATTCAGTGTTCAAAATCGATTTTTTCACCAAAAGAAAGAGAGCGAAAAATGAAAAGAAACTGAGAAACTGAAAAACCGAAAACAGTTATTTACCTGCCGCCTTAGCAGCTGTAGCTTCTTGATAAACATCTGTAACAAATAGAATTTCTGAAGGATGATCTACCCCAAGAGACTCTGAGATCTCAGTGTAGCTTTTAACTTCTCTTTTGTTGCTGTGCAAATCAGAAAGATAATAATATTAGAGTAGAGTCACATTATAGTTGAAAAACACTCCAGAGCCGGAACACAAATCACTACAATGATTGAAAAGAGCCTTACCCAACTGTAGTATCAAAATATCCACACAAGTATTTTCTGAGGTCCCCATAATTAGTGTTGCCAAACAAGAGCCTTTGGGCTAATCTGCTGCCACTGGAATATATGTACACCTATAGGAAGAAAATGCAGGACTTTATTAAAAAAAAANATAAAAAAAAAAAAAAAAAGAGAAAAAGAAGAAGCCGAGAATAACCTTAATTCCGAGGTCATGCCATTTTTCGAGGGCTTCGGGCACATCATCAAATACAACTGCCTCAATCTCTTTGCTCTGAAATCCAGTTCTCCATATATGACCCTGAGAGGCATATAGTTAAACGTCACGACATTTTCCAAGGTTAATAACAAGATTCTTTCTGCAAAGTGTTTGTTGAAAAAAAAAATGAATGAACACAGATAAATCATCTTTCTTGCCTGTAATTGTTTCAAAGAAGTGATTTTCCTGTCAGCTTTTATCATAGCCTCAACATTGGCTACCACCGCAGCAATTATGTCCACTTTATCTCCATCTTCGGGAATGGGAACTGCACCAAGAAGATTGTTTGCTAGATCTTCTTGTACCTTGCGTGCAAAAATATCACGAGCAAGGGAATAATTTTTCTTATATTTTCAGCTAATCGATCATTAGTATAACCAATCATCGCCACCATGTTCAATGTGAGGTTATTATTTATATACTTAAAAAATTATAAATAAAAAAATAAAAAAAAATAAAAAAAAAAACTCTAACTATGTCGATTTTCCACAATTTGCTCAGTTAATTTTATTTATGGTGCATGTTACGCCAGTGGTCAAATAAAAACAACAGATTCAACGTTCATAGCAAGAGTGTAAAATAAATAAAACACACAGTGAATCATTATAAGGATCTACGAGGGTGTTTAATGGCCAACTTACTTGAGCTCGTAATAACTTAATATCCTCTTGAGTTTCAGCCGAATCATATGTCAGCTCCAAATGCTTCCCAACACTATCACGAGCATAAGGAAAAAGAACATCTGTAACAAACGATATAGGAGTGGTTGTTCCCTCAATGTCCAGTACAATGCAACTCTGCAAATTGTTTGGTTCTTTTTGTACTTTAGAAATGAATAACAAAGATGTCAAAAGTTTGTAGAATAGTGAGGAATTAATTAAAAAATTACTCTCTTTGGTTCAATGCCATTGTCTAGAGCCCCTGCCTTTGTGGAAACTTTTGGGTTTCGACTGTTGCTTAAAACACTGTTTTGAGTCCGGATGGGGCCGTGGGAAGGTGTTGACCAGTCAAATCCTAATTGATGAAGTTTAATGGCAGCATCAAAGAGGTAGTGGTAGCATTCAGCCTTGGTTTATAGTTTGCCGATCAAATTGTGTCAAATATTAATGGGAATATTAGTGCTCACTGATCTCACACATGAAAATCAGAATATTAAAGTCTCTAAATATTCTTCAATATTAAATTTACTTAAATATATCAGAAACAGATTTTAATACAAGATGACTAGCGAACAATTTATGATATATATATATGTGTGTGTGTGTGTGTGTGTGTGTACAGAGTTCATGAGTGTTCTAGACAATATTAACCAGGTCATGCTACACAAACATAATGGTTGACATGCACATCAGAATAATGCATTTCTGCCACAGTCCTGTTTTCTCATATATCACATCAAAAAAAAGAAAGAAAGAAACTAGTTAACATACACATCACTTTATGCCAAAACTTTTGGGCACATAACCATTTTTCATATATTCTCCAAAAGAGTGGATCCAGAGATATTTGACTGCGTGGTTATGAAAATTTTACTTCGGGCAAAGCTATCACTTAATAAACTAGGCTTATAGATTCAATGTAAATCCCAAACAATATTGTCCTTTCTAGAGTCAAAATCAAACTATATAAACTCATAAAACTGACTTAAAGCAGCTCTACGCAGATATCAGCTGTCATAAGTATTTTCGTGAGATTTGGAGTTCCCTACTTACTGAAAACAAATCCAGAGATTTACTTGATAATGCCAAAAATTAACTTATAATAAGAGGAAAACAATCCGAGAAACGGTTGGCAACATTTATGACCAATTTTTCATCAAGTAACTGCATTTTGTAGCGAGATCTACCTCACCAATCTTTTTTATTAATGCATCTCATGTTTAACAATGGGATGAAGACAACTAATAAGTAACTCAAAATTAATAGGAGCAATTATGAATAGGTAAGATGGGTCATACAACCCATTGAACTTAAAGTTATCTCCATCACTGGTACTCACTTGTGTTTTAGCATTGATCCACGAGTCACCCCATATATATACCCCATGATTTCGGACAAGGACAGCTGTGGTTTTCGGATATGCTTGAATCTGCAAAATAAGGGAAAGGGATTAATATTTACAAAACGGGAGTTCTTTTGAAATAACTCGCACAACAACGCCATTTGTCTAGACCGAGAGAATATCATTGCAAATATTACCAACAATCACTTCTTTTTGTTAAAACCTATTGCAGTATCTTTACAGACATGTTGTTTTCAATAATCACTTGAAATTCTCGATCTTCACCAAATCCCACTATGGCCATCATACTATGCACTTGAACCTGGTTCATAATCTCAAATACAGATATAAAACAGCTTGCAATTTTATATCATTGTGTACTATGCTACACTTTTGACGTACTATGGTTTTAACTAGATGTGATATCTCTAGTTTCATTCATCATGTAACTAAAACCCTTATAATTTCTCAAGTTGCTAATATAGCAAACTTGTTCATGGAAAACGAAGACAAATAAAAAGAAGAAAAGGAGAAAAACGCACAGCTTCCGCAAGAGATTGTGTGAGCTCTCTTTCATGAGCAGTGTTCTCAATGATTGGGACCACAAGTTCATCATAATAGCCATGCCCTTGAATTCCTTTAATCATTTCCATATGGGTAATCTGAAAAACGAAATACAATAAGTTGTACAAGTCTAGAAAATTTCCATTTCCTCTATCGTCTTTACAAAATAAATGAAAGTGACATTTATACCCGGAATTCTTTGGACAAAGGATTAATCATTGTCACGAGGCAAGACTCCATCCCATGACTGTGGATGACAGCACCAGCATTACGCATTTCATATGCCTAAGACAAGGGATAATAACAACTTCCATCACAAAAATTTAAACAATTGAGGGACAAAAATCATTAGTATCTTCATTGAATTAAGACCATCGTACGATATAATCCATCATATGACTAGAAAACAAAAAAAACACAAGCAAGCAAACATAAATTGGATTCGAACTCACGGGATGTACAATCATCGGACCATATCCTACACCACGGATAACCAAAAATCACCAAAAACGAAGACATTCCATGAAACATAAGGTTGCACAAAAACATTACTCAACACCAACATAGCCTGATCAGAGTACCTAAATTACAATTTCACTAAATCAACTCAAACTATTCAATGAACTTCATACCTTCATAAATAACGGGCCACAATCAGAACACTTGGGAGGCTTATTTGGCCACGGCTTTGCCGATGGCTCAGATATCACAGATCCATCCGGAGCTAGCACATACATATCCTCCTCCATCATCCTTTCCTTCTGCACACCTACAACAATTTATTAGGACTCAAATTATTTGTCATCTTATAGAGTTTACAAAATAATTTATTCTTGGTCCCAAATATAACACCATTATCACTCTCTACCGGTTTGAGAAAAACCCACAAAGATATTTACCAAAATAAAAATAAAAAAAATAAAAAAAAAAAGATGGGAATATAACAACAAACAATAGAATCTCAACCCAGAAAACACCACACAGCTGTGTATAAACAAGAACTACAGATTTACCTGAGGGGGACATGACAATAAGCTGCTGGGGCTTGGGAATCGAATCGTCATGGACTTTAATGGTGATGCTGCCGCCGGTGCCGGAAACCCAGCCCAGATGGTAAAATTGGCGGCACAGCTCGGAAATCAGGGCCCTAGTCTCCCTAACTTTGCCGCCCTCCAAGTACGCCTGCGACGTCGTGTTCATTTTCACAGCTCCGTTTACGGCGGCGAGTGGTACTGCCGAAGCTGCAGCCATTGTATGTATAGGTGTGTGTATATATGCGTGCGGGTGCTCAGTTATGCTTTTCTGATTTTTCTATGGTTTCTATTCCTTAAAATAATTGATTTTGGAGTTGTAGTCTTGTAGATGTATCAGATTTTTTTGAAAAGAAATTATTATTATTATTTAAATGAAAAACTAAAATTTATTTCTACTTTAATAAAATAAATTATTTAAAATTGTGAATATAAATGAGATAAAAAGTATAATTAGTAAATTTAATTTATATGAAATAATACAAATATTAATTTACATTATTAAAAGTTAAAAATACGTGAGTGGATAAATAATTATATTTTATTAAAAACATATAGTAATTAATATTTTTAAATTGTTTCGATTTGTAAAGAAAAAAAATTGAAATGAAACGAATGGTATATTTCCTTTAAATTTAAGATAACTTCTTGGTTTTAATAAATTAAAATGAATAATTTTTGTATCTTTATTTATAGAATATGAAACAGTGCTGGGTCATGCTTGTTGATGGAATAGAATATTATATTGAAGAGAGATTGAGAGGATATATTCCATATTTGATAATTTTGTGCTTTATTTAAGTTATATCAATAGTCCTAAAAATGGACTAATTTACTTTATATTCATCTTGATAATCATATTTCAAAGTTCAAACTTATTTGTAATAAGCTGTGATATAACTATATAAGGAACCAATTTGGAACCGCAACTCTCCATTTGCTAAGCCTGTACCACAATATTGCTTGTTTGGCACATAAATTTAAATTATTTATATAGTGATATATATTTTGTTAAATATTTATCTTGGAGCTTTAGATAAGTAAAATTTTAAAATGTCTATGAAGAATAAATATAATATTTTTGAAACAAATTTGACTTAACTTGTTTAATAAACAAGTTTGATTAATTATTTAAACTCAATCCTTTAAATAAATAAAAAAGTCAGAACTCAAGTTTTGACAAATTGAACAACATTATATTTGCAAAAATGACGGTCTGAAGTAAAAACTACAAAACACTAATAATTTATACTAGATATCAATTAATTTATATATTTTTTAGTTAGATAAAAGCATAATTTGAAATTCAAGAAAGACTTACAAAACAAATAACAATCAATTATGAAATATTACATTATATAGTATATTGAATTGACCAATTGCATGTATAGTGAAGAAAAAATATTTTTTTCGACCAGTCAAACTAAATTTTGGTCAACTCTACAGCCACATATACCGAACACTTTATAAGAAAAAAAAAATAAACGTCGGAACGTAAAAAAATAAAATCAATCGAATTAAATCCCCGTAATCTGTCTCATTGAGTCATTTTCTCAAACACCTTATGCTTACATCCCCAAGGTGGCGCTGGCCGCCGCCGCCGTCTTCCGGCACTTAGTGGTTGTTCCTGGCGCACCTGGTGGCCCTGGTGCAGCCGCGCCGGTAGGGGTTAGCCCTCTGGTGGCCGTTGCAGTTGTAGTACGACCGGCCGCGCCGGTTGCAGGGCACGTTGTTCCGCCCCATGGCGCCGTAACTGATGTACCCGCCGCGTCGGAGCTGCCGGCGCGCGGTCTCCGACTCCATCATCATCTCCTCATCGAAGTTGAGGGCATCGGCCACAAGGCCGTGGCCGTCGGGCTCCGCCACGAAAGCCTCGGCAAGGGAAAGGTCGCCGGCGTACGCCGCCGCAGCCATGGCGGCCACCACCACGAGTAGAACGGCCAGCGCGAGACGGGAGGCCATCGGTCGTTAATCTCCGGTGTGTTTTTAGGACCCAAACAGCTTCGGATTAACTAAGATGGCTCTGTTTTTCAATTTTTCTTGTTTTTGTTCTTTTTTCCGTGTGGGCTCTGTTTTTCTATGTTTTTTTTTTCTTTATTTCTATAGTTTTGTGGTTTCTTTGTTGTTTGTTTTTGGATGATTGTCCTTGTGTCTCTCACAGCCTGCCACCTTGCAGGATGATAAAAAGAAACAAATTTTAGGGGAAATAAAAATTCAGAATGTATGGTGTAGAGCAAATATTGGATTTTGTAGGGAGAATAGAAAGACCAAAATATAGGGGTGCATATGAATTATGATGAAAAACGGTTGGTCTTATATTAGGTTCGTTGGTGATAAACTCTTTTTATAAATATGAATGAGCATTTTTGTTCAAACAACAGAACGGGTTGATTCGACTAAAAGAAAATTTCTCAAATTGGTGGTATCTTATAAAAGAAAATTATTATGAGGTGATGAATTACTTCAAGAAATTTAAATATTTTTGGAGATTTTAAAAATTTGGAGTTATTTAATTTGGATTTTATAATATTCAAAAAATTGAGTATTGTATTTAGGGCTGCAAATGAACCGAGCGGCTCTCGAGCCGTTCGCGAGCGCTCGAGTCAAAGTTCGACTCGAGCTTGAGTTTGACCGAACTCGAGTCGAGCTCGAGCTCATATTTTGCCTTGTCGAGCGGCTAGTCGAGCGGCTCGAGATACATATAAATTACTAAAATACTCTTTTGTATACATAGCATAGGTCTTTAATGGTAATTTTACCTTTCCACTTAAAAATTCTCGAGCCGAGCTCGAGCATTTTGATTTCGAGTCGACCTCGAGCTAGTAATTTTTTATCAAGTCGAGCTCAAGCCCAAAAAATCGAGCTCGAGCAGCTGGAAAAAAAAAAATCAATCGTGCTCAATAAGGTCAATGTTCGACTCGACTCGGCTCGTTTGCAGTCCTAATTGGGGGTTTTATTTCTTTCTTTGCTTTGGATAGGTCATTTGATTTATGTTTTNCGCTGTATTAGTTTGGTTAGTTATATTCACATAGTTCTCTCACTTCTCATGATGTTTCTTAGAGTTTGTTTTTACGTACTCAAATCATATAATTCTTTTAACTAATATGTAGTCAACTTTATAAATTTAACTAAAGAATAAAGAAACAAAACTAATGTCATTTATTATGCAGTTACTAAAATCCATAAACATATTAATAAATGAAATGACAACTAATTATTGCACAAATATTCCTACACCAAAATAAATCTAAAATAATACCACCCCAAAATTACACGGCCAACCAAACATTTAAAACTATCGAAACTGCCCCCACCAACGCCGCCGAGAGCCCCAACTCCTCCGCCGCCGCAAACGAGCGGCGCGGGGGATGCACGACCGGTGTGTAATTCTCCGGCGGGAAGTCCGCCGGCGCCGGCGCCGGAGACGGAGGTTCGGCCGGTGGGAATCCCGGACGCGGGGCCGGCGGCTCGACGGGCGATGGGCCGGGCCCGCCGCTCCTGACGGCTAAAACGACGACAATCAGCCTCTGGCCGCGGCTACAGTTGGCTTCGTTGCCGCTGATGAAAAAGAACGGCCCAGATCGACTGAATCTGAAGATCGATCTCCCTCCGTCGAATTTTTTGATAGGATTTGTTGTTTTGCAGTGGTCGTAATCGTCTTTGTTCACCACCAGCACTGAATCTGAACCTTTCTTGTATTTGAAAACTACACCCAAAAATTATTCCATTAAACAATTTTCTTACGTTCATTACGAAATATAATATTTTAAGAAACAATATAAATAAAAATACTGCATTTATGAGTGAATTTGTGATAAAAACATATGTAACTGCAAAGTAGGTGCACAATTAATTAACCATAGACATATTTTTGTTGATTAACCATAAACAATAAAAGAAAAAGGTTGGTCTTGTGTTAAGGCGGACCTAACCATTAGATCAAGATATCTTTTTTTATATATATGCATATTTTTATTAGAAAAATGTCATAATTTATAAAACAACATAGACATAAGTATGATGTTAATAGTTAAAGTATACATTCTTACTCAAATTATATGAATTGTGAATTCATCTAAAACGAGTGTCTCACCCAAAAAAATTGTGAAAAGAAAAAGAAGAAAAATACACACACAAAGAACTTACATAGTGTGTCGTTAACTTGAAATCTCAAACGTTCAGCCCAACGATTATAGTCTTGAGAAGGGTTTAGTCCCCATCCATTTTTGCCCCCAACGTTGAATTGAAGGCCGTTCGAAATGCAAGCACAAGCCAAAAATAACATGAAAAACACAAGAAATTCGTAAACCTTACTATCAGCCATGGCAAAAAATAAATGACTAACAACAAAATTCTAAGACTTGATATTTTTAATTTTCACCCAAATCAAAATTTCTGCTAATATGGAATTAAGATTAAAAAAAAAAAATCAACTAAGATGTTTTTATAATATGGAGATTGAAACTGAAAAAACTTGTGCATGCAAAAAAAAGTTGGGTTGTAAATGGACATTTATAGTGGGATTAGTGTGGATTTTACCGTTGCAAAAATGTGCTAGAGAGAGTAATAAATCTGGGCAATAAAGTTTTAGGTTTGGCTAATAAATTCAGGTTTTATCTCAATTAAGTTTTTTGTGCACATGAAACGGTATGTGTTAATTGTTATAATTAGGGATACTATGTTCGTAAATTTCTATATCAATATTAGCTCGGTTAGGCGAGTGTCGCGTACGTAATAATTAAGCAATCATATTTAATATGATGAACTTTTTAAATGACGGAACTTATCTCATGTGGTTATCGTTTTAGTTTTTTAGAAAAATTTGTTGATTTTTTCAGTTAAGTTATTTTACCAAACACTTTTATTATATTAGCTAATTTCGGCCATTATTTATAAGTTTTAAATTTATTTACCTTTTCATATATTTTTTCTCAATGAATACTTAATATGAAATATTTCTAAATAAAATTTCACTTCTTTATTTCGATTGCGAAATAAACTACTATCAATTATCACAATCACGCAAGGCCAAAATTTTGAAAATTTTCAATTTATATTTTTATATTCATATGCAGAAATTAATAACAATATGACTACCCTTTTAAGTTTTAAGTATTGTCACACCCTTACATGATACAATTGTAACTTAGAACATGTACTATGGTGTGAATGTTTTCGCTTTCAAAGTTATTCCTACATAAATTGAATTCTATTTTCTATATCTTATAGCAGTGAAATGTTGCTAATTAGTGAACACAAAAAAAATAAAAAATAATAATAATAATTAAAGAAAATAGTGGAATTNAACTCATATCAACGAGTATCACATGAATTTTACCATCAATTACAAAATAAGTACATTTTGTTTAAATACAAGAAGTTCGAAGATTTTACGACGAATAAAACAACCTGCCAAATGTGGGATTTGTATCTGCAGACTCATGAGCTTTACTCTCACTTGTCTTCTTTTTTCTTGGGTTTGCCTTTATTTATCTTCATGAAGAAAAAACAAGAGCAACAAGGACTGTGAACTAAGAACTCCATCCTTGTTCTCTGCTTGGAATCTGTGAATAAAAATTCCCAATCCAAAAAGGGGAATATGTGTACTATATTATAAAGGTAATAGTTCTTTTATAATTGTTTTATTTATACATTATTGAAATGAATAAAGAATAACAAAAGAAAAAAGCATTTTTTTTTTTTATTTCATTATTAGATTCCTGTTCAATAATTTTCATATGCCAACTCATGTAAGCATGAACACAGCAATTGAAGATTTTAAAAGTCCCATCATTTGGTTCATGTTAGACTAAAACATGTTTTGTGGGTCATCCACAATGTGACAAATTTGCTCGTTTTTCACCATTGTATTGTATTGATCTAAGGATAAAAAACCCACCTTATTGGGTAAATCAAAGTTTTCACATGCACAATGTGCACTAGCTTTTGGGGTGCTCTGGTCTAGTGGTGTAAACGTGTCGAGTCGAGCTAACGAAAAACGAGATTCTTATTCAGACAAGCCGATCCCAATCGTGACACAGTTCAAAGTCGAGCCGATGGCTTCATTTTATTTTTTATTTTTATTTTTTTTCGTGTTATTTTCACATTTTACTGTAATTGTACACACCAAAACCCTTTTTCCTACCAAGCCGGCCCGCGTCCACGTACTGCACGAGCAACGGGCATGGTGAATACTTACTGTCCCCAAGGCCCATTTGAAGGACTTTCATGATGGACAAGCACACATCGAGCCCAATATGATCTGCAAGTTCAAGTGGGCCCATTGGGTGGTTGGTCCCGAATTTCATTCCAGCATCTATGTCTTCCTTTGTGGCCACCCCTGTGTAGAGAGCGTGGAATGCCTCGTTTATCATCGGCATTAAGATACGATTCACGATGAAGCCCGGGAAGTCATGAGAGCAAACAATCTTCTTGCCCAACCTTCATTAGATAATTAACTAAGGGTGGTTAAGAAAGTCATTTTGGCCTAATTAGGCAAAAATGCATTTTTTAGTCAAGTTGGTTTAGCGTCAAGTTGCTATGGCGTAAAACCGGACTAAAAATGCATTTTTGCCGCCTAATTATTACGAAGAGGGAAAAAAAATCGGGTATGAATGTTTTTTTCTTAAAGACCTAAGTGATAAATCAAAACATAGAATGTGTCCTAAAGAAAAGAAGAACAAAAATCTCCTAGTTCAAATTTTAAGATATCTGATTGGCACTAAATAAAAAGAAGTAATACTAATAAAAGCAAAAAGTAACTATTTTTTTTTTTTTTAATTAAAGATCAGTTTACCTCTCTGCCAATAATTTTGTGGCATTGAATGTATCATCCGATGTGTTGACACCTCGGATAATCTCAACCAGTTTCATCACTGGTGGAGGATTCATGAAATGCATTCCTATCACCTGCAGACAATAAAATGGAAACCACGCGAGTTTGAAAAAGGAAAAGGAATTAAAACAGAACATTGGATATGGCTACAGAGTTTGAAATCAAATGCAAAATTTCAAATTGGATAAATATAATCAATCACTAGCCTAACATAAACGGTTAAGGCACAACTAAAAGCTCATGAATCAAAGGGATGAATGCTACCAAAATGTCATGCAGTAATCTTGTTTTAGCTCAGGCAGCTAATTAACAGCCAGTTACCAAATCTCTTCATTCTATCAAAATTGCAATTGCTTAGGAAATAAATATCAAACGAACACAATTTGGCAGCGGTATGTATAAACCATTATCACACATTTCTAAACAATATTCAATCCATCCACACAAGTGCTTCTCACCATAACCATTGCTACACTATTTTTATATCAAACCATATCCAATCCCACTTCCAAAATCCATAATTCTTTCAATTTATTTGTTTGATTGAAAAAAAGAAAATCCATACTTCTTTTGCAGTACAATCAACCAAAACTGCATGAATGTTGTAAAAACAGGAGACAATATCAAGTAGCGAGTGTGAACCTGGGCCGGCCGGCTAGTTGCAGAGCCCAAACGTGTTATCGGGATTGAACTTGTATTGGATGCCAAGATTGCAGAACTTTTTACCATCTTATCTAATCGAGCAAACAGCTCTCTTTTAACCTCCTCGGACTCCACAATTGCCTCAATTACAATATCCACAGACCTAAAATCTTCCAAATTTGTAGTGAAGTTCAAATTCCTTAGAGCTTCAGCACCTTTGCCCTGTAGGAAAAATGGAGCAAATACAAACATTTTTCCCAAACCCTTAAAAGTTTGAGAACAACAATGAAAACATGAAACTATAAATGCAATCAAGAAGTTCTCAAGATGGGTTTGTTCAAAAAATTCAACCATAACTTAAAAAACAGCTGCTTCAAATATTATTCGAATCCTTGAAATAAATTAAAACAAGAAAAGTTTGAAACTTCGAAACTAAATGCGATCAGGAAGTTATCAAATTGAGCTTAGTAAAAAAATCAATCTTAATCCAACGACTAAGAACCCTAGACCGAGATAAAATTATTTACCAAAAAAAATTAAGGAAAAGCGTAATCGGAAATTTATCTAGTCCAAAATCAGTGGCTATACACGAAATACACCTTGTCGAGTTGTCCTTTGGAGATCATGCTCTGGATTCTTGAAGAGATTGATTTATGGGCTTTAGACAGAGCCGCCCAGTCGGAGTCGTGGAGCCATATCTCAAGGCCGTTCACGGCAGCGAGCTGCGCGATTCCGGAGCCCATCTGGCCGCACCCGACCACGCCGACAATTCTAATTTCCATCATAAGTCCACCGTCAACCGCCGCGCACCACCCGCCGGCAAATTCACAGCTTACAGTGTTGACTTGAGACGATGACTTGGTTTGGAGGATTTGTTGACCAATGGACCAGGAACAATTTCCAACCACGTTTTTATAAAACGTTATTATATGTTTTAACAAATATCAATATCCAATCAACGAACAAATATATTTCGATTTTTTACTTTAGCATTTTGGTTCTTAGAGTTTACTTCTATACTTTCGATCAATTTGATCGATAACGGTTTTGACACTGTGAAAACCATATCATTTCTTTTAGTCAAAATCCGCACAACGGAGTTCGAACTGAGCTCAAATATGGTTTTGTATATCTCTTAAGTCGGAACTAGTGCGTATTCCCGTGCCATACACGAGTAAACAATATTAATTAATGATTATAAATTAAAGATGGGGTTAAATAATATTAACTAATAATTATAAATTAAAGATATGAACTTAATATGTAATATAATTTATCGTATATGAGTTGTAAACAATATATAATTATCTTGTATAAAGGAATTTGAAAAAATAAATGTTTAAAGTATTAAAAACGTCTAAAATATTATATAACATATGTAGAAGTATCTAAAATTTTAAATATCATTATTGAAAGATGTGGAGTCATCTAAAAATTTTTTAAACTATTTTGTAAAAAAAACATGCCTAAAACTATTTATATTTAACATATGTATATGTATATGTGTATGTGGACATGTATACATAGATAGAATGTATACAAAATTGTCTAAACAATATGTCTAAAATTATATAAGATATTATGAGTCTAATAAGAGATATTGTCTCGCGAAAGCCAAGTAAAATAAAAATAAAAAAGCAAAGCAGATAATTATAACATAACTTCCATGTAAAGTTATAACAAATAAAATAGAATTTTATATCTAAAATTACCATGCTTTATAACTCTTATTCTCTTTTTATAAGATTCTTTAATTTGTGAATGATTGAAAATCAAAATCCGTGGTATTATTATTTCTTAATATAAAATAAGTGTTATATTAAGGAGATTTAATGGGATAAGATTTTTTAATGGGATAAGATTTTCTAAAGCAAAATCAGTCCATTGGTCAATTACAAAATAACATCCCAAAAATCTTGGAAAGCATTAATTGCACGGGGAAGCTTTCAAAAAATATTTATTACCATTAATGGCAAGTAATTAATGCAAAACATGTTGACTAAGAATTTGACTTACCATTTTTAAAAAATAGTTATTTTTATTATATATATATACATATAAGATTTTTCTTAATATATATATATATATATATATATATGTATTTCAGTCGAAATAGATGAACATGTGGAAATTTTTGTTATTATAAAAAATGAGATGAATTTGATATTCTAAATTGATATAAGATATAAGATAAGTAAAATGATATTGGTCGGTTAGAATGGTAATTAGAAATATGTGCGTGGAATGTTTTTTGTTAAAAAATATATGACAATAATTAAATTTTTATTTTAAATTGTGCTATTAAAATTGTAGAGATAAAAAAGAGATGAAATGAATAGTATTTTTTTTTTTTATTGTTTTTAGTATAATTTTGTATATCAATAATTAGCACCAAACAAAATTTAAATATTCAAATAAACTTTTGGATCCAAAAATCAGTTTGAGAAGTGTTTCCAAACAAGGTCTGACTATCGATCAAATTAATTCACTTAACCTATTTTGATATGTATTAAAAGTAATGTAAGTGTAATTATTGTGATTTTTTTCTTCATGAAAAGTCTTCCCATCCAACAAATTTGTCAAACCTCGAAGAAGCATATACAAGGAGCATAATTGGAGTTGGGCGGCCTATTTCCTACTTATTATTGAGTTTTGCTTCATTGAAAATAGAAAGCTTGAAAATGAAGCTTACTAATTTTTATCAGTTTTATATATATGGGCCTTTGCAACATCACGCAACAATAGAAACTAGTAAAGAGGTAGCCAGTGGTCATCTGCAGGGTATTAAAATAAACAGGCATTGTCCAACCCTAACCCACCTCTTTTTTGCTGATGATACATTGCTTTTTGCTCAAGCTGATCCCCAACAAGCCAATAAAATGTTGAGCATCCTACACTCCTATCAATCTCTCACAGGCCAAACAGCAAATTTACAGAAATCCTCCATTTTTTTCAGTAAAAATACTCCCTCAACCCTTCAAACCCAAATTTGCAATATCTTTATGGGTATCACTCCTCAGACATCATCCAAATATTTAGGCCTACCCCTTGGTATTGGCATTTCCAAGAATAATACTTTTGCTTTTGTAGAGGAGACTGTTTGTAAAAGACTTTCAAACTGGAAAAACAATTAGCTTTCTCTTGCAGGTAAGGAAGTGTTGCTGAAATCAGTCATTGGAGCATTGTCAACCTATACAATGTCATGTTTCTTATTGCCTCAGTCAGTGATAAAAAAGCTATCCTCTCACATGGCAAACTTTTGGTGGTACTCTGGTAAAGAAAACTCGAAAGGCATTCACTGGAAGTCCTGGAAGGTGACAGCTCTGCCAACTCAGATGGGAGGAATAGGTTTCCATGATATGCATGTTTTTAGTAAAGTCCTCATTCTGAAACAACTATGGAGGATACAAACCCAGCCACAACTGCTTGTTAGCAAGATCATGAAGGACAGATACTTCCCAACTGAGTGTTTGTTTAAAGCTTCAAAAAAACACAACTGTTCATGGTTGTGGACATGCTGGTGGAAAGTTAAGGAAGAATTTTTTCGAGGATTGTCATGGAAAATAGGGAATGGGCATTTGATCAGACTGTGGGACCAACCATGGGTTCCAAAACTGCAGGGACAAACACTCATTGGGAAACAACTAAGACCTCCTGCAATGATATGGGCGAAAGATCTCATAGATGAATCAGGGAGAAGATGGAATAAAGAATTAATTGAGCAGATCTTTCAACAAATGAGGCTGCAGCAATCTTGGAAATAAAGAACCTGGACCCTCACATACCAGATACTCCTGTGTGGACATGGAATACAAAAGGCACATTCTCAGTGGCTTCTTCATACAAGAAGATGATTGAAGAGGAATGGAGAAAAATGGACATTGCTGGAACTAGCCAAAACCAAAAGGAACTGAACGTTGCCAGGAAAAGAACATGGAGCTTGAAAATCAAGAGGAAGTTGAGACATTTCCTTTGGAAAAGGACACCACAACATACTTCCAGTGTTAGTGAATTTGCAGAACAGAGGCATTGCTTTGGACCCAAGGTGTAAGTTTTGTGGAGAAAGTGAGGAAAATCAGGAACATTTGTTCTTTCACTGTGATAGGGCAAAGAAGATCTGGAAGCTAGCACCAATCTCTTGGGATGGTCTTCAATCACTCACCACTTCCTTCAAGCATTGGTGGATCAAGCTCTGTGGAATTCAAAAAGGCTCTATAACTGAAGACATAGTTCAACTCGCCTGCTACATACTGTGGTGGATGTGGAAGACAAGGAATCTTTGGGTGTTTCAGCAGGTTTATAGATCAGAGTTGGATACAATCAAATTAGCAATTGCAGAATGGCAGGAATCTGTTCCTTTTGTTGGGTACTTTTAGTGCTTATAGAGTCTTTGTTTGGTGGCCGTTTTTCTTTTTAGATTAGGTGCTGTATATATGTTTTTGCTGGTGGTTAGCTTTCTTTCTGTTGTTAAGTGCTTTGTAGGTTTTGATAGCTAGCTAGGTCCTCTAGGAGGCACATTGGCTAGCTATTTTTGGTGAGCTACTTGACTTGGTTGAGTTGAGTTAGCGGGGATAGGAAAAGACTCACAAAAACTAAGCAGTTGTCTTTGTCGTGAGATTTTTCCTATTTTTTGTTAGTATTTAAGAAGTGGTGGTTTCTTCAAATTGCTTTGATGTATTTATGGGCTATGTAGTCTATCGTTNCCCACTTGCCCGTTGTCCTCAAAAGAAAATAATTCTAAAACAAATCCAATAACGAATCCACACTAATTTGTTTATCCATTTATTATTTTTTTATATTGACATTAAAATTTAAAAATCATAATAAATTACTATGAATTAAAATTTAAAATTTTTATCTTTTTATATCTACTATGAATTAAAATTTAGAAGTCAGAAAAAAGCACGATGATACAGTTGGTTTATGTTAGACAGTCCAATTACCATTAATGAATTTGTGCACCATAAATTTTGGGTAAATATATACTAAGTTACTAACACGGTGATACAGTTTGTCTTATACTAGGCTGACCAAACTATTCGATTATTGATACTATTCATAAAATTTTAATAATTTTATTAAAAATTATTATACTTTTGAAATCAACATAAAGATAAGTAAAACATTAAGTAGTATAAGTATATACATTTTTTTTTCACAAATTATAACTGAGTGAATCTCGTTATGTTGTTACTATTGAATTTTCATTAAACATAGATTGTCTTAATTTCTTGTTTTCAGTTGTTTTTCTTTTCTTCTTTCTTTGGTCATTCTTTTATAGTTGTGGTTTGTTTACCTGCATACGACTTATAAATTTATTTACTAGACCTCCTAGAAATTAGAGATGGGAAGTGTTATGGGTATTTCATTTTGGGGGTTGCATTTAGCAAATATCATCAATCCTTTTAAGACTTGGGGTCTAAATAGAATAAATAGAATTCACTTTATAATAAATATCAAAACAATCCATCGTACTCTGTTGACTACGTTCCAAAGATTCATGCATGGTGTATTTTTTGAATTTCCTCCTCATTCAGTGGAGGATAATGGGGAAAGTTGGATTCAAAATACCTCTGATTTATTTATTATTGTTTTTATTATTAATATTATTATTATTATTATTATTGTTATTATTATTATTATTTGTTAAGGTAATTTTATTAATTAGTTGCAGTGGTTATGATTTTGGAGACAAAACAGATCATCCAAGGTTGACTAACCTTAGTTAGTGGTAGATGAAGGATGATGAAATTTGTTGGGAAATTGCCCAAAAATTCCAGGGCCAAATTAAAATAATATATATTATAAGTGGGGTTTGGTTTGGTGGGGTTCACATGTGAGCATATATTATCCTTCCCCACAATTTCCACAAAATTTAGCCGCTAGTGGTCCGTGACTCGATTTAAAAGGCTCGGCTTGATTAGAAAACTGAGCCACAGAACCCCGCACGACGTCGTATAGCCCCTAGCAATATTTATTATTCAGCCCCACATCTTTGACCGTATTGCTTTTCTTGACCTTTTTAGTCTCTCCCAGTCCCACTTCATTGGGGCGGCGCGTGTCGAAATCAAACTCTTTTTATTACCCAAATCTATTAATATATAAAAAGACAATAATATTTACTTGAAATAGTAACTAAAAATCAATAAAAAATTATTTGGTTTTCCCGCTTAAAAATTTAGAATTATTAAATTGGGCAATTCTTTTTTCTTGCTAAAGTTTAAAAAATCCTGCCTAAGTTAATGTAATTAATGTACAAAATTATTTTGATCAAATATTGCGGCTATTACCTTTATTTGTTGAATAACTTAAATGTGAAATATAATATATTGACAAAACTTGCAGCTATTACCTTTATTAGTTGCATAGTTTAAATTTGGTATATAATATATAAGAAAATAAAAATATTTTTATTTAAAATTAAAAATAAAAAAAAAACAATTATTCATAACTTACGGGTCAATATTAACTTGGACGTGAATGAAATAGTCAATTATTTATAGTTCAATAAATTACTCAACTACTTAATTTTTTTTATTTGAATAGTTTATACAAAAATAAATTATTTTAAGTAATGAAACAATATAAATTTTATATTTATAATTATTATTCACATATGTTGTTAAATATATGATAAAATTTTACCAAAATAATTATTTTATGTAATCACATTATAGTCAAATCGAATTTTTGAATAAAAAAATTTGAAATGACACTTATTTTGAAACGAATATAATGTAATTTATTATCAGTTATATGTATCGCATGGGTTGTGTACTAATTTTAAATAGACATTTTTATGTAATTTTTCACAATTTAAACTTTATATAATATTTTCAATAAATTAATATAGGTATTTGATTCTATATTTTTAATTTACAAATATTATTTAATAAAAAAAATTTAATTTATAAATATTAATGAATATCTCTTACCCGTGCAGTGCACGGGACTCATACTAGTTGACTTAAAAAGATTGATTTCTCTATTTTCATGAAATTTTCACGGGATTATGGATGTATTTAAAGTCAAAAGTCAACTCTCCGCGTAGATGGTATGAAAATCCAAAAATTGATCGTATTGTTGATTTTTAACTTTTTAATTGACGTTTTACATGTTTCGTGAAAATTACTGGAAATCTCACCAAATCCTGTTCAATCTAATCATTACGATAAAATAATACGACCTTACAAAAAGTCAAGATCTCATATGTCGAAAAATTCAGAAGGTTTGTTGTCCTTCAAATATAAAAATAAAAGTACTTGACAAAACCTCATAAATTTTGAATGGGTATGAAATGCTATTGGTCAAGAGGGCTAAAATAAATTTATGAATAATAAAACATATAATATATTTTATTTGACTATACATATGTAATAAATACTATATTTTTAGAAAATTTAGGTGTTCCACACTTGCATCTTAATTCACCATTGCCTCCCTGTGTACTTTTGTTTATTTTAAAACATGTTGCTTGGACCTCATGCATAATTGTCCAACTAATTGAAAAATTGTCAAGTTTAGAAATATATTTTCACAAAGCATTTTATAAATATTTTAATATATTCACTTGACTTAATTTGCAAATGATTCACAATAATTGCACAATAAACAATGAAATTAAGTCACAACATTTTTTTCCCTTTTACATTATATGTAAAAGGATATCAAATTCAAATCCATGCATGTGCAAGTATTACAATTTTCAATTTGATTATTATGCAAAAAAAAACGTATTTTAATACTGGTTTTATTGCATCTTGACAAATAAATAAAAAAAAAACAAAATTCTAAATCAATCTGTTAATTAATCTACATAATAAGTTAATAACACCTATACAAGTGCAGGTATTACAATTTGATTGTTATGCAAAAACAAATATATTTCAATACTGATTTTTGCATCTTGACAAAATAAAAAATAAAAAATCTAGCACATACAGTTCTATTTACAAAAATAAGATTGTAATTATTTATAAAAGAATCTGATAACTAATTTACATAACTAGTATTTGATCCTGTGCATTTGCACAGATATAAAACACGTTTTTGTTTGTATTTATTAATTAGACATATACTTCTATCATATAAAAATTATTATTTTTTCTTAAGTTATTTTTATCATTCAAAATTAATTGAGATTTAAATTTTATTTTAACTATGCAACGTTTACATTAGTAACATGAATAAAATAATTTATATATTTGTGACATATATTAAGAAAATTAACATAAATAAAAAAAATTATTGGTGTTTTTGAGTTTTAGAAAAAAAAATATGTGTCAATCATATTTTTCTTCCAACAATGCAACCAAATATAGTAGTTACAACTCTGAATGTGTCAATCAACTTTAAGTTCCAACATTAGCCGTTACACATTTGAATATTTCGCTATCAAATTTAGAATTAATTTAGTAACTAATTCAAAAAATAAATAATAAACATATATATATATATATATATATATATATATATATATATATATATATATATATATATATATATATATAGAGTGGTTCAAATAAAAACTAGTCCTGGTGTGAGAACCGTGAGAACCGTATTTGATGCTGTCTTTTATTGTGTATGATGCTATTTTTAATATCACATGGTGCTATTATTTTTACAAATGCTAATATAAATTCTATTGCTATTTTTAAAAAAATAGATCCATGTTAAAAATAGCACTAAAACACAATCAATCATAGCACTACGTACAACTATAAATAGCGGTTCTCATGGTTCTCACGTTAGGACTTGGTTCTCATTTGAACCACATCCTATATATATATATATATATATATTAAGATGTAACAGTTTGAGCAGATTATTGAGTAATTAATTAAAAAAAATGTAACTCCTTTTGGAGGGAAATGAAAATAGGTTTTATTAAATGCATCAGCTACTAATTATATATACTAGTATTTGATCTTGTGTATTTGCACAGATATAAAACACGTTTTATTTGTATTTATTAATTAGACATGTACTTCTATCATATAAAAATTATTACTTTTTTTAAGTTATTTTTATCATTCAAAATTAATTGAGATTTAAATTTTATTTTAACAATTCAACGTTTACATTAGTAATATGAATAAAAATAATTTATATATTTGTTGCATATATTAAGAAAATTAACATAAATAAAAAAAATATTATTAATGTTTCTGATTTTTAGAAAAAGATATATGTGCCAATCATATTTTTCTTCCAACAATGCAACCAAATATAACGGTTACAGCTCTAAATGCGCCAAACAACTTTAAGTTCCAACATTAGCCATTACGCATTTGAATATTTTGCTACCAAATTTAGAATTAATTTAATAACTGATCCAAAAAATAAATAATAAAAATATATATATTAAGGTGTAACGGTTTTAGTAGATTAGTGAGTAATTAATTAAAAAAATATAATTCTTTTTGGAGAGAAATAAAATAAATTTTATTAAATGTTTTATTAAATGAATCAGCTAGTAATTATATATATAGATAACTAATAAGTTAATAACACCAAAATAACTTTAAAAAAATAATTATCACAACTATATATATTAGTATATTACACACCGAGCTGTGCACTTCACTCGCTCGAGCAACGCGTGGAATCGAAACCCTTTGTAAAAGAGGGCATTAAATTAATGTCCGAGAAAAACCTCATCAAATTGCCCACCTCCATTGAGCCCACACATTCTAGAGCGAGAAAGCTAGAAGGAGACAATTTTTGCAGAGACTATAGAATACTATATTTTTTCACTACTGTGAAATGAAGAAGTCAGCTCTGTGTGTCATCGTTTCAAATCAATCTCACCAACCTAATTTGTCAATAATAATAAACCAAAAAATAAAAAATAAAAATCCCACACGGCAGCTCGAGTANAACACGCCCCTTGATTTTGATTCCCTGTCTCTGCCCAAGAACGGTCTGTGTCTTCCTCACTGAAATCATTGTGCCGCTGTAAGTAATCTTTTCTTTCATTTCCTGTTTTTTCTATTGTCTGAATTTTTTGATCATCGTTGATTTTTATGTAATATTTGGAGACACTATAGTGGGATTGAGATGCAAACTTTAATCAGAGTGTTTCTGATCAGTGTTCTGTGTTAGTGGGATTGTTGTTTGCTTCGTTAGCAAGTGATAAGACCGATAAAAGAACCGACTTTAGCTTTTTGTTCCTTTTTTTTTTCTTTCTTTTTTAAAGTAAAGAAATTTGTGGGTTCGCATAAAAGAATGTTCTTTTGTTTCTTTTCTTCCCGTTGTTTGAATTCGGGACTTGGGGATCTGAAACCTTAACGCAAAGCTTCAGTTACAAGTTCATTTTTTATCATTATCTTTGTGTTGCTGTTGTTTTCTTTTCTTGTTCTTTTCATACTTTTGGATTTTGTTCTGTCTCTTTAACTTGAGCCTGTGGTGTTTGTTGTTTTGCCCCAATCGCAAAATTTGGTTTCTGATTTTTAATTATTAATATTTTTTTTTTCAATTTGGAATTTGAATTTTTCAGGTGGGCTCTTGATATCTAAGTGTGATTATATTTCTACTGATTGTTTACTGCTTCAGTTTGCATAACTGAGTGATTACTACACCAACTTGGGATATGTTTATGGGATGTTGATTGGCTAGTAAAGAAAGTATGGTTTGAGAGCCTATGCGATTTCCGAATTATCCGAATTCTTTCGGATTCGAATGTTAATAATCTCACTCGGGCTTGTGATTTGAGCTGATAATCTCCTTTCGGTACATTATTGGTGGCGAGCTAACGTTTTATGCTGATGTGTCTCTTGAATTTGGCATTCTTGGCTTTTTTTTGCTGCTTATCATCATCGACTCTTACAAATGCTTCCCCAAATTGTCATCCGAACGATCTATCAGCACTGAAGGAATTCGCCAGCCAATTAATTAACGGCTCTATCAAATTCTCTTGGTCAAATATATCCGATAACTGTTGTGAATGGGAAGGCATTGTCTGTGAAACTAACAACAATGCCGGTAAATCGGCCGTTGCTCGAGTGACCATGTTGAACCTTTCTGGAAAAGACTTGAAGGGGAAATTTCCAGACACTGTTATCAAATTGGATGGTTTGAAATTTATTGATCTTTCACACAACTCTTTGGAAGGTGATTTGCCCTCTGGATTCTCTAACCTGAATCAGTTGGAAATTCTCGATTTTAGCCATAACAAGCTGTTCGGGCCTGCAGTCGAGCGAATTACCGGCTTGAAATCGATTCGTTCGCTTAACATTTCTGGGAACTCGTTCACTGGAAATTTGAGCGATTTTTGGAGTTTTTCGAATCTTGTTGCATTGAACATAAGTAACAATTTGTTCGCTGGGCAACTCGGCTCGCTAAACTGCAGTTTCTTTGAAAATATTCGAGTTCTTGATATATCGTCCAATGGGTTTACCGGTGGGCTTGAAGGGTTGTACAACAATTGCAGCAGAGCCTCTCTCCAGCAGCTTGTTATGGATTCAAATTCCTTCTCGGGAGAATTTTCCGAGTCGTTATACTCGATTTCTTCCTTGGAAGTGCTTTCAGTCTCCACAAATAACTTTTCAGGCCAGATAAGCCCGAAAATCGGCAAGCTCACCAATCTCAGAACCCTAATTCTTTCCGGCAATCGATTTTCCGGCCCTTTTCCCGATGTATTTGAGAATTTGACTCGACTTGAGCATCTCGACGTGCATTCGAATTTGTTCTCCGGTTCAGTCCCCTCGACTTTGGCACTTTGTTCGAAACTAGACGTGCTCGATTTCAGAAACAACTCGCTCTCCGGCCCTATCGATTTCGATTTCTCCCGGCTTTCTAATCTCTGCACCCTCGATTTAGGCGGGAACCGTTTTTCGGGCCCTTTGCCTCAATCCCTCTCCACTTGCCGGGGATTGAAATACGCGAGCCTCGCCCGAAACAAATTTACCGGTCAAGTCCCTCAAAATTACGCGAATCTCACGTCTCTCGTTTTTCTATCGCTTTCGATCAACAAGCTCGTCAACTTATCAAACTCGTTGTCCGTGCTGAGTCATTGCCGGAATCTGACGACCCTCATACTCACCAACAACTTTCACGGCGAACGAATTCCCGAGAATGTAAACGGGCTCGAGAGGCTATCCCTTTTGGCTGTTGCGAACTGCGCTTTGACCGGTCAAATCCCGAGCTGGCTTCAAAACTGTCGAAATTTGCAGCTGCTTGATCTCTCGTGGAACCATCTAGAAGGCACCATCCCTTCTTGGATCGACCGGATGGATTCACTCTTCTACTTGGACCTCTCGAATAATTCATTGACCGGTCAAATCCCGAAGGCTTTGACCGGTCTCAAGGGCCTTATGAACCTGACTGCATGCCCGTTAATCTCCAACAACACGTCCTCAGTTATTCCGCTCTTTGTCAAGCGGAATCAGAGCTCGAGCGGCTTGCAGTACAATCAGGTCTCGAGCTTCCCGCCATCTATACTGCTGAACGATAACCGGTTAACCGGGCCCATCTGGCCCAAAATCGGTCGGCTGACGAAGCTACACGTTTTGGATTTGAGCCGGAACAACATAACCGGGACAATCCCGAGCTCGATTTCAAACATGCTGAATCTAGAGACGCTCGATTTGTCCTTCAACGAACTTCATGGCGCGATTCCCGTCTCATTGAACCGACTCACATTCCTCTCGAGATTTAGCGTTGCTTATAATCGTCTCGAGGGCCCGATTCCAACTGGCGGCCAGTTCTTCAGTTTCCCCAGCTCGAGCTTCGAGGGAAATAAAGGCCTCTGTGGGAAACTAATCTCTCCCTGTCTTGTTAAAAGTGTCGGTTTTGGCCCTTCTCGCCGGTCGACCGGTAAAAAACTCGGCCGGAATAGTATAATCGGGCTCACGATAGGAATCGGGTTTGCAATCTCCTTAATCGTGGCCTTCGTTCTACTTCGAATATGGAGAAAAGGTGGTGAAAAACGAGCCCCCGTCGAGCCCCCAAGATTATCGGACTCATTCGGGCCGCCAAAGCTCGTTTTTTTCAAAAACACTGCGTGCGAGGGCCTCACGGTAACGGATCTTCTGCTTTCAACTAACAACTTCAACCAGTCGAACATAATCGGGTGCGGAGGGTTCGGGCTCGTTTATCGGGCCGAGTTCAAAAACGGGTCGCGGGCCGCAATCAAGAGGCTCTCGGGCGACTGTGGCCAGATGGACCGCGAGTTCCAGGCCGAAGTCGAGGCCCTCTCGCGGGCCCAGCACAAAAACCTCGTCTCATTACAGGGCTACTGCCAGTATGCGAACGACAGGCTACTCATCTACTCGTACATGGAAAACGGGAGTCTCGATTATTGGCTGCACGAACGGGTCGACCCGGGTTCTGCCCTTCCTTGGCCCGCGCGGTTGAGGATAGCCCGTGGGGCGGCCCGCGGGCTGGCCTATTTGCATGGGGAACAGAACATTGTCCACCGTGACATAAAAACGAGCAATATTTTGTTGGACGAGAATTTCGAGGCCCACTTGGCGGATTTCGGGCTTTCGAGGCTGCTGAGGCCTTACGACACGCATGTGACGACGGATTTAGTCGGGACTTTGGGTTATATTCCGCCGGAGTACAGTCAGACTTTAACGGCGACTTTTAGAGGGGACGTTTATAGCTTTGGGGTTGTGATTTTGGAGCTTCTGACCGGAAGGAGGCCGGTGGAGGTTTGTAAGGCGAAGAGTTGCCGGGATTTGGTGGCGTGGGTTTACCGGATGAAAACCGAGAGGCGGGAGGTGGAGATTTTCGACTCGAGTATAACGAGTAAGGATTGTGAGGAGGAACTTATGGAGGTTCTTGGTGTAGCTTGTAAGTGTGTAGAGAAAGATCCTAGGAAGAGGCCCTCCATTGATGAGGTTGTTTTGTTGCTTGATGGGCTTGTTATAGGAAAAAAAGGTTTGACCTGAGTTAATTATATATCTACTTTTTTTTTTACTTCATTTCTATTTGGTTTGCCTTTCTTCAGAAGAAAGGAGAAAAATGTATGTTTACCCAAAATTAAGATTTCAGTTGTATAGATGTACATATATTAGTAAAACCCTTGCTGTTCATATTAATAAAGTAGATGTGCTGGGCGAAAAAGAAACTTAAGACAAGGGAAGAGATAAAAGGTTAAAAGCAAAAAGCAACAAATATTAATAAAGTCAATGCACAAGACAAAAGATCCCAATGGGAAAAAGAAAGAAAAACAGCTTTTAGATGATAAGCTAGGCCTTGCAAAGCGTCACTAACTGCTGCTCAAGACTGAAACTGCTGGGCCGGTTGATCTGGTAGTGGTTTTTTGATTTTACCGGTTTTTGGCCGCCTTAAACCGGTTTTGACCTCAAGCGAATTTATACATCGACTCGGATCGGATTACTGGTCGAAAACTATGGAAAAAAGTAACCCAATTATTACCACAATACCTGTCATAAGTATTCACCAATAACGTTTTGGCAATAGTTGCCAGCAACCCAGGCTTACCCCAATACAAAAAAAAATGCTATAAACCCCAAGAGAACTTGTTTGTCCTGCCTGACAACTAAAAATCCAAATACACTATTAATGACACAACTCAATCCAAGACAATAGAACATCATTGAACCTTTCAATAGCCAATCACAATCGTGATCGACAATGGCTGGAATCACGAGGAGGAGTGACACGTTCACGACCTCCCGAACCAAAAAACAGGGGTAGTAGCTCCATCTTAAAGGAATTGCTATCATCATTAGGATGGCCAGTATTACCGGCACCATCACCATCATGGCAAACGGGTAGACTTCCACATCTTTCGGCTCACTCATCATGAATAGCACTGATGACACTAGTATAAACACAAAGTATACCAAACCCAAGTCCACCCTCGCATACCTAGAGAGTTTCGGCAGAGGGAGTACTTTGACCCGTCTCGCCTCCGAGAGTTGTTCCGTCAAGATGTTGTTCTCGGACGAAAGTGTCTTGACTTTTCTTTCAAGCTCATCCAGCTGCATGACCCCAATTGATTTAGGATTGCATTTAACAACATGGAATTTGCATTAAATTCTGATTCATAATTGAATATTAGATAAGCAAGTCAATTTATGATTTATGATCGAAATAAATGCAAACTCTTGATAAGTACTTACCGTGGATTTGGACTTTGACTTGGCCAGTTCTTGGGTCAGCTCATATATAAGCGTGTCCTTTGAAGCCAGCATCTGCTCAACTTCCTCTGAATCAGATACACCACCACCCTGTAAAACAGTTAATTATGAACAGGATACAACTCTCGTCATAGTCGTTTCAGATGTTGCGACTCTTTATTTGAAAAACAAGATGCAACATCTAGAAAATTAAAACATACCAGTATGAGGAATCGGTTCTCAGACTGCCAGTAAGCGTTGATTCCCTCGCTAAAAACAAGCGCAGGAGAAATTTTTCTAATTCTCTGCTTGGCTTCAATAGCAGTGTCGTTCAGGTTACTGCAAGATCAATCCTAGAAAGTTTAAACTCAGGAAAACAACAGTCATAAGCTTTCTATATATTCAACGGAGTGTTGACCTCTCATGTACACACCTTATGAAGGATTCAGCCCATTGTTGAGCAGTATGAGACGTCACACGTTTGAAGTTATACCAGTGGCACTCTTCTCTTTCTTCTGCAGGCATAGTCAAAGCTTGTCCAATTGCATTAGATACTTCAATTATGTTCCATGGGTTTACTAGAAGTGCTCCGACAAGAGATTGTGCTGCTCCAGCAAACTTAACATGTAACCAAAATTATTCACAAATTATAATGGGGAAATGAGATAAGAGTCAAATGAAAAAATTTACATGATAGTTGAGCAGCAATACATTGAAGTTGAAGGATAAAATAGGGAGGTTTCACCAGATATTATGAATTTTTTCACAATATAGAATCAGAAGTTCCATAACTAAAATACACTGCAATCAGCTAAGAAGTTGAAATAGTATCAAATCAGACATGCAACTCTAATAAACAGAAGTTTTAATTTACAGATGCTCGGTGTGTGCTAAATGCTAATATCTGAACAAATTTTGGGTTTATTTCCATCTCCAAAATACTGAAAATATTTTCCAACCTTAAAAAAGAAGCATTGATTGCAGATTTCATCAAAGGAGGGCAAATTATCAAACAAAATAAATGGAGTCAGATAATTACTTTATTGAGAATGAGAACCCCCTTCTTAGAACTTTGGCATGCCACAAACTCATAGCTGGCAAGATTCATCCCGTCGTGCAAGGAAGTGACAAGTGCTACATCTGTTGAATCATATCCCGGTGAAAAACGTCATCATAATGCTTATATAACTGTCATAATTCATATAATGCTGTCATTTTGCTGCATCTTCATTGTAAGATCCACAAGTATATCAGCGAAAAGTCAGGCGAGTTAGAAGTCGACACTAAAAGTTTTAAGCCTAAACTTGGAGGCAACATTTCATCAATAATACAGAATTAAAATTCAATTTGGCCATAACTTGATTCAGAACCATGCCACCAAACACATGAAGATATTGAAGAACCTGGTTTACTTTTAAGGGCTTACTGTTAGTATAGGAACCTACGAGAGCGAATAGTTCAGTTTGAATGCNATAATAATAATAATAATAATAATAATAATAATAATAATAATAATAATAATAATAAAATAATAATAATAATAATAATAAAGGAATAAATTACAGAATCACAAGGTGCGGGTGGAATGAAAAACTAGTTGCATATCAATAGCCGAATGAACATTGCAAATAATATCATGGCTAAATGTGCTATTGCAGTGGGGCATGTGTGAGAACTCACAATTGACATTCCAACATTTATAAGCGTACTTGACAAAGAAAATTTTAAATTTAGAATGATAAGAAAAATTGAGAAAAAATCATAGAACTGGGCAAAAGATTGAAATGAGAACACTATTTGATGAAACCCCAAAAGTATAACATTAATAAATGAGATACCCCCTTATTATCTGTGCTGCTTTCTTTCTTATCAAACAATTGATCTACTAAAGACTGAGCCGTACCAGCGATCGCATAAAGTGCACACAAGGCATTAAAGTCAAGAGAATGATCCTGCAGACAGTATAAAAGTTTGTTTCAGAGAAATATAGTCATGCGACCTTTAGTTGTTCCAGTATTAAAAAATATCTTCATTTTATTCAACATTTCAAACATATAGACTCTCAACTGGTTCAAGAACATTTAATTCTAGTAAAATTGATCGAGTCATTCAGATACAGAAGTATTGAACATTTCTTGATTTTCACAAAATGTATTCGATGCACGCAGATGCAAGCAACAGAAATATACATGTTAAGCCTGCTGATGAACTACTAACCAGATAATGAATTGGTAGTGATGTCAGATTTCCAAATCTGTCATTGATCCGTCCAACAAATTCATGGACCTGGCTTGTAAGTTTTTGATCTATGGAGATTAACAAGGCGAAACAATATTAAAATTTCATTGTGGAATTTAAAAAGATAAAATAAAAAAAATCAAACAAACATCAGCATAAGCTGAAAAGTAGAAACAGAAAATTACATTCAGCTACGTCAGTTCTCGTTGGTACAACAATTTGCAGTAAAACCACCTTGTCATGCCAGTCACTGTTTTCCTCCAAAAACTTTTCAAATGCTAGTATGTTTTGGGGTATTCCTTTTATCATATCAAGGTGATCTACTCCCATCATTACCTGTATGCAATAATATTTCAGTTTCTTTTAAGATCGAATAACAGAGAGGCCAGAGCAAATACTTAACTGACATGAGTATCATAGATATACATCACCAATAAAGTAAAGCATCATCCTACAGGGTCCATTTATATCATTGAAGTTAACTGATGAAGTGAAATCGAAATCTGGTCACGCTAAAACCACATACACACTGGTTGTCGAATTTGGATACAAGGAAGGCAAATACTGAAACATAAAATAACCTTTCTTCTAGCAAATTGTGCTTTTAATTCATCCACGAGTCTCTTCACTTGAGGAACTTCAAGAGCATGTATGAACCTTTCTGCATCAATTCCTATTGGGAACTACAATGGCAGATGGAAATAAGTATTTAAGGCCATGAATTCATGATCCGATTTCTAGACTTTTGCTGCTCAAAACTGTAAAAGTTCTTGAAAGATTCTAAACATATTCACGAGAACATACCGCAGCCACACGAGTTGTTCTCTCTTGATCCTCTACTCCTTCAGCAACAGATTGGACTCCAAGAATACGGGTACAAGCACTCACAAAATGTCTTGCATAACCATTGATGTGAAAACTGAAAAAAAAAAAAAAAATCCAACTAAAATCAAGTTGCGAAAAAGATACTTACGTATCAGATTTATTAAAATAAAGCAAAACCACTTCAATTCAATCTTTCGTAGCACAAGAATTGGGAGCCAAATTTCATAAAGAAAGATGACCATAAGGTGCATAATATGAGAGAAGCCTATTCAATTTACACTATATTAACCTTCATAGTTTATTGCAGTGACACCTACGGAGTTACTAGCCAGCTGGTAGATACTAAGCAGTTGAAATGCAATAATATGGGTTAGGGAAAGGCTAGTGAACCAGGTGGTGCTGATCAACTTTCGAGATAATACTTGACATAAATTTGCATATTAGAATGTCAAGACATGTACCCAACCAAATCGGCAGCTAGAACCGCATGCAACACTTCTTTTAGAGATGGAAGTGTTCGATGCATTTCTGAAGACGGGAAATGGGTGTGCAAGAACCACCCAACTTTAATGTTGCTGTTATATTCCTTCAGAAATTTCGGCAGAAACATCAGGTGGTAGTCTAGACACCAGATGATATCACCATCTTCATAGTGTTTACAAACAACATCGGCAAACATCCGATTGGCCATCTTGTAAGCAGCAAACTGCGTTTGATGAATGCTCCTGGTGGTAGCCAACCGATCTTCGTGCGGGAGGCCGAGGTAGTGGAACAGAGGCCACAAAATGTTGTTGCTATAATCATTATACTCGTTACCAGTCACCTCATCCAAGAAAACCGGGACACACTTCTACAATGCGCCAAAACAATAACATTAAACAGTAAGATTATGAACGCTAGTGTGAAATTATTGTACACTAAATGATATACATTGCAATTCATAAAATTCATAACCTGTGAAAGTAATGCACAAATTCCTAAGACTGTTTTTCACCTTCTCAGCTAGAGCTTTAGTCAATGCCATCTGCCCAGCCTCATCCGACACGTTCATGCCCGCCCAGCCAATCCACCGTGTCTCGAACTCCTTCACACCTACAACATGTGGCACACAGTCCAGCAAATCTTAAGAAAAAAGGAGCACAGAACAGTGTAAATGTAGTATTACAAAATTGCAAAATCAAAACAAAAAAAATAAAATGAGGAAGCAGTAATAAGCTGTAGCCGAACAAGCGCTCACGGCTGGAATTGCGGAAAAAACAAAATAGCAAGTAGAGCAGATAGATGCGGACATACAAGATGCAGAACGTGCAATTAAACCGGATACAGTAAAATCGTGAAAAGCTCACCCACTAGTGCGCTCACGAGACCCCCTGCGCTTATCTCCAGCGACCACGAATCATCGTCACGCCTCACTGCGAAAACCGGCAGCCTGTTCGCTACCACCAGCAGCCGCTGCCTGATAGGCCTCCCGTCGGCGCTTTCCCTCAAACCGTCGACGGAGGCGCCCTCCGAGCTCCGCTCAATGTCGTGAGACCCCGAAGAGTCGTAACCAGTTCCGATTTCGAGCGCGCTGCCGTCGGGACCGGCGATTATAGAGGAGACCGTGCTCCTGAGGCTTTCCTTCAGCTCCCGCTCTCTCAGAAGCCGGCCGACCCGGGTGTTCACGACCTGCGAGTCGTTTCCACCGCCGTCGCCGCCGTCTTGTCCGCCGTCGTGTCCGCCTACGAGAGACATGTTCGGATATGGCCTCCGCGAGAAAGCGTTCAGGTGCGCAGGGACCAATCGACCCGCCTCTGTATTTTATATCGGAATAAATTGCGAAGCCCGCCAAAAAATCACTAACTTTTGTGATGTAACTTTTTTGCTTCTGGAAAAATGAGGTTCATACTGAAAAGGAACATTTTTTTTTTATAAAAATATATATTATAAATTATTTATTTTTTAATATATAGGCAAACATAAGTAATACTTGATGAATAATTGAATACCTTATAAAATTCTCAATTCAGTAAAAACTATGAGATCTTAGGTTCATATTTTTAAATTATGTAAAAAATAACTTCGTCCACCTCAATTTATTTTCAAAATAAAAATGACACAACAAGTGAAATAAAGAACAGATGTAAAAATGGTACTTACCAAGATTACCATATCATATGAATTAAAAACAAGCATAGTTTATAAGCAATTAGGGCACTAATTAAAAACAATGCATGCTNGATAAACCCCAGCTCTAGAGTCATTTCTTATCTGAAAAAAAAAATAAAAAAAAATTATAGGATATTTTGATAGAGTGATACTTTAATAGAAGAGTTTATTAGCTAAACAATAGCTATTGATCAAATAGATAATAACTATAGAGTTTGAAATTGATAAAAATGGTTCCTTGTAGTATACTAGTTAGTATCTCGTGGTGTGTTTATTGTGTTTTTGTATTTATTTTATGTGATTTATGTGTTTTAGTTTAGTGTTTTTAGGTTCTTTTTTGTGTCAACCGGTCCATTTTATCATGTCTTATGCGTTTTCATGTTTTTATTATGTGTTTTTGTATTTTGGCGAACTTTCTCGTTTATTTTGGTGTATGTAGGTCCATTATGCATGTTTGGGGAGACGGGCCATTGTCCGAGCTATTGTCCGAGCCATTGACCATGATTTTGATGCCGAGCCATTCCAACACGAGTTAGTCGAGCCATTGGATCGAGCTACACGAGTTTCCGAGGAAGAGAATGCCGTTTGAGTCACCCGAAGGAATTAAGTTGAATGTTATCTTCGTCGCGAAATCCGGTTCGCAAGCCGCGAGTTATGTCCTTAGAGCCACTCATCTCACCACTCGCTGCGAAGAGGACTTCGCGCCGCGCCAAGTGATGACTCTAGCCATGCGACACTCGCAGCGAAGACTCATTGGCGACCCGCGAAGATTACAGCTTTGTTCCCCTGCACTCGCTCCCAACACACTTTGGCGACCCGCGAAAACTACCAGTGCGCACTCCACTAGCCCCACACTCGCTGCCAACAGTTTTTGGCGACCCGCGAAGCGGCAATCTGCGCCCAACAAGCTAGCACTCGCCGCGAGTTTCACTTGGCGGGCTGCGAAAGGTGCTTTTGTGTGTTATTTTCCACCAAAACTCGCGGCGAAGTCATTTTCGAGACCAGCGAACACTAGAAATTAGTAAATGTGTGTGTGAGCAGTGTGTGTTTTTGCTACCTAGTATATATAGACTTTGGCTCTTTGTAATTTGATATCTAGATTTCATTTTTCACTTTTTCACTTTAGGAATTAAGCTTTTCTTTTTAGTTTTCTCTCTTCTCTCTCTCTTGGGAGCTCTATGACATCATTTTTCGACGAGTTTTCCGGCGAGTTTTATTTTGTTCAAGTTCCGAGCTTTTGACTCCGATTTTCATCTAGCACGCAATAGAAGATTGGGTATTTACTTTTAAAGCTCTTTACTTCAATTTTTGCCTCGTTTTTTACTTATGGAATTTTTCAAGGTGAATATGAGTGTTTGTTTGATGATGGAGGATATGCTTGGACTTGATCATTGTTCATGCTTGTTTTAGTAGAGACTAATTGTTTGTCTGTCTAGATTAATGGTTAGGACTCTATTTAGAGCTTAATCACTTAGGTTAGAAGGTTGAGATTAGTGATCTAGTGTTAGAACTTGCATACTTCTCGTTATTGATTTTGTTTGATGTTGATGGCTTAGAGACTCCGATAGTATTAATTACGTTATTCTCTCGTTTGCTTGTTGCTTTCAATTCCGAGTTCGATTAGCATTAATTCACCCCAAACCCAATTGATTAGCATGTTTAGCTTTTATTTTCTCATTTTGTGTGATTTGGACAATTGAGTGGTAAACGAGCTTCGAACCGTCTTCCTTTGAGAACGACTCGAGGTCGGGTAGCTCGGTTACCAACTACCCTCAAAATACTACAAAACATGGTGGACTAAATAAACTATATTTTGCTTTATATTAATAAATTATATTTTAACATCTATATTTATTTTTTTGATATAGGCAAAATAATAATTTTAGTTATTTTTGTTCATCATAATACTCAATTATTATTTTTTTAAAATCTATTGTAGTATACTGTCATCATTATTATTATTATTATTATTATTATTATTATTATTATTTCATGATTCTATGCTTTTGATTGATACGTGATTAGGCTTGGGTGTCATGTCAAATGTCAATTAGGCATGGTTATTTTCATAATATATTAAATATTTTTTTATTGAAACAATCATTATTTATTTCATTCCATACAATTACCTTAATACTTTTTTTGTTTCTTTTTCTTTTATTACACATCTTCACTAAATCAATCATATTAATTTATTTCTCAATCTTCTCCAATATTCATATTTTACTCATTTCGAAGATGAAATTATATGATATTATTCTTTTAAAAATGATATTTATTTAAAATCTAATTGGTATGTTGTCAATCTAATAAAAATAAATAAGTATTTTCTACATTTTAAAATTACATGTAAACTTAGAAAACTTTGAAGCACGACGGATACGACACTTGATATATTAGGCATCTAATTAAGTAAAAAATAATCTGTTGTGCTTAATATTAAACAAACATATTCTACACTTATGCATATACAATTATACATATCACCATACTATTCTTATTTATTTAAGATATATATTTTTGTACTTAATGTAATAGTAAATAATTTTGATATTTTTACATGATAGAAGTAAAAAAATCCAATATCGGTTGACATATTCATTTAATATACGAGTGTTAAACTATTATTTAAAAAAAAATATATAGTCTGAAAATTTAATTAAAATCCAAAGTAATGTTTTATATAAAATAAATTATTTTAGTTTAAAAAAATAAAATAAAACCTTTTAAATTTCTACATATGCTTCCTAATTCAACACCCATGTAATATACGAGTATTTTACTAATCAAGTATAATTACAATAAACAAAAATCCTAATTATTCCTTCACACTGAATAGGAAACGCCAATAATATGTAAAGAGTAACAGATTAAAAATAAAACGACTCGTGAAGAAAGAAATACAACAACAAATTGTATAACAAATTGTGAAAAAAAAAAGTTGTGAAAAAACGAAGCAACTAGAGTTAAGAACACACGAAGAACTAGAAATTGTATCTTATAAAAACACCATTAAAATTATCACAAATATATTTCTTGTTATAATTCTTCCATTCAATATAAAATCATGTCGTGCCATCGAAATACTATTGGGCTGCCTCGAATTTCTGTTCATTACACGCAATAGTGGGTTGTAGGCCTATTTCATCAGTTTCTTAAAATTGCCGGATGGCTTTGCTATTTACACATCCCTAAGGCATGTAAACGAGCTGAGCCGAGTTCGAGCACATGAGTCGAATCGAACTCAACTCGTTTCTCAATATCAATGAGTTGACTCGAGCAATAAAGAACCGAACTATAAAATATTATTTAAAAAAAATTATTCTTGAAGCTTAAAGAACCGAGCCGGCTCGTTAAATAAACGAGCTTTCAATGTGCTCGAGCTCGACAAACGACTCGTTTAACAGATGTGGCCTTGCCTAACCTCATCTCAAATGCAGGCCCAGACTATTTTAATTTAAGGTAGAAAAACACAAAGGAGCTTTTAGTTTTATCTCTTAAATCCGGCCATTTTGAATGTTTATATGCGGGTTTCAAAATGTTTTCCACGGCAAAATTGTTTCTAACTTTGATTCCCACATTCGTTTCCTTAAACAATATTCTATATACTAACATGAGAGACTAAAATGACTCATGAGTCATGACTATAATTGGTTGCTGAATTGGATGCAAATAATTGATAGCTTGAATTAATTAACAACTTCAATTATTAACTAATACACATGGGTAAATAATATATATATATATATATATATATATGTATGATATATGAAAATAATAAATTTTACATTTCTCTATTCTAGAAAGAGCTCTTATATGCATTGAATTTCAAAACCTATTTCAAGTAGTTATTTACCATATTAAATTAGAGATTTCATAGGTCAAATTTCTAATCTATCTCAAACATGTAATCCAGTCTCAAACAGTCAAACTGCTGTCTTCCTAATGAAAGACAAATATTTTCTAAAGAACTTCCATGCTTATCTTATATTTCCCCTACATAAATCATTTTTCATTTTCATGAATATGTAAGTGATACTTTTCAAACTCTAATTATAAATTATCTATTATATATTTATAATAAGTTACATGTAATATTTTTATGATAAATTATCTATTATGTATATCTTACTAGTAGTAATCCTGTATTCCTGTCCTGCTGCAAGGCTGCAACAACAAGAAANAGGCATAACATTTCACAGTCAAAACCGTTCGTATCCACCCATACACTTCTAGCTTATTTTCAGTATTGAAATTACGAAGATCAATATTTTGAAATCTTACTTATTTTCATTATTAAATTTATGAAAACCAATGTTGTGGAAAGTAATATTGACATAGAGTAAACACTCCACATTACATAAAAAAATAATAATAAATCATTTCAAATGAAATATGATAATAGTTAGAATAAATTAATAAAATAAGTGATTGAATATAATATTGTACATTATTATTGAAATCGAGTATAGCTACTTCCTTTCACTGTTTAAAAATTACATGTATAATTTTTTGTTTACCATTAAAAAAATTGGGCCGTAATTAAGTAATTAATTAAATTACTATATATGGCTATATCTAGGAATATTTGGTTAGGAATCTGATAAATTTAATAGTGAGAGAAGAGTTGTGTGTTACTTGTCAACACGTGTATCTGCTTGGTTTTGCATGAAATGACCACAAACCATATATGACGCACGTAACTTTGAAATTAATGAACTTGAACTAATGAACTTGATAAATGAAGGTTGAAAGACGTTTACACGTCGCTAACTTGCACCATTTCCTTAATAACGAGATAAAAACTTTAATCCCAAAATAGTGCTATAAATAAAATTCCTACTACAAAACTGGAGAATCTGCATAAAATGGAAATAACAATCGCAGTTGCAATCCTGTAATATATCGGCCGGAATCAACATGCAATATCAAAAAAAAAAACATAGAATTAAATAATTAATATGGGCATGAACTATTAGACAACAGGTGATAAAATTTTCGTTTTTTAAATGAGGTTTATTGTTCAACTTAAAAAATAATTAGACAACAGGTGATAAAATTTTTGTTTTTTAAATGAGGTTTATTGTTCAACTTAAAAAATAATTAGACAACAGGTGATAAAATTTTCGTTTTTTAAATGAGGTTTTTTGTTCAACTTAAAAAATAATCTTTTTATAAACATTCATTGGTAAACTTAGACATATAACAAGTTTACTCAATACCATATTTGTATGAAAAATAACCAAAAAACTACCCATTGCGTTTTGCATATTGAAAAAATGAACATATATAATTTGAAAATTACATGAACTTCAAATATACATATATGGTTACACATACAAGAATAAACATATGAAAAAAATAAACCTTATATATACATTAACTCCAACCTGATAGAGTAATACATTAACTCCGATCTGTTGCTATAGTAAACGATCTTATCCTTGCCCTCAACATTTATAGAAACATTCTTCGTATAGCCGTTCCTTTTGAGCACTAGAACGAGTTGTAGGTCGTCTCACCATCGAGTGTGCTTCAACAAGTTTGAGTGAGTTTCCGATGCCTTCATTTCGTATCTTTTTTGTTCCACAAACTTTGATTTTTTTCCCGAAATCGATTTTGTTCCACAACACTAGGGCCAACCTTTTTTTTCGATTATGCATCACGATAGCTCCGCCTTCAAACGATAACATAATCCTTCTCCTTCGTTTTGGCCTTATCAGAGAGAATTTTGCGAAAAGCTGAATAGTGTTTTTGAAAAATGGGGTTTAATGAACTTTGTGCCAAATTACAAGACTTCGATTGTTTTGAGAATTGAGATCTTAAGAGCACCGTTCGGCCACATGTCCCACCAATGATATTGTTGCCTTTTTTATTCATTTAATACTTTAATTAATTGATCAATCACATTAAATGCTTTAAATGCTAATTGAGAGGTCAAATATCACTTTTCTGGAATTGTATAAAAATTGTTCTCGTACTATTGTAATGAATATTGTTAATGGGGAATAAGAAAATTAATATTCGTTAATTAGGCGTTAAGGTGGATTGGAGACGTGCAGGGGGTAATTTGTTCATAAATGAATACATGAATACAGAAAAAATATACAAAATATATATAGTACGTAACCCGTGCGAGGCACGAGATATATTTATTTGGGAAATATTATATTATAAGATGTAATATACTATAAAAGTTTTATAATACGCAGGAAAATTGTACAATAAGATAGTATTTGACAAAGAAACAATCATATATTATTAAAAACCTCTTTATATACAATATTATGAGTTTGATTATTGGACAACTCGTCATTCTCACAAACTAATATCTTCAACCCCTTTCTATTAGTTACACGCGAAACAACAACATATAATTGGTCATACAATAATAAAACACAACATATTTCTATACAATAATAATAAGATTTTTTGAAATTGGCCATACAATAATAAAACAGAACATATTTTTCATACAATAATAATAAGATTTTTTGTAAAATGATAAGAAGGAATTTTCAATCTACACAAACTTTAAACATTATATGTATTTACGTAAATCAATAACTATATAGACAACTAAACCATTCAATTTAGACTTGGCATCTGCTTTATTTATGGGTGACGTAAAATAAAGATTTAATTTTGACCGATTAAATCTTTATTTATAGGCTTGACATTAAAACCGATTTTATGGAATTTTTTTAACTAAATTGATGTTATGGGATAAAACAAATCTATACTTACCTTTGACTTTTCCAGCAAAGGTAAAAAAATCGGTTCTGATTTTTATCCCATAACAAATCTTTAATGTCAAGCCTATAAATACAAAAACAAATCTGTAATTAATGTCATTCTATTTCCAGCAAGCATTAATTACTTTTGACTTTCCTGCCTACTATTTCTAGTAAATATGATGGTTTTTTATATAAATATAGATATTGATGATCCACCGATTAATTTGTCTCTTTAGCGACTTTCATTTTATATATAGTGGCACTTAAAATTAAATACACAAAATTTTAGCAAACTTACCCGTATTTGTACCCTGAAGAATAAGCAAAAGCACAAAATTAAATACACAAAATTTTCAAAGTTATCAGCAAATGAACGACGAACATGGTGCTGCTAGTCGCAACATGCATGCTCGGTGCCTGCAGGTATTCGGCAACGCTCGGTCACCAAACGTGTTCATTTTTATGCAGTTCATTCGCAGTGGTCTTCACTGTGCGACATGGTATTTTGTAATGCAGATAGCTTTTCTCTGAGGTTCTCATATTTATTCATTCATACTATTATTCGCCTCAGTAGCTGAATCCAAGAATATTCGTCTAATGTTAGGTGCTAAATTTTAGTCAAAAATTTACTCTTTAGTATAACATTCAAAAATATAAGTATGCAATTTAGCTTATAAAATACGAATTGACTCTTTAGTATAAGATTAATAATATAAAAATGCAATTTAGCTTATAGAAATACGATAATTAAGTTGTTGGCAAGAATTTTGCTTTGAGTATATAAACACCAAAAACAAAGTAGTACAATTGATATTTTTATTTTATTTTTGACAATGGAAATTTTATCAACACAAAATCAAGTATGATTACAATAAATCAAATTCTTAATTATTCCTTCACACTTAACAGGAAATACCAAGGATATATATGAAATATTGAGTAACAGATGAAAAATAAAACGACTCATGAAGAAGGAAATACAAAGGAAAAAATAAAAATTAAAAATTGTGAAAAAGAGAAAGCAAATAGAGTTAAGAACTCATGAAGAACTATAAATTGTATCTCATAAAAATACCATTAAAATTATCACAAAATTATTTCGTATTATAATTCGTCCAGTCAATATAAATCATGTCGTGCCGTCAAATTACTATTGGGTTGTCTCGATTTTCTTTTTCTTTTTCTTTTTTTTTTCCATTTTTTTTTAATTACCAAGCGCAAAAATTTCTTTTTTATTACACGCAATAGTGTGTTCTAGCCTGTAGGCCTATTTCATCAATTCCCTAAAATTGACGTTGCGAATTTCTTTTTCATTACTCAATAATAGTTGACCCCACCTCGACTTGTTTATCAACATTAACGAGTGGGCTCGAGCCATAACGAGCCAAACTATAAAATATTAATAAATAATTTTATTTTCGAACCTTAACGAGTCGAGCCAACTCGTTAATAAACGAGTTTTCAATGAGCTCGAGCATGACAAACTGCTTGTTTTCTTTTAACAGTTTTAGCCTTGCTCAACCCAATCTCAAATGCAGGCCTTAGAGGTAGAGAAACATAAAGGGGTTTTTAGTTTGATCCCTTAAACCTAGCCTTTTTTTTATTTTGGTGCAATAAAGAGAGGCTACGCCGAGCCTAAATTAGAACCGACCGAGCATGAGACACACCCATCCTATCGTGTTGCAACCATAAGCTTACCCCCTGGCGAAGGACGCTCCAACTGATGAAGCCCACTCGGGCCCTTAGCCGCCAAAGATGCTCAATAATCTGCCACAAAATTCGCTTCTCGGTAACCATGGTGCATCACCACCACCCACTGACGACGCAAAAGCTCCTTAATATCCATTAATAATCCACCATGAGGCCCGCTACAAGTGTCGTTCTTAACCATGTCAATGATACTCTTGTTATCGACTTCCACTTGCACGTCACAGGCACCAATATCCCAGGCCAACGATAGGCCTACGAGCCTGCGACAAGCCGAACGTCATTATTATTGCTCATTTTTTAAAAAAATTAAAAACTTTGACTTGGACATTTCTGTAATTTGCTCTTAAAATCAACCTTGATAAAATTTATCACACCCCTCCCCCATGATAGTGTAAGAAAAAATTGGTTTTGTACCGATTTAACGATTCTACTTTTCGTAAGTAGAAGACTTAGGAAATTCTCAAAACCTTTTTAA
Organism: Striga asiatica; assembly: GCA_008636005.1. Lineage (NCBI taxonomy): Eukaryota > Viridiplantae > Streptophyta > Magnoliopsida > Lamiales > Orobanchaceae > Striga > Striga asiatica. The sequence goes on along the minus strand of BKCP01010848.1, from coordinate 267,024 downwards.
GGTGAATGAGAAATTAATTCTAAGTGTTATATGTTAATTAATTGAGTTTAAATAACTCAAAGGTTGTAGGGTTCACAAATATTCTATTTTGACAAATGTTTGGACGAACTAAACGAGCCATAAATATGCGTTGTGTATGTTAGAAATGTAGAAGGGCTCGTTGGGGACAAGTAGGAAAAAACGGAACTCGATTCCGAGTCCGTATGAGCTCGTACGCCCGTGGCGCACGGGCGCACAACTGGCTGCGGAAATCAAAGGGTCACAACCCTTGGTGACCATAAGGTATCTTTTGGCCACTAGATGCATCCGTTCTCGTTTGGGCACGTCCCAAAAGGTGTCTTTAGACACTTAAACCTCTTGGAGGTGTTTCCCTACATCTATAAATACCCACATACTTGAAATTATTATATACATGAAAAATTAGAGAGCTCTTGCATTACTTTCAAATATTATATAGCATATTGTGTTCTTTGATTTTTTCATTGAGTATAGGAGTGTTCACCGAAGGCTTGTATATTTGAAGTACCACTATATACAAGTCGAAAATCGTTGTATCTTGGAGGCGTTTGCTGTTAACAAAAATGAAGAAAACAAAACAAAAATCAAATGTGCTATAAAAGTTCATAAATCACAAAATCAAAGTTGAGGCACGTAATAGTTACGTTATTCTTAAGGCGAAATTTTTAATATTCACAAACCACAAATTTGCGGGCAGGACATAAATTTGCGGGCTAGTATCATAGTTAACAAACGCATGATAAACCAGGATAAATGGGCTTATTCTATCTAATCTTCCCAACCAAATGTGCTATGAAAGTTCATAAATCATAAGCCTTGGTTGACATTTTGGTGATGGGAAAATATGGCATGCATAAACTTAGTTGAGAAGCAAAAATGAAGTTAAACGAGTTAGTATAGTGGGGTTATCCGAGATTTGTTATCACACTCAGATCAAATTTGTTAACAAAATTCGAGATTTGTTATCACCGTGTTAGTTGATTTTCTGCGGTCTGGACACACAACATTTGGGAGAAGTTATAAATTTTTCCCTTGTGTAGTAAAAAGTTGAGATAACTACACTTGTCAGTTTTTCCTCATGAAGTTAAAATGAACATTTCTCTTACTTAGCATGAGATGAGGAGTGGAGAGCAACATTTAATTTTCCGTCTATTCCATGTATTTTTCATATGGATTGGCTTTTATTTAGATTGGAAGTTGTTAAAAACCTTAATCTCTGTTTCTTTTATTTGTTTGTCAGGTCGTTAATTGCCAGGAATCAGTAATTTACATTTTGACACCACTGAAATATGCAGCAGTTTATGTATGCTCTGATGTATCCATTGTCATAGTGTTGTTGGTGTTTGTCAAAGTTAGACACATGGTTCTCTTTGTGAGTATGTTGATGGATGTACATATGATTACTATCGTTAACTTTACACATTGCGAATACGAGATCCTACACAACTTGATTTCTTTCATAAAATTAGGATGATTGTTAAAACCTAAATAAATGTGTTAACAGGCCATTAGGGTTGAGCTCCACCTTCTATTCATCTTCCCAAATGTCAAATTGTAATATAGTTATTTCCGGTACTGGGTTTTCTTTAATTAATCCAAGTATATGCTGCTATTGAGTATCATATTTTTTTTTTTATTGCTATTTTTCATCTTTTTTTCTTTATTTTTTTATAATGTTCTGGTTTTGTGTTTTCTGGTAGGATTTGTTCGATTAGCTTTGTTTATATTGTTATTCGGACTGCTTTCAATGGAATTACAAATTTGCTTGTGTTGTAATTTGTGTTAATTATGATTTCAATGCTGGGCAGTCCTAAAAAAAAAATGAAGAATAAACTGATTGGAATAAGATTTAATTGTGCTTTTAGATAACATGGGTTAACAAGTACTCTATGATTGGAATAAGAATTAATTGTGCTTTTAGATAATGTGGGTTAACAAGTATTCTCTGATTAGATTTAGTTCTAGATTTGGCGTAAAATGAAATTCTGCACACGGTCGAAAAATGAGATTCGGTCAAACAAGTACTCTCTGATTGGCATGTTCAGATCTTGCTACATACCTCTGTCTTTAGTTTCTGATGAACTTCTGGTTTTGTCTTTTCTGGTTAGATTTGTTTGCTTAGTTTTGTTTATGGGCTGGTTTTTAAGGAATTTTCACTTTTCTTGTATTGTATTGTGTTAATTATGACATAAATAAATGTGTTCACATGTAATTTTATTTTGCCAGCGATGTTGGCGCTTATTTGCTTGAGCCCCTGTGTTCTTGCTTGGGTCGTTTTTCTTCTGAATTTTGGGCATCATTATTTGCTTTTCTTGCTTTGCCGGAAAATCTTATTTGCCTTATGAATTCTATCTTCCTTTTCGCAGTAATCTCGCGCACGTGAGATTGACAAGTAACTAAGTAAGCAGGTAAACATATCTCCCTATTTACAAACCCTACCCAAGCAATTACTCTAATCTATACTCTCATTTCCACCCTGGTTTTTTTTTAATTGTTCACTTCAATGTTCTGGTGATTGTATTTTTTAAGATCCTTTTGAAGGAATTGTAATTTTCGCGTCATCTTTGTTTTCTTATGAATCATTTCAGAAAAATGTGGCTCCTTGCTGATTTGAAGCAGCTATTCTCACTCGCTGAAAAGTATGGTTGCTCTGAGTGGATCCTGTTTGATGCGTCCATTGTACGCTGGAATCGTTTTTGAGGTAATATTGCATCAGTAGTAGATTAACAAAAACTAAATTTGTGTGTGCTAACGGTGGTATCAGTTTTAGACATAACCCTGGATTTGCAACCTAACTACAATACTCAATTATATTTCAAACTTACAAATCCCCACAGAGGTTAGTTAAGCATTTCGTCAAAAAATATCCATCTTCAATTTGTAAAATAGAAGCAAATATCAAGAGGATGTTTATAATTTTGAAATATAGACATGACTTCGTTTAACTTGACCAAGTCGCATAGATATCCTTTAGAAGGATCATTACTTTAAGTATCCTTTAACTGTTCTTGAGAGGTGTTTTAGGTAGCTAAGTTCCCGATGGCGTCGCATGTTTGGGATCTTTGTGAAAGCCGAAAAGACATGGTTTGTGTAGTTTTCATGTTCAAATTTTTAAACCCACGCATTCATAAGTTTTCAGTTGCTCCCTATGTGCTTGCAGAGTAAGGTGATCGATCATCTGGAGTTCTTCAATTTCTGCACAGGCGGACAATGTACTCAAAGAGAACTCCCTTCGCAGGCTATTTTGATTTCTAATGGTAATATTTTTTTTTTTTTTTTTTGTCTATGTTTTCATTTTTTTCTCTATCTCTATTCAAATGATATTGGACCTCTTCCAGTAATCTGAAAACCCTGCGAACTAAAGCTTCTATGTAATATATGAAACTTGGTAAAGTCTTCAAATCATGCCTTTTTCTTTTAAGTTATCTCTTCTTTTGATTATCTTTCTGTTTCGGAAATTAAATGGTGTCTTTGAATGAAGGTCTGGTAGGATTTAGTGGTTAATTCTTTGTTGTGTACTTATATCATTATGTGTAATTTATTTATTTTTAAAAACTTATAATTTTAGGAACTTATAATTTCTCCCTGAATTTTCTATTTCTATCGTTTGATGCAATTACACCATGAAAATCAAATTCTAAATACTCATCCATCGTATTTATTAGTTTTGAACTCTGCACTTTCAAGAAAAAGTCACAATTCATAGAATGCTTGGTTATATTGGACAAATTTCAGATTGGCCTCATTCAATTTGAAAAATATTATATCATGCTTTTTGTTCTTTTACAGATGCTGATCAAAGCAAATTGCCAGAATCAACTGGAAAATTTGCCGAATATATATGAAAAATTTTAGATGTGTACTTCTCTTATCATCATGATGCCTACAGCACAAAAGGCTTGTCCTATTATTACATATATATATATATATATATATATATATATATATATATATACATACATGTGTGTGTGTGTGTGTGTGTATTATATATATTCAGGAACAAGATTTGCTAGTGCTTGTCGATCTCATTCTGTATGCGCTCTTCATGTAATTCAGGTGTGTATCTTCGCGACTGAACGACTCTACTTGCTGCTGGTGATCCTTCACTGGTAACCTGTGTTGAAGGCATTCGTTTTCATACAGTTGGGATAACGGGAGGTCATTGTTCTATCACAAACAGAAAAGGTACAATTTTGTTTAAAGAGTACCTTTGCGTGAACATGTTGATGGGCTTAGCCTTAGTTTTTTGCATTGCACTGCCAATTTCGCACATCGGCTTTCCAATATAAAAGTGGGGACTCTCTCTCACCATTTAATACAAAAATTTATAAAACCATAACAAGTGTTCTTAAGAACTGAGGGAAGTCTTATTTTCCTTGCTATAAGAAATGGATGAGTCAATAGTGCCTAATCTCTACAAATTCTATATGGATATCTAGGAATATTTACAAACCATGATAGTTGTTTAATAGCAGAAATTCTATGGCGCCTATATGGGCACCATATGGTGCCATAATCTCACGATCCAACGCCTAATATCCATTCTATGTTTAATAGTGTCAATTTATAAATTCAATAGCTTTTATCTTATTCATTTGAAAGGAATATAATTTATTGATTATAATACTTTATACTTTTTGTTACAGATGTTAAATGTTGGATATTCACAGATTTTGGCTACTTCATCTTCTTGTAGGTGTTTCAGCGAATATGTTTTTTTTTTGTTGCAGTTTTAAATCCATTTTTTTAGTTAAGATTCAGTGATCTATGGTCATTAATTTACTCTTATTTTTGTCGTTATGTTGACAGTGTTATCAAATGGTGGCTGTGGGAGGATTACTGCCAAACCGCCATGTTAACTTTGTGAAGGATGGCTGTTACGGCTACCACCATTGCGAGATTTTGGCTACCCAAATGTGCTGGCGCTGCAAAAAGAAAAACAAGTGTGAATGTGATATTCCATGAACTTGAGCAGTGATAAAATTGTTTATTATGGACTTTTGTTGAATATTTTATCATGATGGACTTCTTGTTGGATTCATATCAAGTAATTTTAATTTACTTTTAGAAAAGTCCTCAAATGTATGTATATGTACTCTTTAAGTCGGGCAAATATATTGATAAGGTTAGACAAATTTGAAGTCATAAATATTTACAGTTATAGACTAAATTTGGGCACGCACAGCCGAGAGCCCATTAGTAGAAGTCATATATAGGCAAACATTTTTTGGGATAAGGTACATTCTCTATCCACACCACATAACTAAATGAAAACAGGGACTTCAAGTTAAAATGTAGTAGTCCCACAAGTAAAGGCCAAAAAAAAAATAAAAGCTATTGCAAATAAGTGGGAAGATTCCACCCGGTGTATGAAGGGTTCCCACAGGGTCGGAATGGTTGGGGGTCTATTCAATTGATATTTTAAGTGACATTTTGAGACTTTTTAAAAATTGAAATTTGTTAAGATTTCTAAATTTTAGAGAAATTCTGCGAAATTTTAAGTCTGGAGGTGGGATTTGAAGTGAGATTTCGTATAAGATTTTTTTTTTAAAAAAATCCCATCAAATCTTAAATAATCTTAACAAATGCCAATCTCAAATAAATTAAATACATCAAGATTTTGTAAGACTTTCTAAAATCCTAATTAAATAGCCCATGACTTTTAAAAGTCTTAACAAATCTAAATTGAATACACTAGGATAAAACCAATACTCGGACTTTGGCTTGGATAAAATCCACACTCGTCGGGTACAAATTTGTCAAATAAGTGATATATTAGCCTAGAGTCAAAGCTCGGCTCAAGATATGCCGTGAATTACTAAAATACCCTTTATATATAAATACTACAATATTTTAATATGTGTACTTAATGTTAATTTTACTTGAAATTTAAGTTGAACTCGAGCCGAGCTCGAGCAATCTTTTGAGCATTTTGATTTCAATCGATCTCGAGCCGAGCTCGAGCGATTGTCTTTTTTGGTCGAGTCGATCTCGAACGTCATAAATCAAGCTCGACGAGCTCGAGCTCGAGCAGTTACATGAAAAAATCAATCTTGCTCAATAAGACGAATGTTTTATATATGCCTCTTATAATTGCAGGGGGGGGAAAGAACAGATGAATCAATTTATAGATGAATCAATTTTCAGCTCAAGAACAAGATATTCAGAGTGTCACAAATACAATTAGCAGCTTTTTCACAAGGCTTTCATTCTTTTCAGCACTGTAGGCCACTAATATTATAGTGAAAAGAATCCAAGAATATGTAGCATCAAAATATCAACAATGATGGGAGTCAATAAAAGATCAAACATAAAAGGAAAATACGAAG
>BKCP01010848.1:249604-260648 GCA_008636005.1 Striga asiatica | reverse complement strand
AGAACAACTGGAAAATTGAGTAGCAGAACATATGTCATTGGTAGAAAATTAAGTGGTTTTTATGTTTCAACTCTAATCTCGATCTCAGAAAACACTTAAAAAGGTGTATGATTAAACAAAGCACAAGACAACAACTGACTAAAGATAAAACTAAAACACTACAATCTTTCCACTTTTGGAACTTTCCGCGGCTACCAATCCCGGGTGTTTTCTTCTTTACATTCCTCAGACGAATCGAATACGATAACAAGAACAAACAAAAAATACATACTGGAAATCCAATAAAGTAAAATAAAGTTCACCATATTCAATTCTTCCATGTGATAACGAATTCTTAACTTCTAATTCGATAACATCGTGCCCAATTAATTAACAATGACAAAGTGTATCTTATAATTGTTAAATAACGTTGGTCAACATAAAAATAGCAAAATCGAAAACATAAACTGGATCGATCGGCCAGGAATAGAAAACATAAACTTTAATCCATTGAACCAAACGCAGGATTATCCCAGAATTAGGCGGGATATCCCCTAATCCTACATAACAAACAGGGGCTGAGAGGAAAAAGCAGTAAATAATTCATGTCTAGCGAACATGATAATAATTAAACACTATAAAAGAGGCCACCATTGGCTGTGGAGACTCGGGTGGCATCTGCATTTGCCGCCGCGAAGCCGCCATCCTTTGCCGCCAAATCACTCATGTTTCTTTTTGCAGCATAATATATTGCTTTTTTTTTCCAAATAAAACACCCTAGATTAATACATATATAAATTATAATGAAGACCCAACAGGCGCTTATTATCAAGAACAACTCCTTGGCTAACTCTCCCATGAATTAACTCTCTATCACAACCTCTATCACAACCTTCTGTTTGTTTATATATATATAGAGAGGGTTTAGTAAATTATTACTGAATTGAATTAGGTTATGGAGATAATTAAGGATTTTTAGAATATTTAATTTAATTATTTGTTTCCTATTTATTGAAACTTACTTATTTTATTATTATTATTCAAAATTCTTGTCTTGGACAAACTAGAAATCTAGATTTTTTTCACATTAATTTCCTAATCTTAGATTATTTTTTATTAGACTTTAGAGATTCTGATACTCGTAAAGACAACAATGCTTTATTATATTTCATCCAACATTTTTACCATGTACTGTTTTCATATTCATATTATGGAAATGTAACTAAAAACAAATATTTTTATCCGTACAGATATTTATTTTATGTGAAGGGTCCATTGAGTGTACAAAAATTTACACCGCGGCTGCCGAGGTGAAGGTCGGGTCACCGGCTGAAGATGTATTTATAGGGGGGAGAAAATTAGGGTTTGATGTGTGTGTTGGGTTTTAAAATTGGGCTCAAGATATTTGACTTGAACTTTTAAAATTAAGCTGGTAAAACCGAACATTGACTTAGGAAAATAAAATGTTCGGGCTCAGTTCAATTAATATAAACGGGACTCAGACTAAATTAAATGGATCGGCCGAATTAATAATAATGGGTCGGGATTTAAAAATCGAACATGGGCTCGATTAAATGAAATGGGGCAAATAAAATCGCTCGGGTATTGGGCCGAGGCTAGGCTCGTCCAGGCTTCTATACGACTTAATTAAAATTCCGGTTATTCCAAGGCTCAGTTTTATCTTAAAAATAAAATTGATACTTGGGCTAATTAAATTTGATTTTAAAATTAAAAAGTGAATAAATTCTCCATGGCTTAGACTTATAACTTAATACTCAATTTAATGCAAATAATAATAATAAAATGCATCAAATAAGAAAACTGGCCATTTATGAAAATAAAGTCGAGCTCATAAATAGTAAAATTATTCACAGCGTTACAATTTACTTTAGGCCATTGAATACGTCATACGTGGGAATCTTTTGGGAGCTTGGAGAGTTGCAGGGTTGCGGTAGGGCGGGCCGGGCGACCGCCAAGGGCCCATTTTTATATATTTTTTAATATACATATATATATATATATATATATATTAATTACATAATAAAGAACACAAAATTGTTTTTAAATCATAATATTTTATTCCTTAACAAAGGCTTTTTATATTTTATCCACCTTTCAAATTTCATTATAAAATTAAATAGTAGTTATTATAAGTGAAATTAATTTTTTTGCATATTTTATCTTATTCTTTTATTACTCTGTTAATTTTTTTCTTCTTGCTTAAATATATAAAATGTTCTTGTAACCTTTGGTCATTCGCAAATTCTCCAAGCATTCCATTTCATTAAGTGTCACCAAATTGTTCAAATGCTCAATTTGCTTAGGGATTCTATTTGCCATCACGTATCTAACTCTTCTCTCAATATAATGAGTAAACGGTCTACGGCTCTGCCTTCGCATCTTAACGACCATATTCATAAAAAATTCTGACTCGTTCATAATTTCCTCTATGACAAGAAATATTTCGGCTTTTGTTTTGGAAATCTGGGCCATTCTCAAATAGTTCTTGGGTATTTAGCTATGACACAAAGCAAAAATGGAAGAATAAAAAAAAAGAAAAAAAATAAAAAACAAACCAAAAGGGAGATATCAATAACAGTAATTAACTAGCCATGAATGTATAAACTATGTTTCGGCTAGAAATCATAATAGCATACCCAGAAGCATGAAAAAAATATGTAGTGGAAGGAAATAGATATCATGTTCGAACCTCTAAATTAAGTCCTTGTTGTATGTCAAGAAAGGACAATCCACGGTCTGTAGCCACCCAAATCACATGTAAACATGAATCTGTGAATGTGACGGGTTAAAGTTTCAGATCCATAACTCAAATAGCAAAAAAAATAATAATAATAATAATAAACTATATAGTGAATAATTGCACGAAATAAATTAATATTGGTACTTACATTTCGTTAAATGCGAGAACAAGGGTAACTGATGACAAAAGATTGTATCTTGCAAACATTGAACATAAAAGTAAATTAGGGTTCTAAAATAATGTTGGAAAAAGGGTGAAATTATGTCGAATTTAGGGTTCGACGCAAACAAAATTTGAAGGAAAATCCTCGACTAGGGGACAATATTACCTTGTGGAGAAAACTGATTGCCAAAATTAGGATGATTCCATGGAGAAATTTTATCTGCAGTCGCCAAGCTTCGTGCGGTCGAGCGCGGCAGGTGAAATGAGAGCAAATGAAGACTTAAAATCAGATTTCGAGGATATTTTAGTAATAACAATTTTGAAAGATATGGGCTCATTATTGTATCACGGAAAAATGTGGGATATGGGCATAATAAAAGGGGGTATTGGGCAGCGGGCTTTAGCCTTTTCAAAGGCTATCATTCCTCCAACCAAACAAGTTAAACCCATTGAATTTATATTTATTGGGCTGATATCATGCACAATAAGCCCAACCAAACACTCCCTTATAATATTAAAATATCTAGCAGGAGCATTACATCTGATAAGGTTGCCTTATAAAGAACTTTTCAACTTTTTAAAATGTTGTGGCTTCCATTTACATACAAATTACATCTAGCAAGATTATATCAAATCGCAACATTGTCTTCTGCAAGGGCGGGTCCCCACCATTCGATAATTCCATTAGAATGTTCCTAACATTGTAACATTTTACATCTTAGTTTTTTGTTTCCACTGAAATTCGATTAGAATTTTTGTAACATTTTCATTTTTTGTTTCCGCCAAAATTTCATTAGAATATTCCTAACATGTTATAATATTAAAATACCTATTGCAGGAGCAGAACTAATATTGTTCTCTTACATCTGATAAGGTTGCCTTATAAAGAATTTTTCAACTTTTAAAAATGTTGTGGCTTATGATTAGCATTGGCACAGTAAAAACTCAATATTTTGCCTTTATTAGATTTGAACAGATCATATGTGCCTTGACTTTCACAAATCAAGTCTATAATTTTTTTTCCTCTAGCTATTAATTAATCAAGTCACAAATCAAGAAATTACACACACACAACCACCAATCATCAAACCATGTGTGAATAGACTAGAAGAACATAAGAAAAAAAAAATAAAAATGCAACCATTACTGTCAAAATAATAATAACTGTTGGATGTATGTTATTTCACAATAAAAGTTTTAGTTATAATTAGAAAAAGTTTGACAGTTTAACTCTCTAAACCAACGTTTTGACCCAACAAAATAATGGAGTGGAAAAAAAATCCACTTTTTATGCTTTAAAATTAATGTAAAAGGTGTTGGTGGAATGATAAAAAGCGTTTTTTTTTGGCCAAAAGAATAATAAAACGTGTCAATAAATTGTGAAAAATACCAACAATTAAAATATATTTTTTTGTTTATTAACTATTGTTGTATTTCCATGGCAAAAGCCTGTCCATCAACAGCTGTAGTTTGTTTGTTATCTGTTCACCAGAGTACATTATCTTTATACGCAGGTTTAGTTTTTTTTCTACAAAACAGACAAAGAAGTACATGCAAAGCATCATAAATATCTGACCAGTCGTGTGAGTTTTGATGTTCAAACTCAAAAAATAAAATAAAAATTATGATATTTCAATTTTTTCTTTCGCTCCACAAATCATTAGAATCCAAAACCGTAATTAGATTAGGGTACATGCAAGTGGAGCAATTCTTGTTCGAATTTGTATCCATAAAATAAAATGAGTCGAGTCAGGTAGGTTAACTCGATTAACATGTTGGGCTCAGATGCGCAAATGCGGAAGGTGTAAATTAAAATACCGGAGTAAAATGGTGAATAATTATAATAATCTCAGCAACTCAAGAATGACAAAAGAAAATCTCTTGCAATAAAATAGGAATAATTCTTTTCTGATGTGGAAGATCAGATTAAACTGCGACCACAGAGCATACTAAGAATATCCCAAATAAATAAAATATGCAAGAAAAACGACACCAAGATTTAACGTGGAAAAACCTCCAAAGTAGAGGAAAAAACCACGGGACAACCTCCGAACAATTCCACTATATTTTCAAGATAATTACAATATCTTTTCACACTCCCCTATACTAGAAATGTAAAATATAGTGACCCAGTGAGACCCCACTCCTATTCAAATATTACAAACAAGGAGTAATAGAGATGATACCCGACCCGGTGTATTTTTCCCACACTCACAGGATTTACTCAAACACTCTATTTTTCTCTCACTGAAAAATAACACTCACAGAAATATTATTCTTGTTATCTTGCTCTCTCTTGTTCTCTCTTTTTTTCTTTCTGTTTGGTGCGTCCTTCAGCACTTGGAATGGGTGCTATTTATAGATGATGAATGCTCCAAATTGTCAAATTTTGCTTCCCACAGCAGCCTCAATTTTCGGCTCATTAATTGCTTCAAGTTGCTTGTTAAAATTGTTTGCTTCCTTTTTCTATATTTGTGGGCTTGGCTGGACCCATCAATTCTCCCCCTCCAGCCAAAAGGAAATATACTGCAATTCTTTACATGCATTCCATGCCGATCAACTCGGCACAAAGCTGAAGCTTTCCTCCTGTTACAACTTTCGTCATCATGTCAGCAGGGTTTTCGTCAGTGTGAATCTTTTCCAGCTTGAACAGTTGTTCTTCCACTGCTTGACGTAGCCAATGATATCTGACATCAATGTGCTTCGTGCGAGAGTGGTACATCGCATTCTTACTTAAATCCAATGCGCTCTGACTATCGCAATGGATATCGTACCTTTTCTGCTTCATTCCCAATTGTTGAAGAAATCTCTTCAACCAAAGTATTTCTTTTCCTGCTTCTGTCAGTGCAATATATTCGGCTTCAGTAGTTGACAAGGCAACAGATTTCTGCAATTTAGATTGCCAAGATACAGCTCCTCCTGCAAAGGTAAACACAAGCCCTGAAGTAGATTTTCTACTATCCAGGTCACCTGCCATATCTGCATCTGTATAACCTTCAAGAATTGGGTTTCCTTTGCCGAAGCTCAAGCATTTATTTGCACTACCTTTTAGGTACCTCAAGATCCACTTCACAGCTTCCCAATGATCCTTCCCTGGATTGGAAAGATACCTGCTAACAACTCCAACCGCATGAGCGATATCTGGTCTGGTACAGACCATGGCATACATCAAACTCCCGACTGCCGAGGAGTATGGAACACCCGCCATAGCTTCTTTTTCTTCTTGACTCGTAGGACAACTTCGTTTGCTGAGTTTGAAGTGATTGGCCAACGGTGTATTGACCGGCTTAGCCGATTTCATGTTGAATCTCTCCAGAATCCGATTCACATACCGTTCTTGCGATAACCATAACCTCTTGGATTTTCGGTTTCGCATTATCTGCATGCCCAAAATTTGTTTCGCCGGGCCTAGATCCTTCATTTCAAAGGACTTTGCTAGATCCTTCTTCAAATCACCAATCAGCTTCATATCATGTCCCACTATCAACATATCATCTACATATAACAAAAGGATAATGAATTTATCACCTGGAAATTTCTTAATGAACACACAATGATCTGCATCAGTCTTCGTATATCCATGGCTCGCCATAAACGAGTCAAATTTCTTGTACCACTGTCTTGGAGCTTGTTTCAGTCCATACAAGCTCTTCTTCAATCTGCAAACCATGTGCTCCTTTCCAGTCTTCTCAAATCCTTCTGGTTGCTCCATGTAGATTTCTTCATCTAGGTCTCCATGAAGAAATGCAGTCTTCACATCTAGTTGTTCAAGCTCCAAATCTAAGCTAACTACCAATCCGAGTATTACTCGAATAGAGCTCATCTTTACAACCGGTGAGAAGATTTCATCGAAATCTATCCCTCGCTTTTGTCCAAATCCTTTCACGACTAAGCGAGCCTTGTACTTCAACAGCTTGTCACCATCTTTCTTAAGCTTGAACACCCATTTGTTTTTCAAGGCTTTTCTGCCTTCCGGAAGCTTCACAAGCTCATAAGTTTCATTTTTCACCAGTGAATCCATTTCTTCTTGCATAGCTTTCATCCACTGGGATTTATCCTTATGAGTTTGTACTTCTCCAAAGCTTTCTGGCTCCCCTTCTTCCGTGATGGTAATATACGTGGAACTAGGGTACCTCGTAGATGGTTGGATCGCTCGATTTGATCTCCTGAGCTGAGGCAGAGCTTCGAGGTCTTCTTGCTCGACACCTTCACCATCACCATCTTCTATTGCTGGTTCATCATCAACCCTGAGTTCTCCATCATACTCTCCCCCTACTGTGGCATCTCTAGGAGGTTCTACAGGTGAAAGATCCACCTTACCACCTGGTTCTCTGATTTCTGGTGAAGCAGAATCAGACATAGTTTCTTGCTCATGGAATACTACATCTCTACTTCTGACAATTTTTCGTTTTTCTGGATCCCATAACCTGTAGCCAAATTCCTCATCTCCATAGCCCAGAAATATACAAGGAATGGCTCTATCATCAAGTTTTCGTCTCTGTTCCTTGCTTACGTGAGCAAAAGCTTTGCATCCAAACACCTTCAAATGAGAGTATTTAACATCATGTCCGGACCATACTCTCTCAGGGATATCAAAGCCCAAAGGAACAGATGGAGATCGGTTGATCAGGTAGCACGCCGTTAGAACAGCTTCACCCCAGAATGGCTTAGGTAACTTAGCCATTCTTAACATACACCTCACTTTCTCCATAATGGTTCTATTGATTCTTTCAGCCACACCATTATGTTGTGGGGTTCCAGGTACAGTCTTCTCATGTCTGATTCCATGATCAGCACAATAATTCTTGAATTCATGGGAAGTATATTCCCCTCCATTATCTGAGCGAAGACACTTCAAAGGTTTACCAGTTTGTCTCTCCACCATAGCGTGAAACCTTTTGAAGTACTGAAAAACTTCGTCCTTCGTTCTCAAGAAATACACCCACAATTTTCGTGAAGCATCATCAATAAACGTCACGAAATATTTGCTACCACCGAGACTCTCCTCTTCCATGGGTCCACATACATCAGAATACACCATCTCCAACACATTCTCTTTCAGCTTCGAGGTTTTGCTGAAAGACACTCTATGATGCTTCCCAAAGAGACAATGATCACAAGGATTTAGTTTTGAATCTTTGGCAAACGGGATGAGGGACTTTCTTGCCAAAATTTGCAATCCTTTTTCACCAATGTGAGCCAGTCTTTTGTGCCACAAATTTGGCGAAGCATCATCTTCGACTGCATTCAGGCCACCTTTGATCAGCTTCACTTGAGTTCTGTACAGTGTCGATCTCACTGTACCTCTAGCAGCTAACAATGATCCTTTGGTAAGCCTCCATGTGCCGCTACCAAAATTGTTAGTGTAGCCTGCTAGATCCAATGCATGCACAGAGATCAGATTCAGACGTAAGTCAGGTACATGTCGCACGTCCTTCAGTGTTATTGTGCACCCAATATCAGTTTGAATGCACACATCACCAACTCCCACAATATTTGCAATGCTGTCGTTGCCCATCTTTACTCTACCAAAGTCTCCTTCTTTGTATAGAGAAAAGAATTCCTTGTGAGAGGTTGCATGGTATGATGCTGCTGAGTCAATGACCCATTCAACACATGAATCTGCAACATGGCACTCTTCTTCTTCAACAGAGAGCAACACCACTTCCCCATTGATCACAGGGGTTGCGGTATTTTCATCGTTCTCTGATTTGTTGTTCCTCCGATCTCTGTTCTTCCAGGCTTTACAGTTTCTTTTGATATGCCCTTCTTCACCGCAGTGATAACATTTGAATTTTCTTCTGGGTTGAGATTGTGATTTATCTCTGGATTTGTTATTCCGGCCTCTGCTTTTACTTCTCCCCCTGGTTTCTGTGACCAGGGCTTGGGAGCTGCTTGCTCCTGAATCTTTTCTTCTTGTTTCTTCATTAAACATACTGTCTTTGACTTGGGTCAAAGTCAGTTTTCCTTCAGGAGCAGAGTTGCTCAACGAGACCACCAGAGTCTCCCAGCTATCCGGTAAAGAACTCAAAAGTAACAGCGCCTGCAGTTCTTCATCAAGTTTCATCTCCATGGTAACAAGTTGGTTTACCATGTCTTGAAACTCATTCAAGTGTTCTGCAACTGATCTTCCATCCCGATATTTTAAATTCACAAGCTTTCTAATAATAAAAGCTTTATTTTGTGCAGTCTTCCTTTGATACATCTGCTCAATTTTGTTCCACAGAGTATGGGCTTTTGACTCTGTGGCAACATGGTGGAATATGCTGATATCCACCCACTGTCTGATTAAACTGACAGCCTTCCTGTGTAACTTTTTCCAATCGTCATCCTTCACGTCATCTGGCTTGTTATCTCCCTTTTCTACAGGATCATACAGATCTTTGTAGAAAAGTATGTCCTCCATTTTTGGCTTCCAAATGGAGTAATTTGTTGCTGTCAGCTTCACCATGGTACCCACGTTCTCCTCCATTTAATTTACACTGGTTGATACAGAGCCCAACTTGAGCTCTGATACCACATGTTGGGCTCAGATGCGCAAATGCGGAAGGTGTAAATTAAAATACCGGAGTAAAATGGTGAATAATTATAATAATCTCAGCAACTCAAGAATGACAAAAGAAAATCTCTTGCAATAAAATAGGAATAATTCTTTTCTGATGTGGAAGATCAGATTAAACTGCGACCACAGAGCATACTAAGAATATCCCAAATAAATAAAATATGCAAGAAAAACGACACCAAGATTTAACGTGGAAAAACCTCCAAAGTAGAGGAAAAAACCACGGGACAACCTCCGAACAATTCCACTATATTTTCAAGATAATTACAATATCTTTTCACACTCCCCTATACTAGAAATGTAAAATATAGTGACCCAGTGAGACCCCACTCCTATTCAAATATTACAAACAAGGAGTAATAGAGATGATACCCGACCCGGTGTATTTTTCCCACACTCACAGGATTTACTCAAACACTCTATTTTTCTCTCACTGAAAAATAACACTCACAGAAATATTATTCTTGTTATCTTGCTCTCTCTTGTTCTCTCTTTTTTTCTTTCTGTTTGGTGCGTCCTTCAGCACTTGGAATGGGTGCTATTTATAGATGATGAATGCTCCAAATTGTCAAATTTTGCTTCCCACAGCAGCCTCAATTTTCGGCTCATTAATTGCTTCAAGTTGCTTGTTAAAATTGTTTGCTTCCTTTTTCTATATTTGTGGGCTTGGCTGGACCCATCATAACAAACCTAGCGTCATAAACACAACATTCGCAAAGATGATTTGTACATTCACGAACATTCTCGGCTCGACTATTCGTTCGAACCCTCTAAAAAATAATAAAAAAATCAAACGACCTCAGCTCGACTTGTTTACGAGCTCAATTAGCTGCTCGAGCTCATTTATAGGAGTTATGCAAAGCACCATAAAGGACCTAATACAAGAAAATCAACTCATCTGTATTTTTGTTCTCATTGTAGCTTTTGATTATCCCACCTAACTAACCTCATAATACACTTACTAAATTTAGCAATTCCAAGCCCGAAACCCGCTTCGTGGTTTGCCTGAACCTATTATGCTTGCTAGTTCCGAGCCGAACCAATAAATTAAAATAAATAAATAATAATAATAATAATAGTCATAAATTGCAACAAAAATGCCGAACCATCGGTTCAAATTGCCAAGAATCATGAACTTTTACCCGGGCCAGTTTAAGGCCCACGATCAATGGGCCAGTTCTTCTTGTGGGCATGTCTATATAGTAGTAGCAGCTCCATTTCCCATTATTATGTTAAGCAAAAGTCCACACTCTTACAAGAACACAAAATTGCACATAAGCCCTCACACTTTTCTGCTCACTACAAACCAAACCCACGTACGATCATCTTTCATGTGTGCAACAACAGACGAGTGGTTGTGACTGTGTGGACCTTCTGTGGTCCTTTAATTACTACAGAACCCTTTTACCTCTGTTTTTCACCTGCTTCAAATGTACTATCTGTCTCCTTCCCCCAATTTTCCTTTTACTTCATTCATTACACACCGTACACTACACTTCACACTTAAAACCATCACTTTCCTCCTCTCCACTCTCCACATTCTTGAAAACCAATACCCAAAAACAAAAAACCCATCAAGA
>BKCP01010848.1:223246-249589 GCA_008636005.1 Striga asiatica | reverse complement strand
AAAAAAAAAAAAAAACAAAACAAAACAAAAAATGGATCCCAACATGCAAGACATGATCTCTTCGTACCTTGAAATCAAGAACCTGGTGGACGACGGGGAAATAGAAACCACTTCCGATGAAGAGGAGGAAAAGGTGAGGTTTGTGGAGGCCCAGCTGAAGAGGAAAAAACAGAGCCTCGATGATGGTGGCTCCGGGAGGAGGGCCGGCGGTGGAGCGGCGGCGGCGGCGGCGCCGCCTCTTTGCGTGGTGGAGGAATGTGGGGCGGGGCTAGAGGGGTTCAAGAAGTACTACCAAAGGCACAGGGTTTGTGTGGTCCACTCAAAGTCCCCTGTTGTGTTGGTTGATGGCTTGAGGCAGAGGTTTTGTCAGCAGTGTAGCAGGTACAAACTTTTTCTTGGACCCCAAAAATTTAATGATCTTTAGAATAAATACACGTGTTAAGGAAATAAAAATTGGATCTTTAATTTTGTTGTTATGTTGTGGGATTTGGCAAATGAGGGGTTTTCGCATTTTTCTTTTTCTTTTCTTTTTCTTTTTTTTTTTTGGTGGTATTTGGATGGGTTTTAGTCTTCAGACAGAGGTTTTTTCTGCATTGTAGCAGGTACAAAATGTTCTTGGACCCCAAAATTNTCTTTTTGTGGTATTTGGATGGGGTTTAGTCTTTTAGGAGAACCAAATGGCATTTGGGCAGGTAGCTGTTTACTGTTTTATTGTTGGCCTTTTGTTTCTGAGTGATTGCAGAGGTGATTTTGAATGTGCCCGTGGGATTTTGCAAGTGAGAGGTTCTTGTAAAGTCTTTTAAAGAGCACAATCTGACATCCAGTTTTTTACTGTTTTATTGTTAACTCTTCTGTTTCATTTTGTTTGTAACATGTAAGTGCTTGTAAAGATGATTTTGATAACTATTTTACGCTGTCTACATTTGGATTTAAAAACCAGCTTAGTGTTCTAAATTGTTAGAAT
Organism: Striga asiatica; assembly: GCA_008636005.1. NCBI lineage: Eukaryota > Viridiplantae > Streptophyta > Magnoliopsida > Lamiales > Orobanchaceae > Striga > Striga asiatica. Next base: position 248,625 of record BKCP01010848.1, on the reverse strand, counting down.
GTTGGATCCAAATCCCAGGTTTCACGAGCTGTCCGAGTTCGACAGCACAAAGAGGAGCTGCCGTAGGCGCCTGGTGGGCCACAACCTTCGCCGCAGGAAGAGCCCACTCGAGGCCCAGAAAGCCAGCCCGGCCCAAAGGTTCAAAGAAAGCCAGTACTGAAGATTCAAAAATCTGGAGACTCAAAAATGATCAGCTAGCACTGCTTACTCTTTTCTGTCATGAAAAAATTGAACTTAAAAATGGCTCCTGTTTTTCTTCCATGCAGACAATTCAACATTCCTCTACGTGTTTTTGAGCTTCATTTCCTAATGTGGATGGCATGTTTAATTAAGGATAATTACAGTATTTTATCTTGAAACTGTCTGTTTCTTGCTTATGGAGTTTTTGATATTTTTTGCCAAATTTCTGTTTTTATCAAGAAAAACCAAATGTGCTACAGAAATATAAAAGGTTTGACAAAACAAACAAATCCCAACACAAATTGAGCAAAAGAAAAAGGGTCTACACAAACACAGTTTTCCAAAGGACTAAAATTTCAATCAAGAAATTTACTCCTAATTAGTTTATCTACCCGAACCTCACGATAATACACGAAATATCATCCTTGCTGTGCCTTGCGAGTGCCTCATCATTAAGTCGTTTGGCCGCCTTTCTTGCATCTTTGATGTTTTTTACGCAATCGACTGCCTCTTGATTCGTCATAACCTGATAATATTACATCAGAAAAATTTATATTTTCGCTTGCACAAAATTCAAAATTTAAGCCGAGCAAATTCGTTTTCAAACTCGAAACTATATATTATATAACTAAAACGAACCTTCCAAATGCCATCACTAGCCAAGATCATAAATTCAGTGTCATCGTCTATAACATCGACTGCCACATCAGGTTCCGAACTCAGATGTTCCTTCAAACTCTTGTCACCAAATGCTCTTGCTACCGCCAGTTGTCCGTCCACGCGTGACACGTCTCCTTTTTTTTTTTTTAATGGAATAAGTGCAACATAATTTTCTCTAATATAAATCAGTAAACTAACTGAAAAAAATCCTACCGGGAAACCTAGTCACGAATCCACCTTTGTTCTCGATGGTCTCCCTTTCCTTTTCGGGCTCGTGATCGACCGACAGCTGCTTAGCCACACCATTTCTGCATATCACTGCACGAGAGTCACCGACATTCGCAACCACGAGCTTGTGGCAATTGATTAATATGGCCGTGACAGCTGTCGAGCCTCCCTTCCCAAGATCCTTCGCCTTCTCGAGTATCGTGCTATCTGTTATTCGGTATGCTCTCCTTATAGCATTCTCCGTGGCAGTCCAAAAATCGGGCTAATTGCATTCAATAAACCATCAAAAAAAAAAACTATGCAATAAACAAATAAAGGCAAAATTGCATTTTTAGTCCTCCTGGTTTAACATCATAGCAATTTTAATCCCAAGATCATAACATTTCATCTTTTCGTCTTTTGGCATTGTGATTTAATATTTTGCTACAATTTCAATTTCAGTCGAGTGAAATTGCAACAAACTCCCAAATTAATAGATTTTTTATTAGCAATTTCAATCCTGTAATTTAAAAATTTTGTTGCAGTCCTATAATTCAGTATTTANGAGAATGTTGTTGAAAAGATGGGATTTCAAGTAATCAGGTACTTCGCGGCTCAAATGGCCATCAAATATCGCGAAAAGGCCTAGCTCGTTGTCCCCGACTTCTTTGAATTGGGCAAAAACGTAATCTTCCATGGGGTGGCTCGATTTTCCCTCTACAAGATGATAACCGTGAGTGATGTACTTTGACATCTTGCTCTTGCCTTTCCCAGCCTCGGACGTGGATGGAGTTATACCTACTTTTTCCTACCGTAAAATTCGACAACAATGAAGTGGATAAATAAAATTTAACAACATAATCCTTTTTTTTTTCATTTTACCCCCTCCTTTCTATTATATTTGGTTTTGTGCCTCATGTAAAAATGGTTTAACCGTGCTCTTAAATCCAGTCGTAAGAGGAAATGAGTCAAAGATAATAATCAATGTTTTGATAATGTAAATACGAACTATGCAAAATGCAACAACGATACCAACAAATGCATGGATCATGCTTTTATACTCGATGCAAAATAAATCTACGAATATTACGTTAAAGAACACACATTTATAACATCCCGAACACATTTTTATATATTTTTGGCGCTCACACAGGAGGTACAAACATGAGATTAACAACTCAGATAATCCTAAATTCAAGATCCAATACAACAAAATACACATACCAACAAGCAACAATAGTGACAGATCGACATTATTGAATAGTTCGTTTTCGATAAATCCGTAACATCCTTTCTATACTCAACAATTACTCGTAATCTAATAATTTGTAAAAAAAAAAAAAAAAAAAAAAAAATGAAAATTTTTCGCCACAAAAAGGTACTTGATTCAGTTATTTCAATTGGGGATGTCTTTGAGTTTTTGACATAGCAACAGTTTTATTTTATCTGCCTAATGACATTACTAGCGAGACATATGCAGAAAAAATTGTTCAAAGCCCAAATTATAGACATATCAATCAGATTATGATGATTTCTCATGTTTCACCAATAAAATTCACATAAACAAAAAGAAAAAAGGGAAACTATGAAACCGATGAAATCATAAGACAATTTGATTTATAGAAATGAAAAAATTAAATAAAATTGCGTGAATAAGACAACAAACAATACCTTCATTTTCTGGATGATTTCCTTGCCTGTCATAGTGTAAATTATTTTGCAGGAAATTTGTGAAGAAATTATATATATTCAACAGATAAAATTTGGGGTTAGATCTTAGATCAAATGAAGGAGAGACGGGTGTTGTGTAGACTGTAAGAGTGTGGGACGAGGACTACGCGGTGGACACATGTCCTCCGAACTTTCGAGACGTGCGGAACAATTTCAAAACGCCAAAAACCGGAAACGAGTTAACAGTAAAACAAATCGGTCAACTCGTTTAAAAGATTCTAACTTTTAGGTTATCATAATTTTTAGGAGAAATGTTGATTATCAATACGTTATTATCATATCATTTAAGGTTTAATATGTGATTTTTATTTTGATTTATTATTTCTATTTTTCTTTTCAATATGAATTTATCAATTGATACATATTTTTTACTTATATACATAAATTGTTCTTATTATTATTTTTTTTATATATAGTATAATTATTAAGTTAAATATCATCAAGCCAATGCATGCACAATATGTAATAGAACAAAATATATCGGATATTCATGTTATAGGGAAATTTTTATATATACCACACGAAATTAAAGAAATTTTGAATTTACTATTGAATAACAAATAATTTGGTATCTACCTAATTGATAAAAAATAATTACGTTAATGCCTAAAAATCGGTTACCCAGTAAACATCATCCATTCCATATCTTGGGTGTGATTTCTGGGCGTGATTTCCGCGATGTGTTAACAGGAAAATAAACAATTCACGCAGCTGTCCAGTTGAGTATATGTTAGTATATATTTAGTATATGTTACAATGAAAAATATGTATTCCATAAAAAATTATGTCTTTTTTTTTTAAATTTTCTTCATAAATGTATATATATAATTTATAAACATATTATAATATATTACTTATATTCCTTATACAAACAAATCTTCTAATATACTGAACATATACTCTATTTAAACATAACATAAACTGAACAGTTTACAAAAAAATCTTCTAATATACTGAACATATAACCACATATACAGCCTGCCTGCAACATATAACATATGCTACCATGAACATAGACTGTGTATATACCGTAGATATACTGAAAATAAAACAAGTAAAGCCCATTAGCATACTCTTTTCACTATCACAATCATTTAGCTACTACCCAGGTGGCAGGCCCTTTCATTTCTGCATTGCAAAAATTCTTAATCAACCATTAACACTGCCACACAGAGCTCAACAGCAGCGCAGGCGCCTCCACCAAAGCGAAAAGAAAAATGGTGAAATTCATCAAGGCGAACAAGGCGATGATACTCCTCCAGGGCCGCTACACCGGCCACAAGGCCACCGTTCTCAAGAACTTCGACGACGGCACCCGCGACCGCCTCTAGGGCCATTGCCTCGTCGCCGGCGTCGCCAAGTACCCGGTGAAGGTCATCCGCAAGGACTCCGACAAGAAGCGGGCAAAGAAATCGCGCATCAAGGTCTTCATCAAGGTCGATTAAATTTTTTTCTTTGATTGGGATTAGTGAGTTTTTAGTTTTGAATTTTATGAGTTTTTACATTTTCATTTGGAGTTGGGAAGGAGAGGAGGGATCTGGAGATGACGGAGATGGAAAGACGGATTTGAAGGGGGATCGATGGCGAAGAGGGGGAAGGAAGATATGGTAGATCTGCAGAGAGAGAGAAGAAATGTGGGCAGTTTAATTTCAATTAAGATCTCATTAGCATTTAATATGCCATAAAAAAGTAATACGGTTACATTAGGTATAATTAAAATATTTTTAGTTTGTTTAGGTAATTTTATAAATAAGAATATAAGGGGTATATAAATGTAATAAAAATCATAGCTTGTGGTAAGGGGTGCAAATTTCTCTATAATCAATTGATAGGCACAAAAATCTCAAGATCTCCTATAGTCCTCAAAAGGCCCAGTCAGGCTGGTTATCGGGCTAGTAAAGATAAAGCCCGTTGGGTTACAAATTTTCACTCGGCCATCAAATTCTAGGCCCGGTCCATATAATGATGCTTATGCTACATGCCAAGAGTCTTTTACAAATTTTAACTTTAGCTTAAATATGTCTTAAAAAAATACTAAAAAAAACTGTGCAATCAAATATAACATAATTGACATTGAAAAAATATAAAGCATAAATATGAACAAAAGGATAAAGATAAATATGTCCTTGAGCATTTTATGCTACACGTAGTACAATTACGTAGTCCTTTGGATTAGGACCTGCACAATGAAACTATTACACGAAAAATTAATTAAGAATAATTAGAGACGTTACTAGTTATTGTGATTTTGTTGGTTTTCAATATATATCAACACACGTTCCTTACTTTATATAGATTTTTGTGGACAGTACTTTTTGTTAGCATAGAAATCAAACATTGCAATTCTATTTACATATTCATGCATCAGTATCGCGCGTATTTTTATATTATCTACAAATGATCTTAAATACGATCATAAACTAAAATTTAACTTAATAAGTTTTTTTTTATCATATTGTATTTTGAATCATATCTTTTTTAGTGACACGTGTCAGAAGTAAAGGTCTAGACAAATGGATTAAGAAATGAAGAGCCGGAAGAAAAGCAAGAAATTAAAGTGGTCCTAAAACCAAAAGCAATTTGTGAGATGTGCAACGTGCCTGGCCCCCATTGGCCCCTCCTTTTGGGGAACACGCTATTAACAAATTCCACATTTGTCGCCATTTTTTGGGATTTGCCTAAAGGTAGTTTCAATTTGATCCAATTACTCACTCTATTATTCTTCATTTCTTTGCTTCAACGGACAAAGAAAACCATAAAGGCTGCATATGTTGATACCATAATTGCTTTATCACTTATAGTTAGTACTTAGTACCGAGACTCATTACTATATTATCTTCAAATTGTTATGAATTAGATAAATAAATGGACCTGGGAAGTCTTGATACGGTGGACTTGATCCTATGGTGTTGAAAATGGAAAAAATTCAAAATCGGGATATTCGAATTTGAAACCGTCGTATTCTATTAATCCGTCTATTTATACGGTTTTTGCATGTGAATTTGGAAAAAATATATTTTAAGTATGGAAAGATCCAGACGGCTGAATTGCTCGAATAAACGGACTTAGAGGTCGATAGAAGGTCATTTGCCAGATTAATTAGGCTCAATTTAGGGTTATCTCTGATGATATGATTATATTCGAAAGTTGGCGCCTTTTACCTAATAGGGGAGTGGAATCTCTGAGTATTAAATTGCCCCTAATGAAAGGTATCCATAAGCTATAAGGAAATCGAATTCTATTGTATCTTGAAAAATCTCACTGCCGTTTGGTAGGATTCTAATGCTTTGAGGAGCGATAATCTATTTATTTCTATACAAATAGTCATTCCACATGTACAATGAATTTAATCAGAACAATATTGTTATCTTTATAGTCACTACCATATAAAACAATCGTTTTTAGTGCACGTAACTATCTTGAGCATCAATGTATTCACGTTAAGAACTCATTTCCAACAGGCTTTCAAAAGCCAGTTCATGAACTAGAAGCCTATAATGTTGGAAATAATAGATAACAATAGAGAAAGAGACACTGAACACAACTCAAATTTTTTTATTCAATATTTTTCTCAAGAACACTTATACAACACAAGGCTCAAACAAGTTCTTTGGAACTTTGTCCAAAAACTCTATTTTCTCCCTCTTTTGAAAATCTTTAGGGAATACACAAAATGAAAATGGATTTTGGATTGATCAAGCCTTCTACTTTCTTCATAAGATTTCTCAAAGAAGAGAAGCATATAATAGGTATCATTTGTCATGTGTGGTTACATGTGTAAAAACTCTTTACAACCCATCGTCTTTAATGAGATACATTAATTTCATTAAGTTGCAACTTATTTATTAATTCAATATTAATATTAATTAAACTCATGAGTTTCAAGATTGTGAAAGTGAAAGTTATCCTACATGCATTGTATTGAAATTTATCCAACATTCAAGCAATGTGTAATATTTACTCTCATGAATGTACCATGCAAATTTCATCTTACATCCATGCATGTAACTCATCTTATATTTATTTTATATTAACCAAAATATAACACATATTGTTCTTTTTATTCACGTGGGTCCATCTTTTAAACCCTTTCGAGACAACTCAAGTATATGACTAAATTATGAAACAAATCTAAGATGCATTGGTTGGCCTTAAGAGTCCAAGGTTTAGAACATGTCCAAGTGCAGCCGTTGTTCTTCCATTTGCCAAGTCACTATAAACTCCCAGATGGGGGCCACGTCACTTCCACTGCCGCTGTATAAAAGATTGATTAATGAAAATAAGTACACTTTTTTGAACCTCCTCTAAGATTGAGTTAATTTTTTACTGACCCTTTGATTAAATGTGGTGTAATGGGTTTTATTAAGTGCTTCATATATGGGGCTATATATGTGGCTTTTTTTTTTCTTCTTCTTTCTTCTTCCATTGTTAATAAATAAATGTAGCTAATCATTTCTTTTTCTTCTTAAGAAATGCTTTCAGGATCAAGATTCAAGTGAGGTCCCTTTCGAAATTGTGAAAACTTAGCTATCTTGCTTTCCTTTCTGAAGTAATTATGCTATCATCTTCTCTATAAAGTTAAAAAACTTCATCTGTGTTTTTTATGTGGAATATGTATGCATGTGCACAAAGTTGTAATTAACGACTCGACCGAGTTGTGCTCGATCATCTTAATACTCGAGCTCGAACTCGTTAACTAAATGAGATCAAGTTTGACTCGCTTATCAAATAAGTTGAGCTAACAGACATGCTTGTTACGTTTAACAGATGTACCTATGAGTCGCTGAGCACATAAATGAAAACAAGCCATAGACTTTGGAAACCATAGCAAAAGTAAAATTTTACATTTCCTCCGATTAATGAATTTTGTTTTCTTAAATATAATCATGGCTAGGAAAATAGATATAAGTTGTATTGTCTTGATAACATATAAAATATGCTCTATGGCAATATGATCTGTGATTATAGTGAGATGCACGCTCCATGTATGATTGTTATTCACGTTATTTCATTCCATCCCCCTTAAAAAATTAACTAAATTTTAGGAAAATCAAAACCATCACCACAACAATAAGGTTGCTTTTTGGCACAGTCTTAGATATTCATATAATTTTTAGCAAATAGACATCCTTCTAAATTAAAATGTCACATTAATTAAAAAAACAAGTTAAACAAAGTATTGACATTTCATGAAATACTTATGCATTTTTGTCGAAAAACAAAAATAAATCGACTCGTCTAACAATTAGGTCAGCTTACAATAAAATTTGCATTTCCCCAAAAAACTCCCAACATTGATGCCCCTCATATCCCAAAAAGAACCAACCCAAATACCCTCCCTTTTTAAATAATTAAATAAATGAATAAATACTAAACAAAATAAAAAATAAAAAAAGGTTCACACTATTTATATGAAACATCCTTTTCTCCACAAACCCAAGAAAAAAACCAACTCCTCAACCGCAATGACCAATCTCAGACCCAACAAAATCATCTCCAGTGCCGGAAACTTCTCGTTTCCCGTCCAAACCCGGTCGGCCAAAACCCGCCGGAAAATCCAGGAAGACGACGACGAATTCGAATTCAGGTGCCTCCCGAGCCCGGGTTCTCCGGCCGACCATTTGTTCTTCAACGGCCGGCTCCTGCCCCACGTTTTCCCGGTCGGACCACGTCACGCGTCGTTTTCCCGGTCGGCGAGCCGGGCCAGCAGGGACTCGCTGACGTCTTCGCGCAGCAACAGCACGAACAGCAGCTGCAGCAGCGCCAGGACCAGCACCAGCGAGTCATCGTCCAAAAGGGGAATTTCGTCGAACAGGTTGCGGGCGGGGAGGAGGATGGGCCCGGTTTACGATGGGGGCAGCGGCAGGTGGCGGCTGATCGCGGCGGCGCCGGCGGCGGCAGCTCTGGGGCGCGGTGGCGGGTCGAGACGGCCGCTGAGGCCGGCGGCAGAGGCTCCGGCGGGCGGCGGGAAGGGGAGCTGGTTTGGGGGGAAGGTTTTGAAGTCGTTTGTTTCGGCGTGCAAAGAGTGTCATGCGATTAAGACGTAATTGGTTTTTTATTTATTTATTTATTTTCATTTTGAAGAATCTTGATTCTGGACAAGTGGTGTGTGATATCTGATATGAACTCGAATGAGTCAGCATCAGAATAGGGTATTTTTCGATTAAGTACGAATTTCAATTCAAATTCGTTTTTTGGGTGAACAGAAACTCATTACACCTCAAAGAATTGGGCCAATCATTTGGGCGTTCATGGAGGTAATAATAAAGTTATTTTGAGGTATGCTCGTTAAACCTTGGAATAGAATTGAAATTGTTCTTCAACTTTGAGACATTCTTGTGCCAATGAAGAAATTAGATTAGTTTCATTTTGTTTGCCTTTACGTTTCTTCTCTAATTTTTGGGTATGTTCAAAGTTTTTAGGCATCAGTCTGGGATTTTTACATTATAATTCTTTCTAAAACTTTTTGTTGGCTCCAATTTGTTGATGATCAAAGTTCCATTAGCAACTTTAATCTTACTTTCGATTATATATAAATTTTAACAAATGACAATCAACACGTAGAACTGAATGTTAAAAGAATAACACTATGATTCAAATTGACGTGGTTAATGCAATTCATTCGATTCGTAATGTATTGGTTGAATAATTATGATATGGTGAGTGAAGAATCTCAATTTATTGAATTACTCTGTCTAGACTTTCATATGTTTGGTTAAAAAAGTTAAGACATTTTTTTTTACATAATCATAAAATATCTCATAATATTCCTTGAATGGAAACTAATATGAATAACTTCAATTGTTTTAAAAGATGCTCTAAAGGTATACTTCTAAATATATATAGTTTTGTTAAAAAATAAACTCACTTGTCAAAGAGTTCATCCAGATTCATCATTTTATGCTTATTAGTTGGCAATTGGATCCATCTTAGTAGCTTGCAAAATCGTGAGCAAGCAAGAAGACACTCTAAAGCTCAACGCGAAGCCCGTATATAAAACTGGCCCATAAGTTTTCAAACCCAATGAAACTCAATTGTCTCCATTATTTAGTTTACATTTGGCCCATTTTCCTGAATAAGCCATTGTTTTTTAAGCAAAATAGTCAAAACATTCAAACATGCATAAATAATTATTATAATAGTATATATAATATTTTTTTCAGCTAATTATTTAGTGATGATCCTCAAAATTATGAAAACTAAATTATTCATTATATTTTATCCAATCAATGTAGTGATAATATAAAATTAAATAGTCATATATTGTTTGCTTTTACTCATGTTAAAATTTAGAATATATAACTTATAATTTGAATATTATATAAGTGTTACATATAATTTCTAATACTTTATTTACTATTTGCATGTGCACAAGATCAAAGATCAAATATTAGTTGTTGATACCAATTTGACCACGGCTTATAGAAGAGTGACACGTGCCAAAGTAAACGGGGGCTTAAAATGCTCACAAATAGATTTATAGACGGCATATTTTTCTAAGTCAGGAAAAGGTACAAACGGGAAATATTCCGGACCCACAGGTTCTCAAAGGACAAACAGAGTCCAAAGATCGAACAAGTCATCAAATGACGAACATAGCTCAAAGACTGAACAGGTCCTCAAAGTACGAACAGGAAATATACTGGGCCGAACAGGTCTTCAAATGATGAGCAGACCCATTAATAATAACTTGTACTACACATGATGAATAGTACTAAAAATACAAGATGTACTATATAATAAACTATATTATAAATAGTCTCAATGATGGAGAAACAAAAGGGAGAACATTTTTACATTATCAGATAAGGAGAACAATTTTAAATTTTATGAGAGACAATGAGCATATTTGTTTATGAAAATTTAACTCAACAATTTTTTTTAACTCAACTTTAACTCAACCCCACTATCATCAGCATTATTAATATAATTAAATAATATCAATCAATCATACATATACATCATATGAACCTTAATTCACCATTTATCCACTCACATTATTTTAACTAACCATCACTTCAATCATCTCTCTCTTACTTTTACATCAAATCAATTTTAATTATTTTATTTTAAATATTATTTTAATATACCCACTAACAACTAACCATATCACTTTTTTCAAAATTAACCGAACCAAACCAAAAAATCCAAACAAAACAAAAAATTTCCATATACAAACATGTTCTAAGGATTCCTTTTTCCATTTTTATTTGTAATATCTTTTCTTGATATTTATTATATAAACTCGGTAAAAAATGGGTATTCATCCCTTATCTTTTTGTTCAAAAAGATGTACAAAATTGGATTAATATTTTGGGTGTTGATACAATTTTTAACATCAACACTAGTTTACAAATATAATGAACCATTTGATTAATCCAATTAATTTGGATAAATGAACTACAATAAATAATTCTTAATAACATGACCGGCCATTCAAACACAAATCAACAAATATGAAAATAACATGCGACGTCCTTACTATACAAAATATATTTTCGTATGGCCAAATTACAAAAGCTTTTTACATCAAAAAATCTAAAAATAATCTGTCAATGTACAAAATATAATTTTTTTACAAAAGCTATTTACAACAACAAACTCAAAAATAATATGTCAATAATCAATATACAAACTATAATTTTTTTAAAGGCCAAATTACAAAAGCTTTTCACAACCGTATTTTGTGTACTTGTTTTAAACGAAGCTGACACTCTGCTTTTCTATCGATGCTCTTCTACTCTGCGAAATCCAGAGAAGACGGAGCAGATATGTAAAAGGACCCTACCTGTTTGTATATATATATATATATATATATATGTGTGTATGTGTGTGTATGATTATATATTCAAGAAGAGGGCCTCTGATTTTTCTAGATATGTTTTTTTTTTTGTGATTAATTTGTAAATTTTTCATTTGGGCTCTGTGAATCTAGAAACCCAATTCCTCAAATCGACAGTGGCAAAGGTCAGTATTCCTTCTTCTGTATTTACATATTCCAATTTTGTACGGTAAGGGAAAAATCTATGGCTCACATTTGAAGTCACTCATGGCGGACTAGCGTACTCGTATGGCAATCTCGCTGTTATTTTGGAGGCTTTTGGGTTATAAACATACTTTTTGTAAATAATTCTAATGAAATTTGTTGGGCCGTCACTTTAGATTCTCCACTTCACCTAACTAGGATGGCAATCTTATGAGTGCCACATTGCGTTTTCGTGTAATTCGGCTGGATATACAGTGCTGCTTCAGTTGTATACATTATGAGTTGTTTCAGTTTTCCTTTTTCCTCAGATTTTTGGATGCTTATGTAACAGAGTGATGATTCAATGCAGCTGCATTTGATATTTTTTTTGCCATGTTATTGAGTTGTAGAGTGAATTTGTCAATTTGGCTCAGGAGATTTTTTCATTTGGTGAAGATTGTGACGAAGGGCGAATAAGTGTGAAATGGAAGATGCAGCGGCTCTAATGGAGGCTTCAGGATCGAGGTTTAGCAATTTGGAGCTGATTGGAAGAGGTTCTTTCGGGGATGTCTACAAGGGGTATGGTTTAGTGTTAACCTTACACTCGTTGTGTTACTTCCTTTTTTGGCAATGTGGGTTACCTGCGTGCCCCGTTGGATCCCTCTCTATGATGATTCTTTACCTCCTTCAAATGCAAAGCGCCTTTGGATATATGGAGATTTATCACATTTGAATTTTTAAAATTTTTTAAGAACTCAAAATGAGTACTTTGTAAGAATTTTTCATTTGCATTGCCAAAATACGTAATTCAAGAGTGGATGATAAGATGTAAAATTTTAGGGTTACCTTTTAAGTTGTTGCCTTAATATCTTGCCAATAAGTAAGTAAGACTACAATAATAAAGAGTTTATATTTCTATGCCTATGCTAGAAATCACTAGAGTGGGAAAAAAAATGATATTTTGGTCGAAATAAATATTAGGTTCAAAGGTTGCAATTCCACAACTTGTTTTGGATCACACTGCAATTTGCGGTCTGAACTCGTGAATTCTTTATGGGATTGTTTGAATACGATAGACTTTTGTCGCTTTGGTTCGTTATTAAATTCTAGGTAGATCACCATTCCCCAAGTGAAGTGTATTTTGTGAATTTTGTCATTTGATTTACACAATGTCTTGAAAGGCTCACACACAGTGATTGCGGATATTTTCAACGTGGTTTATAAGTGTGACCTAGCTCGTTTCCACCTACATATTATCCCTTTTAGCCTGAAACCTGTGAAATTCAGACCACATACCTATTAGGCGGACAAGGAATTAAATGCCACATTATCGGTGACATTGGAATCCCCGCGGAACTTAATTATGAATTTCCCCCTTCTATTATATTCACTTTACCTGATTCCATTCTTACACCAGTTTTACCATTACCAGTTTATCACAAATGTCTGTATAGTGGGATTTGAGATTCTGGCTAGTGGTGAAAATGTGGAAGTCATGGAAAATTTATCTCATCGCTCATTTCTGTTGTGCCAATAGTAGGAGCTTTGTTTTCACTTGTGAACCCTTGGATCCAATATATATTGCTACATTAGGAAGAAGATTCTCAGAGCATCATAAAGATGTTCAAAAGACAACAGTAGTACAAACTTTTTGATAAGACCTCTTTCGTATATTTCATTTATTTGCATTAATATATTCTTTCCTTATGGAACTCTTTATGTATAAAATGTTGGTCACTTGATTAGCTTAATCTATTTGTTTTTGCTCTTGTAGATTTGACAAGGAATTAGACAAAGAGGTTGCCATCAAGGTCATTGATTTAGAGGAATCGTGAGTATATAGGCTGGATTTATACCGGTTATTGTAAAGCATGTTTTCCCCGTTATTATTATTAATCTAGAATAGTGTTTCTTTTTGTATTATATCTTCACTAGTTCACTCTAAATTTCGATACTATACATTCATAACAGTGAAGTATCAGCATATGATTTATTACCTAGCTATTTCTTTTTTCCTGTGCTCAAGTTGCCTGCATTTATGTTATTTTGCATAAAGGGGTCCACATTAGGTTTATAGTGTTTGTCATGCTTCCGGAGAATGATTGCGAGAAATAGGATGTTCTATAAAAATAAATATGGGACAGGTTATGTCGAGCTTAAGATGTGGAGGTTATATCAATCTTAAGATGGGGTTAAAGAGGTTTAGTGAATCCAATTTCAAATGGCATCTACTTGTTAGTGCTTGTACATGTGTTGTCGTATGAGAATTGAGATACATCCTTGAATGTTCCTATTTCTGTAATGGGGTAGAGCTGGTTTACTAGAAGGGCACTATGTGTTAGTTATAATGAAATTATGTGAATCATTAAATTGTTACTTGGTTTATAACTTGGAGTAAGTGTTTAACTTCAGAAATGCTGGTATTTACTTAGTACCAAAATGATAAGCAATCATTACTTTTGGTCAAATTACTGTAAATTACTATAGATTGATTTGTAAAAGATTAGTTCTGATTTTAACATCAAAACCCTGCCTCGTCTAACTTCTGGTACTTACTAGTTACTACTTTAAACTTTGCACTATGCACTGACTTTTTTGATCTTATTCTGAATTTTATTTGTATTTTCACAGGGAGGACGAAATAGAGGACATCCAAAAGGTACCTTTGAGTTTGTATGTGGATAAATATTTATAAAACTTTATGAATCTCATAATCTCTATCTCTCTCTCTAATTGTCAATAGGAAATTGCAGTTCTGCAAGAATGTCGATCTCCATATATCACCGATTATTATGGTTCTTTTCTGCATCAAACTAAGTTGTGGATAATAATGGAATACATGGCTGGTGGCTCAGTTGCTGATTTGGTAGTTGATTTATGAATTTTTTCATTTTCGTAATTATGTTCTTGTCTACGTAGAATTTTGTAACTCCAGATCTTCTCTGGATAATTTGATTTATCATTCATCAGTATCAACTACTTAATAGAGCTTCACCATCTTGATATTCCATATCTAAAATAGGATCATGAATAGTTTCCCATTGAGATTGTCGTGAATTAGCGATTACTCTGACCTGTGTCAGTGGTTAATTTCTTCCTTCTTGTTGGCTCAGATGTGGCTTCCTTCCTTTTTCAGGCTATAACATGTTTTTGACTAAATATATAACCATTTGGGTTGTGGCTTATCTTTTATTCCTCTTTCTTAAATATATAGCTTAAGGAACACAACGATTTGTTGCAGAGATTGAGTTGAGTACCTATGCTGTTTTATCACTTGCAGATTCAACCAAACCAGCCACTGGATGAAGTTTCCATAGCTTGTATTTTACGAGATTTGCTCCATGCCATTGACTATCTCCACAATGAGGGAAAAATTCACCGCGATATCAAAGGTTTGTTTTACGGGCATATCAATCTGTTAATCCGAATTAGGTCATGCCTACCTTTTCACTAGTCATCTATGTGATCTCTGTCATGCAGAGTTCTTTGAATTTTCAGACCAGCGAAATTAAGTTTGTTACTGATATTATTTGATCTATTGCATTTTATTCTTCAATCTTCATATGAAGGCGTGGTACCGCCTCTTGAGCCATTGCATTGACCTCCTGTAGTTCATTAAAATAATGGTTCTATAATGTTTTGGCAGCGGCAAACATTTTGTTGACAGAGAATGGCGATGTTAAGGTACAGTTTTTTGTGGCTACTGAAATTCATCATTTCACACTTACACTGTTTTACAAATCTTACCTTTTGGTGGTTGAATTTCGTAACTATCAGTTAATTACATTTACTATTGTATTTCATGTGATACAGGTTGCAGATTTTGGCGTTTCTGCTCAATTAACAAGGACAATATCGAGAAGGAAGGTATCGTTTCTGTTTTTTTGGATTATTTTTCTTGAAATATGCGCACATGAAAGTTGAAAATATACTTCGTTCTTTTCCTTTAGTTGGAAATTATGTCTGAAGTTCTCGTCTATTTACTCTCTTCAACGCCCTGTAAAGTGACGCATGATTCTCAACCCTGCTCATACTCTCTTGAAGAGTTGGATTACAGTGTTATCTCTTGATTATAAATTAAGCTGAGAATATCTATTCAAGGAGTCGTCAAATCTCCATCTAACTCAATTAAAAGTCAGACTTTCGTAGGAACACCATTCTGGATGGCTCCAGAAGTAATTCAAAACTCGGACGGATACAATGAGAAGGTAAATCTTACCAATTGTCCATGGGTACGCCCATACAATTTCCATGTTCTGTTTATATTATTTGCAGATACAATTTTGGGAAATTATTCTATTTTCCCACCGTGATATCGGAATTTATGGCTCGAAACAGGCAGATATTTGGTCTTTGGGAATAACTGTTATTGAGATGGCAAAAGGAGAACCTCCACTTGCAGATCTTCACCCTATGAGAGTGCTTTTCATCATTCCCAGAGAGAATCCACCGCAGGTTTACTTTAATAGCCTTTCCAGTGATTTTATATGATTTGCCTCGATAAACTTGTGGACTTGAGTGGATTCACTTTTTTTCCATACGCAGCTAGATGAGCATTTTTCTCGCCCTATAAAAGAATTTGTGTCATTGTGTTTGAAGAAGAATCCAGCAGAGGTAGCTTCCTTGTACTTTAGCCCTTCCATCCACTAATGTTTCTTAACATCCTTATAAAACTGCTAACACTAGTTATAATTCATATATAGAAACAGTAGGCTGTTTTTAGGTTTCATCATTTTGTTCTGTTTTGTGCTCTCTTCCTTCCGTATGGTTTACTGAAATTCTTCACCTGTTGATCATAGAGGTCAAGTGCTAAAGAACTTCTCAAGCATCGTTTTATCAGAAATGCTAGGAAGAGTCCAAGGCTTCTCGAGAGAATCAGGTTTTGGTCTATTTCCGATCAATTTTCAAATTCTCAAACCAAAAAAAATAAAAAAATTTCATGCATTTTCCCCATCCACCCTTCAAACTTCGTCACTATACTTAATGCACAGAGGAAGTTCTCAGGGTATAATTACCTGCAATTGCTACAGGGATCGCCCCAAATTCCACATTGATGAAGAGGCAACTGATAACGGCCCAACTGGATTTGGAGAGGCTTCAGGAACTGTAAAAGTAACTAGAGATTCTGCAGCTGAGACCACCATTCGGGCCAGGTCAGTTGAATCTTTTGATATTTTGGAGTTTTCGGCTCCTGTTAGCAGATGTCATGCTGATGTCATCATCACCTAGCAGTAGTCAGGCAATGGGTCTGAAGAATACTGGATGGGACTTTAGTATTGGTGGATCAACTGGGACGGGAACTGTTCGAAGTGTAGTAAAGCCACCTCAGACGAGGAATAGGAGGCTCGAGGCCCCATTGAACCAATCCACGTCTGAGAAAATGGCCGATGGTGGGCCCCAGAGGTTTTCTATTTCTGGACCAAATGCTCGTACTTCATCAGAGTTCTCCATGAGGAAAGATTCTAGCTATCCAGTGAAGCAGGATAACTATGATGAAGTATGGCATTTCTATTCTTTTGGAATCTGTACTAGATTGCTGCTTTTCTTTATTATTTGTGTTTGTGTTCTTTTTTTTTCTCTGAACTAGGGGTGGATGAATATAGAATGATCTCAAGTCTAGTCCAAATTTGATAAGAAATTCGAACTGAATTTAAATGGAAAATGTCAAACTAAATCCATTGATAGTCGTTTGAAACTTTCACATTTTAAACTCATTGTCCTCTTAAAAATAATTCTATGCTGACATTCTCATGCTCGCAGTTCTAGAAATAAATAAGTTCTTTTTGTGGATTAGCTTGACTACGTGTGAATTTTCTGGAAGCAGCATTATTTATATTTAGATATGTTATGTTTTAAATTTTTAATACCATTCCCAAGCATTATTCTATTATTATTATTCTCTTTATAGGAAGATGTTAGTGGGACTGGGACTGTAGTAATACGATCACCTAGAGCAGCTCGGCCCTCCTCTCCATTCAGCAACCAAAGTTTCACGGTATGAGAGGAAAAACATATTGGGCTTTACTAATATACTTAGATTTTCTGCTTTTTACTAAGAATGGAGTTTTTTTTTTGGGTTTTTCAGTCCAGCAGCACACTCGCCTCTACTGAGGATACTTCCATCAGTGGCACTGTTGTTTATCGTGGTCAGAATGAAGATTCGGGTTCTCCTAGAAATGCAAAGTCTAGGCTGGGACTTCAAGATAGAACTTTTAGTGCAGTTCTTGAAGACAGTGAAGCAAACCTTGCTGAGGTTGTCTTAGATGTCAATTAATATATCTCATTGATCGTTTTGTAGGAAATATGTCATTAGAACTTATCTACCTGATTTATATCTCATTGAACGTTCTGTAGGGGATTTCTATTGCATGGACCAACTTTTAGTACTATTCAAAAAAGTTCAGGGATTTGTATCTTACACGGCTGTTATTCAAAACTTACTTATTTTCTATTTTGTTTAGGCAAAGGCTGCAATACAGGGAGGGAGAAAAGGAAATACGAGGGAAAGATCTGCATTCAGCAAGAGAGATGTCGAGGAATGCAGAAAAACTGAGCAATCAACGACCAGCTCTGCTTCATCAAGGTTTTCCTTATTTAACTCAGTATTCTGCATAGTATTTTTTTTTTTTTTTTTTTTTTTTNTTATGTAATTTTTTTTTTCTTTTCTCTTTTGGTTATGAAATTTTCATTCCAGCCATTCTTGTGATTACTTTGATGCACAAAAAGCATTTACAAGATCACACCACACGAGTGACGAGGAGGATAATGCAAGAAGTTCTGCAGCTGCTCTCTCTACCCCATTATCGGTTCTTCTCATTCCATCTCTTAAAGATGTAAGCCCTTGAATATTTAAACCTATATACATTTTTGAGTCTGCTCTTAAAATTTCGAATCACAGGGAAACGAACGAATGCATTATTCTCTTTTCTCTAAAGATGCCTTTTTTATTTTTTTAAATGATACGAAATATCTGGCCGATGTTGGAACATTTGTCTCTCCTTTTGTTACTTGCTTTAATAATATAGAAATTATATAAACTTACTAATTAAAAAAAAAAAGGAAAATTGTATGGGCATACTAGAAACCCCTAAAATGCATCAAATAAATGATTTTGAGAATTCGGGTCTCCTAATTTTCTTGCGCTTGTTGTGCAACTCAGGCAATCACTGACGATTCAAGAGGATCAATCTTTCAGGCCGTGGCCAACTCGTTAATGGATATGGAACGTCATAATCCCGGTTCCTCCGAACTACTTGTAACCAATTTGGTTCAACGATTGGCAAGGTTCATTCTCATGCTAAATTCTAATTCTTTTTTTTTCTTTTTATGTTTTTTTTACACTTACAAAACTGATTAAAATGGCCTTTCTCAACTAAGATAAATAATGTTTTTGTAGTTCAAATGATGGGTCCATGAAGGACCTGCAGGATCTGGCTGCTCGGATATTCGTTAAGGCAAAGATAGAAATACCTTCTACAAGTTCAGAAGCTGCTGATAACAAGAAAAAACAGCAGAATAAAGAGCACAATTCGAATTCCAATATGAGTCCACTGGCTAGATTCTTGCTCTCGAGGTTGGTCAAAGATTCTGTTCATAAAATTTTTCTGTGAGGTGGTCTAATTGTTAGTCTGGTCAACCCATCATACTTTTTCCTTTTAACAAAAATGCATACTCATTGTATGAAATGTCACGCTTTCGTTTATGTGATTTTGAATTGTAACATTTAATTTAAAAGTATGTACATTTTAAATTGTTTCTGTGAGGCGGTCTAATCCATTTAATATAATATTATGCAGATGGCAAGGCCACGCCTCTCGGGACCTAAATTCTTGAAATGTGGCGTCTTATTTATCGACTGGGTAAACTTAATTTCTCGTGTTTTTTGGGTTAAAATTTGTTGAATTGTACATATCATTCAAGAAACATGTAATTTATGATAATTTTGTTATTTATTCGTTATATATTTTTCGTGTTATGCTTGCTGCCAAAGAAAATTTGGACTATAAGTCTCTCTAATTTGCCTTGTAATAGAACAGAAAGAACACTCAAAGAGTGATCAAGATCTATTGTTTGTGATCTATATAACTTTGATTTAAACTGTTATACATTTTATTTTCTTAAATTAAATGAAACTATTATTGTACATTAATTCTTCATGGAAAATACATTTCATAAGGAGGATGATTGGAAATGTATGAATTATTAACTCTCCCAAGTTGATTGAGAATGAATAAGTTATTAACTCTTGCATTTCATTGATTTTATCCTAAATCCAAAGGTTAGCCTATCAAAATCAATATTAAATACAAAATAAAATCATAGCTAAAGAAAGAAGATAATAATGTGAAAGAGAGGATTAGCAGAATGCAGAAGTTATTCTGGGCCAAAGAAAATAAATATTAAATAGTTCCAACAGGAGTTCAAATTTGGAAACCAGTGATAGAAAGAATAGGAAAAAGGCAAAACTTTAACATGAACATAAATAATAAGTTGGTACCTAGTTTCAGATGATGACTACTGAATTTACAGAGGATTTATATAGCTCATGTAATGTTCCAAAATTTAATCACCAACATGAAGTAACTGGTGAGTTATTCGGTTATTATTTGCACATAACCTCTTCAAAATTGGATATCGAAATCAACTGGAACTCATAGTCACTGCTGCAATTAAGACTGTTTTCAATTTGGCCGGCTTTATTTTCCGGCCACCTTCCGACAACCACCTCCAGCAGCCGGTTGATTTGTGGGGGTCAACTTTCTAAACGAGGCGTGCAATATCATGGCTGCAGAAGGTAAATACATACTTAAAAAGATGAACTTTGGCCGAGCATCCAGAAGTAAAACTGTAAAAGCAAATGGCTCTTTAGAACAGTATTCTTTTACCTGCGTAACTTACGACAAATGCACAGAAGACGGCCAACTGGATATTGGAGGTGAATAAAATTACTGCAGTTGCTGCAAAGAGTAAGGCATTATTTGTTAATCTCTTCAACGCATGAAATAGTCGTAAGATTTTTCGACAGATTCAGATATCGGTTAACAAGGTTTGCTCCTACTATGTTATCATGCATTTTTTCGGTTAACAAGGTTTGCTCCACTGCTTGACAAAAAGCATAAACAAGAGAATAACCAAAAGACAGAAAGAAATGCAGTGATTTTGTTTGTCTTTTATCGAGTAAGATTATTTTTTTTTTCTTTTACCTGCTCGAGCTCAATTTATGACGCTCGAGATCGACCCGACAAAAGAAGACAATCGCTCGAGCTCGGCTCGAGATCGATTGAAATCAAAATGCTCGAAAGATTGCTCGATCGGCTCGAGTTCGACTCAAATTTCAAGTAAAATTACCATTAAATATATTAAAATATTGTGATATTTATATATAATGGGTATTTTAGTAATTCACTATATATCTCAAGCGGCTCGACCAGCTCGAGTTCGGTCAAACTCGAGCTCGAGCCGTCGAGCGCTTGCGAGCCGCTCGGTACATTGGCAGCCCTACTTCTATCCCTACTAAGACATTTTCGATACCAATAACCAACAATTTATATCTCCTCAAAACATAAATCGATCTTGAAACAGACATAATACTCGAAAATAGGCATATAACTATATCAACACGTGTTTCCCTCTTTAAGTCGGGACACGAGAAATAACTAAATAATGTAAAGAAGCTGCAAGTGAAACTGATGACGAGAAGAAAACTCACCGCATTGTGCTATACGGACTAACGACTGTCTTATTACGGGATACCGATCAAAACCCCATCGATTGCTGCTAAGTTTAAATGCGTCCCACAATGCAAAGCACAAGATGAGACCAACAAGAGCTAATGGCAACTGATATCTGCCACCCAAAACAATGACAACAAAAAATCAGTTCAAGAGGTTTACTGAAATTAGACAAGCAATCGAAATTCTCAACATATTCAAAGGAAAGCTTAAATTTTTGGCAATTTCGAGCTTCATCACATACATCAATGCCCAAAAAGAGGAAAAAAAAAATCATCAAATTCACAACAAATTCAAAGGAAAGCTACATTTTTTGGCAATTCCGAGCTTCATCATATGCCACAATGCCCCAAAAAAGGGAAAAAAATCATCAAATTTGCAACATATTCAAAGGAAAGATCGATTTTTCGACAATTTGGAGCTTCATCCCATCCACCAATGCCCAAAAAAAGGGGGAAAAAATCATCGAATTCACAAGATATTCAACAGAAAGCTCGTTTTTTCGACAATTTCGAGCTTCATCCCATCCACCAATGCCCAAAAAAAGGGGGAAAATGACAATTTCGAGCTTCATCACATACACCAATGCCCAAAGAAAAAGTGGAAAATTCATCATCAAATTCACAACTCGGTCGCAGATTTCCAGTTCACAATCACGCTTATCAAATGCACAACACAATAAACTAAATGAGAACACAAATTCAATCCACAAAGAGATGATTTATGGCTAGAAATGGAGGAAATTCATTACAGAGCGCAGGCGAAGAAGAGAGCGAAGAGGACGGCGTAGTTTTGGGCGAATCGCTTGACGTTCTCGTGGACGCGGAGCCGAGCCTGCGACGGCGAGGACGGGAACGAATACGACTCGTACGAGCCGAATAACGCCGCGGTCCAGCTCGGCATGGTGCCGGTGAAGTCGCTGGCGGCGAGCTTCGAGAAAGGGCTGAAGGTGAGGAGCGACAGGAGGGTCCAGATGCGAGAGAGGAGCTGCGAGGCAAGGTGTACACCGTCGGAACCAATCGCCGCTGCGGACTCGGTGGTCCCTGCGGAGGAGAGGCGGTGGAGGTCGGTGGTGCGCTGGTCGAGGACCTCGAGGTAGCCTGAATCGCGGAGCCACGACTCGAAAGCGGGTTCGGGTACGCTCAGGGAGAGCGGGTTCGGGTCGAACACCATTTCTTTCCGGCGGCGGTTTGCCGGCGAACCACCGGATTTTATCACCATAGCCCTTTTTTTGGTTTTCTTTTTCCGTACTTAAAATATCGTTTCTTTTTTCAGTACTCTCCCACTAGCTCACTCATCCCCAAATATTCGTCCATGTCACACCCACTCTCCTCCCTCCGCAGTCATTTCATCAAACACATAACGTGCCACAATCCCTCCGCCGCTTTCTTCTCCGTTCGCCGCCGCATCCGTTCTCCCCAACCGCGCCGCCGCTTCACATTCGTCCCCTCACCCAACGCGGCCCGGGAAAGCCATTTATCGAGGTTCAACACCGCCGTCTCTAGTTATTCCACACTGCCATCGAGCAATGGCGCCACCGTCACCGACGCTGCGTACACTTCGTCGTACCTCTCAGTCCGCATTTCCTGCCCCAGACGAGTTGCTGTAAGGACGAAGTTGCAATTTCTTCTTATCCAGATTGGTAGTTGGTGTGTGTTTTGTGTGATTAAGATCTTCATAGTTCCGTTTTGGGTAACAGGACATGCTTTCGGAGTCTCTTCTGTGTTTTGGAGCTACCTCGACCACCGTTGACGAGCAAGATGATCACGGGGATGATGAAAAGGCAAAACTTTCCCACGTTACAAGCTGAATTTTCCTTTATTTTTTTTTTATTTTTTTGTAAATCCAGAATCATACTTGTTTAACTGAACGAGCCGCTCGGGAGCTAGACTCGGCTCGTTGTGGCTCAAAAATAGGGATTTTGTTGTAATTTTCTGTAGCCAGGCTCGAATTCAGGTTGTTGGGGCTCGAGCAGAGAGCTTGATAAATGAGTCGAGCTTGTTTGCTCTGCTTGATAAAGGCCTGAGCTTGAGTATCAGGAGCTCGAACTAGACTCAACTAGTTTACCCTTCCATTTATTTGTGCTTGTTTCATAATATATTTAGTACTCAGTGATCTACCAGTTACGTGTTAGTATGTATGGTTTGATTAGCTATTATCAAAAGAACAATCTTTTGAGGATGGAAGATGGAAACAAGGGTAGTTTATTCTCTCTTAAAGATAGTAGATAAATCAAAACTAGCAAACAGTTGAGTGTAAACTTTGAAATTTTAATATTTTATGTGTGGTGTATAGCATGAATTATTGGAATTAAGAATTTATGATAAGCTTCTTCTTTCGGGAAGGGGAGTTCTATGATCCAAGCTTCGAAAGATCGTAACTGGCTCGAATGATTGCTAACTAAAGGAAATATTTCATGCGCAGATATGGATCAGTTCTACTTTCAATGTCGACCAGGATGTGAAAAACTGTGTTGTTAGAGCTTCGGATTCAGTTGGGCTGAAAGAGTTACCTATTTACAAAGTCGAAATACATGACCACACTGATTGGATCAAACAAACTCAGGTAATCAGTTGGCAAATTTTTTGCTGTTACCAATAGTTTCAATAATTTAGTCCATAGATCACTTTTCAGCTTTTACTGTGTTGTCTGCTCAAAATTTCTAACACGAACAGAAGTTTTCAAGTCGTGGATTTTGCTAATTGTATATACTATATATTGTCATTCCCGGAATACGTGAAATCCAGGAATCTTTTCATCCAGTGGAAATTAAGGAAGGACTTTGGATTGTGCCTGAATGGAGGAATCCCCCTGTAAGATTACATTTATCAAGTGTTTATTAACATCCTTGTTGTATTAGCTCTTTGTGTTAATACTTGGTTTTACAGGATCTTGAAGCAATAAACATAATTTTGAATCCTGGTTTGGCATTTGGAACTGGAGAACACCCCACAACAAAATTGTGTTTATTGCTACTTCATCGACTAATAAAAGGAGGAGAAAAATTTCTCGATTATGGTACAGGGTCGGGTGTTCTCGCTATAGCAGCACTTAAGGTACTTTAGAAGTTCATTAGAATTATAGAATAGTGTGTGTATAATGTGGAGCAACCCTGATTTCCAATGTAATTGAGGCAAAAGAAAATATGACAGAGAGAAAAGTTTTGAACTGATTTTTTGACAAAAGAACGAAAATTTCGATAAATTCAATACTACGTATAGATATATGAGATGGAAATGTGATGATTAATGCATATTTTTCCATTGGTTTATTTCAAGTTCTTAGTTTTCAATTTTCATGCACTCTTTCTGACTTAAAGTACTATAGTTCGGGGCCGAATTTTCAGTTGGATTCGACATAGAGCCCCAGGCGATTACATCAGCCCGGCATAATGCTGCTCTGAACAACATAGAACAACACAAATTGCTCCTCAGTCTTGTTCCCACCAAGAACGGTCCTAACTTCGAGAGTGAATGTCCAGTCGAGCAAAATCCATACAATCCGAAGATTATTGCCGAGAAAGAAACGTATGATGTTGTTATTGCTAATATATTATTACACCCACTGCTCGACTTGGCTGAACGTATAGTCTTGTATGGAAAACCCGGAGCCACTATTGGCGTTTCTGGGATAATATCCGACCAGGTAGGTATACATGTAAATGCATTTTCTCATGTGGTTTTATACTTTTATTGCAAATTTTCAAGAGTTTTTTTTAAAACTCAAGTGACCGGTTTTTTTATATTATATTACAGGTTCCGATTGTGATAGAACGCTATTTGCAGTTCCTGGAGAATGTCGATGTGACGATGATGGATGATTGGGCTTGCATAAGTGGGACAAAAAAAAGATAAATGCAGCAGGCATTACTAGTTAAATCTGCACTCTGCAGTCTCATATGTTGG
>BKCP01010848.1:197761-218618 GCA_008636005.1 Striga asiatica | reverse complement strand
GACATAATTTGATCAAAGGCAAAACATATTGCTGAGTCGAATTAACTTCAAATACCGTTCGAGAACAAATTTCCCTTCTTTGTATTTCTGGCTCATTTCATGAGCAGCCTCCTGTTCGCGTGGGAGGAAAAAAATGAGAACGATCAAAGATCTTGAAATAAAGAGAAAAATGTCAAATTGAAATAAAATAATAATAATAAATGATATAATAAATGATAATTGAGATCATATGGTTTGGAAGACGAACGTATTTCCAGCCAACGATTTGCCCGCAACAGCAGCAAAATATATCCGCCACAGTGTGCATTCCGGATGACATCATCCTCTCCTCGTTTGGTCCCATTGTGATGTTATATCTGAGAACAAAGATTGGGAAGATTAAGAAAAATAAAGCCAATTCGAAAGTTGGCCTAAAAATACAAAAGATTGTTGGGTTTCCTTAATTAGATGATTCTAAAGGTTAGATTTTGCGATCAAAATATGATGCCGTGCAAAAGCTGATAGACCAACCGAGACAAACTAAATCTAAGAACATTCACAAAGCACAACATTACTCTAATATGAATCGTCTAATTTTAACTTCTAATGGAAATAAGACAGCTCAACTATAAGTTTATAAGTTATAACAAAGAGCAAAATGATACTCTCTTACACTTACAATATTTTACTTATACAAATACTATCATGTCAAATTCCATATCGAAAACTACATGATCTGTAGTCGTTCAGAGCCCAACAAAAGAACGTTAAGGAATTAAAAAATAAAAATAAAAATAAAAAGCCAAGGACGACCCAATAAACTTAGCCTCATTAGTAGATAAAAAAGCTTTAAAAAAAACCAAGAATCACCCAAAAAACTTAGCCCCATTGTCTTAGAGTCTACTGAGTACTGATCTTTGTTTTTTCCTTTAATAAAGCTTCGCATCCTTCAGCAGATTTAGAGCAAACGAAATACGAAGAATTTCAGCAGAGCCATTGAGGACTTACGCATTACTAAACAAGTATGCTTTCCCCCTACGACAATGAAATGCCTGAGAAGTATGAGCAACCATACTATTAATAAAGCAGCAGTGGCAATAGCAATCTCAAAATTAACAAGCTCCCAACAAATTAAAGCTTCTAGCTGAAATATCAGAACTAAAAATGTACCTTTTCAATAAATATGCCTACATTTAAATTGAAATGTCATAATCTAAGAACCACCGTATACAAAAATATGACATTTCATAGCATACATATATACATTTTGGTTACAGTAAATTCAGCTGACAGTTTTGTTCCAAAAGGTATTTGAAAAATCTACTTAGTCAGAGGAATTAACTATGTCAAATAACTTCTATCACAGTTACTGTAAACANGTTTTTGTAAAGTCCAAACACAACTTAAGAAATCAACCCCTACTGTTCTGCACGGACTTAAGTACTGCAACTTTTGCAAGAATCGATTTTTAGATGGAAAACGAATGAACTAAATCATAAACAAAACCATCAGTTGAAAATTAATGATAAAAAAGAAGTCTTTAAAATGATAAATGACCAAAAAAAAAAAGAAAAAAAAAATGTAACCCGGGACACAAGCTCATCAAAAAGAGCTAAATCAGTTTTGCAGAATTTGCATCTGTAGCTTCTTCCTTCAAGATCCACCACAAATACCCTTCCCATCTCTCTCTCTCTCGCCTTTTTTCTCTCTCTCTCTCACACACACACACACAAACGGATGAGTTTTCTCAGACTCAGTTGTCACTGAATTTAACGAATATAAAGGGAAATGATGAATCAAATCAAACAACAAGAAAAGGACAGGGCTTAGAGCTGGGCTGCAAAGAAGATAGAAGTGAACAGTGTGGATATGAACTAAAATAAAGCCCATTGACACTAGGCCCATATAAGACCACCACTAAGACGGCCCATATGTTTTTACATCACACATTCATACATCACCATCGCCATAAGGTCAAAGTTCCAAAACTTCCAATCTCCCTGTGTTTTTTTTAGTAAACCTTTGCAACCTATCTAGTGACTCGGATTTGAGGTTGCGTTGCTTGTTGTCGTTTCGAGATCTAGTTTTGTTCCACACCGTAGCCGCCGCAGAGCCGCCGGTTTCCTAGGTTTTGGCGGCTGGTCGGAGTATCACCACTACCAGGCAGCCCAGCTCAATTGCTTCCGGTTAGTACAGCCGGTAGTGATCACAAAAATGGCCTGAATATTTTCTGGCCAGCGTAAGAAATTTTGACTTTGAAATTTGTTTTTCCTTTCGAAATGGGCATGATTTTTTGTACTATTCAAAAGGAAAGGAGAAAACTTGCTGCTGTTCGTTGCTTTTGATTGAATTTGATTTTGCTCTAAATTATAAGCACGGTGTGCAAATTAAAGCTTGGAAATTGATTAATTGACAGTAAACGCCGTTGCAGAACACGAGCTCAACATGTATTTCAGATGCCGATTACTGTCCTTACGCTCCATATCATCTCCGTCTATCTCAAACACATTCATATCACGCAAAATTTACGAGCCCTCCATCCCCACTCAACACTATCGTCAATATAGCTCGACTGGTTTCACGAGCAGTCACTGCCCACCACCGGAAAACCCGCCGGCGGACACCTCCATCGACGAGGAAGCCCTCAGAATCCAAACCCTTCTAAGAACACTCTCCGGCCAGCCAACCCAAAAAGTCTCCCAACAGCTCGACTCCTCTATTCTATCTTTGTCGCAGGAATTGGTTCTCAACGTGCTCAGACGGCACCGTTCTGAATGGAAAACCGCGTACTCATTCTTCTGCTGGGTTCTCCAGAGCTCGACTGTACTTTCTTCAGATACCTCGATCCACAACGAAATTCTTGATATTCTCGGCCGAGCCAAAAGATTCGACGAGGTCCACCAAGTGCTCGACAAAATGTCTGAAACCAAGAACCTAATAAACGAGCACACATTCGCAACTGTGGTCCGCAGGTACGCGGCGGCCCACAAAGTCGACCAGGCAATCGACTTTTACAACAATATGGGGAATTTTTTCGGGCTTAATCCCGATCCATCCGCTTTCCAAACACTCCTACTCTCCCTCTGTAGGTACAAGCACGTCGAGCAGGCTGAAAATTTGTTGCTCGAGAGAAAAAACGAGTTTCGAAACGACATCAAGGCTTGGAACATCATTCTCTATGGATGGGGCTTGCTGCGTAGCTTGCCACACGCTAAACGGGTCTGGGAAAATATAGGCCGGTTGAAATGTGGGCCCGATAAATACACGTACGCCATTTTCATTAACGTATTGACCAAATGCGGTAAAACAACTACGTCAGTTGACCTTCTCAGGGAAATGTGGGCCGACGAGGGATGTGGTGGGCCCGACGTGCCCACCTGTAACACCGTTATCGACGGGCTTTGTTTTAAGAAACGAATTCCCGAGGCCCTCGATATTTTTAACGAGATGGGCAAAAGGGGCTGCCCGCCAAATGTAGTTACGTACAACACGCTTATAAAGCACATGTGCAAGATTCGGAGAATGGATAAAGTGAACGAGCTTTTGAGCGAGATGGAGGAAAAAGGTGGGGATTGTTCGCCGGACTCGTTGACTTTCGGTAATTTGTTGCGAACCGCAAAGAATCGTGAGGATGTTGACTGGATTTTGGAGAGGATGAGGAAAATCGGGTGCAAAATGGAAGGGGACACGTACATTTTGCTTCTGAGGTTGTACATAAAGTGGGGTGAAGTGGAAAGGGCGAAATGGGCTTGGGGTGAAATGGAGAGGGAGGGTTTTGGGCCGGACAGGAGGTCTTACACGATCTTTATTCACGGGTATTATGATAAAGGGATGTTGAAGCCTGCATTGGATCTTTTTGACGAGATGGTCTCGAAGGGAATGGTGCCTGAGCCGAGTACCGAGGAGTTGGTGAAGGATATGAGGTCAGGGTCTAATGGAGCCGGTCTACGCTTGAGAAGGAGGTTTTTGAGAGAAAAATAAGAGATTACAATCCCATTTTTTCTTTCATCTTCTTTCTTCTTGAGGCTTAAAGCTCGTTTGGTTAATGAGGCTTGACTGGAAGAGACTCAAAAAGGTGATTTTCATGTAATTTTCATAGTTCGGCTCGTTAAAACTCGATTCTGGCTCATTAGTATTGACAAACGAGTCGAGCCTGAACTCGATTATGAGCTCGTTAAGTTAACAACCTGAGCCAAGCTCGGCTAATTGAGGGCTCGGGTGGTTAAAATGAAGTTTTTTCTCATTTGAATCTATTTTTGGTACTCCGTTTGCATGAATAAACATGTGATTTGAGCAATATTTTGATTTTCAAGACGGAAGACATATTTTTGCTGGGGTTTTCAACGTATGGGCCCACTGCAGAAGGCCCAATGGATTATTGTGAGGTGGACAAAAGCCAAAGCCCAAAAAGTACTAATGGTTGATTATTTCCCCGTGCACAACTGACCGCAGCAGCTTATGTCCCAACCCAAAACAAAAATTCAAGTCCTAATCATAATTCGTCCTCTTTATAAAACGCTTTACGCAAGTGTAGCTTTTGGTTGATTTTCTGGTACCATTAAACACTCACTCATGCAGACGTGTTTATTTCACAGTTAAAAAACCTGCACTGCACAAGATGAAATTCACTCACATAATGCATTCATATAAACTACACATAAGTCATACAAACAGTATTACCTTTTTATATAATCAACATAAATTGAATTAAAGACTTCCAATTTTTTTTTTTCTTTTCCCAATTAATCACTACTCCCAGTACTAAAAAGACCAAAATAATAGCTAATCAACCTCTAAAAAGTACTCTTGTCCTCAAACCCAAACACGCAAAGTTCAGTACAG
Source organism: Striga asiatica (assembly GCA_008636005.1). Lineage (NCBI taxonomy): Eukaryota > Viridiplantae > Streptophyta > Magnoliopsida > Lamiales > Orobanchaceae > Striga > Striga asiatica. The sequence continues at coordinate 213,797 of BKCP01010848.1, read as the reverse complement.
AAAAATTGTCAAAACACTTGTTAAATAATCAAGCATTTGGCTCATTGGANCCGATATGAGGTTTCAAAACAGGACCACTTGTGATGTACTGATGTTGATGTAATAATAATTATAATATCGAGTATATGTAAAGGGGGACCATCTCCTCAAGCTACTTATTGCATACCCTAAAAAATACAATGAGGGAATTATAGATTTATAACAGGAAAAAGTACAGCGTTGAAACTTGGAAGTCCTATTCTAATAATATGTGTCTATTTTCCAGAATTAAAAGTGGTCCTTGGCCTCGAACCTCATCATTTTCCCAACAAGTCGTGTTAAATTTGGCAATGTTTTGTTATCTACTTGAACAATCAATTTGATGGCATGCCATTTTTTTAGTTATTCTTTTGGTGTTTTAATTAGAAAGAATATCCATCCATGTCTTTTACTATGGAAAAACACAACAACCATCTCGATTTGTTATCATGACAAAAGTATATACCATCTTGGAGAGTCGTTCAAAAGGTCTCAAATGATTGACTTACAATTGCTAACCCAAGTGGAGAAAGAAGTCGGAACCAATATAATAATAATGTAAAGAAACACGACCGTTTATACAGTAGGTATAGGGTTTAAATGGATTTATACAATCGAAAATGGTTCAAAATGAATGTTTTTAAAAAAGAAAAAGATAATAGGTAGTATTTACGTAAAAACAAAATTAGAAATGCTACTTTTTTCTAAAATTGCATTTCTTTTATCTAATTGTACTTGGAATGCTATGTTACTGAAACTAAACTGTTCGCCAACACAATCAATTTTTGCTCGTAAAAGCTAGACTTAGAGCAACTTGGCGAACACAATTAAGTTCGGCCCGTAAAAGCTCGGCTCAAAGCAGCTTGGCTTGGTTACTAAACATTTACAAATGNTATAACCTTAATTTTAAAATAAAATAAATAAATAAATAAATTAAATAAATAAAATATTATAGTACCAAAATAGTAATGACATTTAATGCAGTTGACTTTTCTGGATAGTAAATCTATACTTATATTAAAAGGTATATCATTTACCAGATTTAGTATAAAGAAAAGTCAACAACATTTATTGCATTACTATTTCCGTATTATACAATCTATACTTATATAAAAGGAGATTCTATTTACTATATGTACTATCCAGAAAAGTCAACTGCATTAAATGTCATTACTATTTTAGTATTACAATATTTTATTTATTTAATTGATTTATTTATTTATTTTATTTTAAAATGGTAAGTATAATAAAAAGATTTTAATAATAAAAAAATCAAATACCAAATAAAAATATACACTTTGACTTATTTGATTATATTTGGTATTTGATTATACCAAATATATTCCTATTTAGTATATATATTAAATACTTACTAAAGTATTTATTTGTTTTATTTGTCAAAGTTAAGTATAGATTTGTTTATATTATCAAATCATAAAAAAATATTAAATCTATATTGTAAAAAAAAAAATCATATAATTTTATAACAATTCTACGACACTATTTAACAATATTTCTTTTTTATTATATAATAAAATAATAATTAAATATTATATAGTGAACAACAATAAGTAAAACTGTTACTTTCTCTTATATCAAGGGATAAATTTATATGCTAAAATTAAATTTTTATATGTATAAATGTTTTATTGAGATAATATATTAATTATTTTACAAGCTAGCCCTAACATGCTCATATTTAATGTTTTAAAAGATGTAGAAAAAAAACTTATAATAATTCTATTGTTTTTTAGACTTAAACGTTGATTAAAGGAGGTATAAATTCCTAATTGTTTAGACTTAAACGTTGATTAACACCATAGATTGAGAGTTTATTTAGTAAAATTTCTAATTGTAATAAAAAATTAATTTTTGCTATATTTTAGAATATATTTAAATTAATTATAAAAAAAAAGAAAAAAAAAACTACAATGAAAAAAGCAAGTCAGCTATATATCGATTTGTTGTACTCCTCAAATCACATTCACAATTTGGCTACAAGAAAGGAAACTCAGATTAAAATATTATTTTGTCAGTAATATTAATGTACAAGAGACTTTAAGACTCCACTTGAATATTATAAAACTTTTATTGAACATTGTACAATTTTCTTGCGTATTATAAATTTTTATTAAATATTGCATCTTATATTATAATATTCTCCAAATAAATATATCTCGTGCGGGTCGTACATTTTTCTTTATTCATGTATATAATTATAAATCTGGATAAATAGCTTTAAAATTGTGCACCCCGTGCATCGCACGGGCTCTGTACTAGTGTAGTAAATAGAATATCCTTTTATATAGTATAATACGGAAATAGTAATGCAATAAATGCTATTGACTTTTCTGACTACTTAATTTGGTAAATAGTAGCTCTTTAATATAAGTATAGATTCATTAATCTTGATAACAATATATCATAAAACCATGGGTAATGACCTTTAAGTTGTTATGGTACACTATTGTTTCATCCGTACAATATTTTCCTTACAATTTGATCTACCAATTGCCTTGTCATTATCCCATGCAGGTATCTCTATTTTTCCTTAAATAATTGTTTTTTTTTTTTTTAATGACTTGGTAATGGAAACAAGTACACTACAAAATATTGGAAAAACATCATCAATTCAAACTAGCCATTAATAAATACCCTACACGCATAATAAAAATATGAAAACAAATCAATAACCAACTACTAAATAGTAAATAGATAACAATTCCATTAATAATAGTAGTAAAACAAAATCTTAATACAAGTACCGCGCGCTAAACAAGTCGATTAAACAAAGTTACACTTAAAGCATTAGGCATACTTCAGAGTACTACCTCCACAGCGTGGATAAAAGGTACAAACAACACACAACATAGCAAAAACCAAACACAACAAGCACACATAAATAAAATAACCAACCACAAAGCACGTTTTTTTTAGACTAAAAGATTACTAATTAATAATTAGCACGCTTAATCCACCACATAACTTAATAACCCCACATGCAATCCAACTCCGTGGGTCCCACCCTCGATCCCTCCGGTGGCGGAGCCCACTGGCCAGAAGTTCCATAACCGGTCACCGGATGCGGCGGCGTGGCGGCAGAGAAGACGAACGGAAGATGGAGATTTTCTTGTAGTGACCGTAAGCTCGGAAAACTCATCGGAACCCCTACAAAGTCGCCGCCGCCACCGTTCGGCCGGGCAAAACGGGCGGCTCCGGTGGAGGAGGCCGGCAGGTCGTGGAGGAGCGGCGGCGGCAAAAGTGGCGGTGCCGGGAGGTCAAAGAGGTTTGTGTAGCCAAAACCGGTTGTCGTGGAGAAACAGGGCACGTGCTCCCGTGTGGCGGCATTGCCATCATATGAGCAACTCTCACGGTCATTCGAGGCCGTGGAGTGCTCAAGAAGTGTCGGAAGAGAGACCGAAGATGGTGAGCTAACCTCCGGCTTGGCGGCAGTGCCGGAGGGCGGCGGCCTCTTTTTGCCGGCGGCCGAGGGGCCGGCGCCGGAGCCGGTTTTTTGAAACACCCGAGAGATCACCCACTCGCCCTACACGCAATAATCGAGAGCTTTATTGAAAATTTTGAGAGTGCATTGTTAAGCAAAAGAATAATGTACATAAAAACATGAGACTTTAAAGGCTCATTAAGTATCATATCACACATTTACTTGAACATATCATGGCTTTAGAACGATTCGACTGTTTTCAATTACTGGTGATTGCAGTACAGTCAATAGGGTTTTCTATCATGAATCAATCCACATTAAATTTCATGATAGTTTTCAAACTACCGGTGATTTGCAGTAGTCAACAATAGTTTTCTCTATCGTGAATTAATACACATTAGATTTATTCACATTGTTATGAGTATAAATTAAATAAACGTAACGGTAAAAAACTCAAATTAGGTCATATATTACGGTAATGGTCGAATCCTTAAATAAACACAACAAACGAAACCACTGGATATCATAGGAAAGATTCATTATTTAGCAATAAAATTAAATTAGAGGAAATAATTAGGTTATATTAAATCAAGTCATTTCAAGATTTTAAGTTCCCTAATGTCATATCGTTTTCGAACTAATATCATATGTCATGTACTCATATCAAGGTACCATGCAAACCAACAGAGAAAACTGTACTGTGTCCACTGAACATGATAACGTTAACAGTATACAACCACTCAAAAAAACAAAACCCAATGGCTCAAAACAGCAGATTTTGAACACACACACACAGTAAGGCCCCTGCACCAGTAAACCAGATAATGCAAACCAAATGATATTTAGCCTTCTGACTGCTCAATAATAAATTCAACACAAATCAAAAAAAGGGGCCATATTCTGACAAGTAGACAACAAAATTAACATACACCTGAACAAAACTCTATCAACCCAACAATAACAATTATTTTTTTCTTATTCAATAAGTTGAGATCTTCATTATTTAGCTAACAAAAAGGGTTTCTTGAATTTATTCACCTTGGAATTACTCGATAAATAGTGAAACGCAAATTTGCCCTCCAGACGATATTCATGCATAACCCAATTGCTCTTCTCGCCTTTCGGGGCCCGCCCACGGTAGAAAACCAATGTCTTCTTCATGCCCACAAGCGAGCAGGTCTTGGAGCTGAAGATCTCCCGGTCCTTGCCGGTCGCCTTCCAGTAACCCGACTCGGTGGCCCGGTTTGTCCTTAGACCGGTCGGGTACTTACGGTCCCGGAGACTAAAGAAATACCACTCTTTCTCCCCCATTTTCGCTCTGCCTGCAGAAACAGAGTAAACAAGGTAAAAATTAAAAAAGATCGAAGTTTTACATCGCTTATTTACTCCGGCAGAGGTAAAAAACCTCTTGAAGCATGTGTTTTTTTTTCTATTTTCATTTTTTTTTAACCTGGGAGGTGCCAAGGTTCGCACTTGTTGAGGTCAACCTCGGCTATGGCTCTGCTGGTGAAGTTAAAGTCGAGGACTTTTTTGAGGAGGTAATAAGTTATGAGCTCCTCGTCGGTGGGGTGGAACCGGAAGCCCGGCGGTAAAGCCTCCGGCCTCTCGTAGGCGGCGGCGGCGGCGGCGTGGAAGTTTTCCATTTTCACTCCTTATTTTCTAGAAATTACAGAGTTGAAAGGGTAAGACGCTAAAACAAAAGGGGGCTTTCAAGAAACTTAAATGGATGTTAAACAGATACGATAGACACATGCAATGTGATTTTTTTTATCCTTTATCTTTCTATTGCACAAGTGACAAGATATTGGAGAGTGGCTTGTGTATATTTATATGCACATAAAGACACATAATTGTTTATGATTTTTTTTTTTTAAAGAAAAAATGGGGGAATTATTATTATTAATGAAAAAGGTGGGAACTTTTTTAACAGGGTATGTGGGGGAATGGGTAAACTTGGAGTGTTGCAGGTGGGTTCATGGGGATTTGATTAATCGACCTGGCAGGTGAAAAAGGGGTGAATTAATAACATGGAACTGTATCTATCATGTATCTATCATGTATGTGTGAAGATTTCAACTACACACTCATGAAATTTCTAGCGGTAAAAAAATTAATGTGTATTGATTCAATGGTAAATATATCAATGGTTGTACTACATTGTGTGTAAGATTAATTCTAAGTGGTGATTGGATATAAGTTATTTTGATTTTTGATTGTATTTATTAAATAGCCAAAGTTAATTTTAAAAAAAAGTTGATTAAGTTAAGAGGAAGTGAGATTTCAAAGTTTGTATTAATATAACATTAAAAATTAAGCCAATTTGGTTTGATGTAAAGTATGAGAAGGGTGATGGGGAGTGATGATTAGTAAAAATTATATGTATGTTTGAATAGTAAATTTAAGTTAGTGTGATTTGTGAGGATATTATCTAATTGTATTTATAATATTGAGGAGGGTTGTGTTAAGTTAGCTTTAAGTAAGTTTTTGTGTTAGAAAATTATATGATCAAAAGTGACTAAATAATCTTATCATATGGTTCCGTTACGATGAAAAACTCGTATGTCTCGATTCAAGGGTGAAAGATTTGATAATTGTACATACAGTTGTGTGAAGGATCAATTCATAGATTACACACTAAGCACAATTAAAGTTAAGTGATCGACTTTTTTACAGTAAGAAACTCGATCAAGTGTGTTGATCCAGAGTGTTAAAAGAGAGAACTCAGTGCATGTTTGGATACAATTTTTTTTTTAAGAAATTCAATCATTTTTTTAACTTAACTTTAATTCAATCCTATTAATTTTTAATATTATTAATATAATTAATAGTATTATTCAATTAATTTTACACATTATATCAATTTTAATTTACTATTTATTCACTCACATAATTATAACTAACAATTACTTCACATAATCACATTACGTCTCATATTTTTACATCAAATCAAAATTAACTATTTTATTTTAAATATTATTTTTACATGAACACAAGATCTCATTAACAAACTAACCGTATTATTTTTTCTAAAATTAATTATATCAAACCAAAAAATAAAAATAAAATCAAAACATGTTATATCCAAATATCCCATCAATAATTGTAGAGAAGTTCTTTTAATGTGAAGGTCAATTCATAATTTCATATCATGAACATATATTTACTCAAAAAAAAAAAAGAATGAAATTTGGGAGGAAGTAAAATAGAAATGATGTGAAATATATTAATTTTTTTTGGGGCTGTACAAAAAATGTGGGGCCACTGAAGTCTCTGCAGTCTCTGCAAAACAGCCCTTATCATGTCCATATTGCTAGATAGTATAGCTTGGGGGTGGGTGGGTAGAGGGAGGGGTGATGTACGCTTACGTGTACGTATGTATATGTATTGTATACAATGGTGTGTGTGTGTGTGTTTTAAATTAATTATTAATAATTTTGAATATGCGTGCGTGCGTGAGGAGATGTGTGCAGGTATTCCTAATGTCAGTGAAGAAAATGAAAGGGAAGGAACAGAAAGTAGTTTAGAGAGAGAGAGCGGTTGATGAATTTTCACCGTGAAATGGATCGATAAAAGCTGATTCATATCTCGTCTGTCAGCACAGTACAAGATTAAAATAATAATCGTGTGGACACAGACAAGGTAAATCCATGTCTTTCTTTTTTCTTTAAATATATTTTTTCTTTTAAATAATAAAAAAAATAAATTATTTTTTTTAACAAAACAATAGAATAGTATTGATAAACACTGTAAAATACAAACTAGAAAATTGCTAAAATAGCCTAAAAATTTAGCTAAATAAATTGAATATAGAGAAAGGTCTATATATAGAGATAACCTATAATTACCGAATAAAAGAAACACACACTAAACAAAAACATTAAGTTAATAATTATGTTTTACTGATATTTTTGGTTTGTTCTTATGTCAAATTTTGGTGGGAGTTGTTGATTTTCTTTTATTTTTTATTTTTTGAGTATTTTTTTTTATCAAATAAGTAGAGTCCTAACGGATCTGGCTGCACTCAACTCTTTGTCTTAATTTTACAACTAGTTCAAAGGTTCGCAGAATAGAGTTTTCCTGCAATTTCTTGAATTATTGGTTCAGGTCAACGAGTTAAGGCTCGAGTTTGATGATTCATTAATTTTGATAAGTAAAATGAACTCAAACGCATTTATCAACTCGGGTAAATAAAATTATTTTTTATTCGATTTATTGGTTAATTGAGTTATTTTGAATAAAGTTGATTAAGTGGAGGATTGAGTGAAATTATGAATTTTTATTTAAATAATATTTAAAATATAATTATTAAGAATAATGTGATGTAAAAAATATGAGAGATATTATTAAAAATGATACGTAAGTTTCAAATTTGATTTGATTTTGAACTGCGAACTCAAATTCATGATACTCAAATTCATTATGAATCATATAATCACCCATCTCACATGGCCTACATAACTATCTCAGCGCCGACCACAAGGAAATTCCTTTGCACATATTTAATTACACCCAATGTGAAAAAGGTTGTCACACATAATCAAATTAATCGCCCCATATAAACGAAGTTGTCGCCCGCGAACCGGATATATGTCTAAACTCTAAAGGGAAAATGAGACAAATGGTCCTATAAGTTTACACCTTTTTACTTTTGGTCCTCTTCAAATCACCTTTTTTCTTTTGGTCCAGTAACTTCGTAAAATGGCTGCAGTATGGTCCTTTTTTGACCCAACGGGCCAACCTTTACTGATGAATCCTGCGTGGACCCGAAGCTCATGAAAAATAAAAAATACTAGTCCACGCGGCGAAGGTTATAACTCAGAAAACAAGTCTTAATTGCCCTAATTACCTGAAATTTGGAGGGAAAATTGCTTTCATTTCCCTCCACCGTGAAGAGCCCTAATATGACATGAAACTCCTACCATTTTCCTAAATAGCCCTAAAATCCGAAATAGATTAAGACAATAATGGCGTCCTCGTCGTCTTCTGCTGGGCAATGGTCGAGTTCCGATTTTGAGGATGATGATTATGAGGTAGAAGAAGAGGTTGGTGATGATGATAGATTGTTTGAAAATTTTGTAAATTCTGATGCAGAATGATTCCCAGGCGGTAAACAAATCGTTGTTGGCGAGTCTAATCAATCTGAGGAGGATGTAATCCCAAGCGATGATGATCTTATGAGTCAATGGTTCAGACAGTGAAACTGAAGGAAATAAGCTCACCAGCTTTAATCCTGTTCATATCTTTAATCCAAATTTCAGCATTGGAATGGTTTTCTCCACTAAGTTAGAGCTCAGAAAGGCCATTCACTCTCATGCCATCAACACAAAGAGAAACATCAAGATCACAAAGAATGACAAGACAAGAATACATGCAAAGTGTGGAGGTGAAGGGTGCGAGTGGAAATGGCATGCTCTGAAGTTGAATGGCGAAGAAACCTTTCAGATTAGGGCATATCTCAGTGAACATACATGTGTTCCCTCTTACAAGTTAAAAAACCTAACTTCAAGCTGGTTGTCTTCTAAGTATGCTCAGAGGTTCAACTCAGATCCTACTAGAAAGGTTAAAGGTTTTAGGGCAGATGCAATGCATGAAATTAGAGTACAAGTTAGTAACTTTCAAGCATATAGGGCTAAGAAGTTGGCAGTGGAAGCCCTTCAAGGGAGTGCAAACGAGCAATTCAACCATCTATGGAACTTTGCTGAAGAGGTGAAAAGAACTAATCTAGGGAGTACTATCATCATAGGGACTGAGGTTGAAAATGGAAAGAAGAGATTTGACAGAGCCTACTTGTGTCTTCAGGCATTGAAGGATGGTTTCATGGCAGGTTGCAGACCTTTTATTGGTGTAGATGGATGTCATTTGAAAGGTCCCCATGGAGGCATGCTCTTAACAGCTGTTGGTGTCGATTCGAACAACAATATTTTCCCATTAGCAGTGGCAGTAGTTTCTAAAGAGAATAAGGACACATGCGAGTGGTTCTTGATTTTGTTAAAGCTAGATTTGAAGCTTCAATCTGACTATGAATACACCTTCATGTCTGATAAACAAAAAGACTTAATCCAAGCATTTGATGAAGTTTTTCTGAATGCCGCGTGGACTAGTATTTTTTATTTTTCATGAGCTCGGGTCCACGTAGGATTCATCAGTAAACAGGGGCGAAACTACGCTATGGCAAGGAGTGGCCTCGGCCATCCCATAATTTTTTTTTTTAAATAGGTATAGGGGCCGACTGCCGAGGTCGCCGGCCGGAGGCGGCGCCGGCGCCCTTCCATGAAATCTGCGCACAGGGAGAGGAAGGGGCGGACTCACGTATAGGCGAGCCTGGGCAATTTTTTCTGCCAAGGATGAGTTATTACAATTTTAAAAGATTTATTGAGTAGAAAAGGGCAAAAACCAGAGAGCTGCGTGCGTGAATGGAAGAAGAAGACTAATACAGATGCAGATTTTTTTTTAAAGAATGAGCCTACAAAACGACGTCGTTTTCGGCCTCCATTTAATTAAAAAAATAAAAGCCAAAACGACGTCGTTTTATACTACAAAAGTTAAAAAAAAAAAAAAAAATTAAAATAGCAAAAGATTTCTGCCCCTACCCATTCCATTACGCACGCAGACAAGAAACCCAAATTCACAAAACCCTATCCCCTGCCACTGCGGTTGAATCTTGAATGGTTTGATCAAGATTTGATTAAGCTAATGTAAGTGTTTAATGTTTTATTTTTATATATGTTGTTCAACAATTCATATCAATTTTTTGCTTTTAATTTTTAACCTCAGATTTTTGTTTGTTTTATATATATTATGTTTTTCTCTTTTAATGTAAATATGTAATTTCAATATTTACTGGTTAATGACTTTATGAACACATATATTTTGATGTTTTGAAAATTATTGTTGCTTGGATGAAATGTGTCTGTGCCTTTGGGAATTACTGAATACAGAGAAAATGTAGCCAATGGCGAAAAACAATTTTCAAAGTAAAATAAAAAACAATTTTTTTTCGTCTCTTATGAAGTTTTTCCTGTGAATGAAAAACAATCAAATAAAGCACATTGATGTAAATACAAAGTGCAATAGCCTGTATCCGCCACTCTGCACACAAACCACAAATAAAGCACATTTGTTAGAAATATTGAATTTATTGTTTGATTATTGTTATTAGGTACTTTTATTTACCGATCAGGCGATCACCATGGATAAGTTTCTATCTAAATGGAAGAATCCGGATTTATCATCTTCATCAAATAGTCCAAATTTGAATGATAGAGATAGTGGTAAAAAACATCGAGTAGAAGTAGAATTGAGGGAGGATGATATTGTTGGTGATCCAGGATTAAGAAAGCCTATTGATAGTTATCCTTTTGAGATTAGAGATGAATTGAGGAGACGCTACTTAGCAAAAGGCCCTTGTCAACCACTTGAACATAATTTTCCGAAATCTAGTTTTGGTGCAAATATGAGATCATTTCAAAAGACGTGGTTTGCTCAATATAATTGGCTTGAATATAGTATTCAGAAAGATGCTGCTTTTTGTCTACTTTGCTATCTATTTAAACGAGGTAATACACACGGTGGAGATGATGCTTTTACCGATGTTGGATTTTCAAACTGGAAGAATGCTTTAAAAAAATTCAAGGAGCATGAAGGGGGTTTAAAAAGCGCACATCATTATGCTACAATTCAAAGTTCGGCATTTAGAGATCAAAGACACAATGTGGATTATGTGTTATCACAAAAGAGCACTCAAATGGAGATCGATTATCGTATTCGGCTAACGGCGGTCGTGAAGGCTATTCGGTATCTTTTAGGGGAAGGTTTGCCATTTCGTGGACACGACGAGTCACAAGATTCAATACGACGAGGTCATTTTCTTCGACTTTTGAAGGTGTTTGGCGATCTTAATGAAGAAGTGAGCAAGGTCATTAACTCAAAAGCTCCCGGGAATAACCAGATGACTTCTTCAAAAATTCAGAAGGAAATTATCAACGCTTGTGCCACAGAGGTACGGGAAGTCATTATCAATGAACTTGGAGATAAGTCTTTTTCTCTTTTGATTGATGAAGCTCGAGATGCTTCAATAAAGGAACAAATGGTTGTGGTTCTGAGATTTGTGAACGATCGGGGAGAAGTGATCGAGCGATTTATGGGAGTCGTGCACGTTAGTGACACTTCGGCACACTCTTTGAAAAGTGCAATTGATGAATTCTTTGCTAAACATGGATTATCACTTTCTAGACTTCGAGGTCAAGGTTATGACGGGGCTTCCAACATGCGTGGTGAGTTTAATGGTCTTAAAGCTCTCATTTTAAAAGAAAATAAACAAGCATACTATGTTCATTGTTTTGCTCACCAACTTCAATTAGTGGTTGTAGCAACTTCAATTGAGAATAGGGATCTGGGGAATTTTTTTGATTATCTTGTTAGAATTGTGAATCTTGTTGGAGCTTCGTGTAAAAGGATGGATGCTATTCGGGAAAAGCATTATAATGATGTTGCACGACGTATAGAAAGTGGTGAGATTTCTACAGGGACAGGCAAGAATCAAGAAACGAGTTTAGCTCGACCGGGTGCTACACGGTGGGGATCTCACTATAGAACAATCAACCGAATTTTGGAAATGTGGGATGCGGTACAAGATGTTTTGGATGGTATTATGGAGGATGCCACGGATTTTCAAAGTCGAGGCGTTGCTAAAGGTTTGGTTGATAAATCAACAAGTTTTGAATTCGTATTCATTGCTCATTTGATGGTGACGATATTAGCAAGCACAAGCGCACTGTCAGCGGCCTTACAAGAAAAGACTCAAAATATTGGCAATGCTCTTGTTTTGATTAATTCGGTCAAGAAAGATTTGAGGAAGTTGAGGGAGGATGGTTGGGAGGATTTATTGATGAAAGTCACAACATTTTGTTCTGAAAAAGGTATTTCTGTGCCTAACATGGAAGATCCTATGCCGGGTCGGCCTAGTAGATCTCAAAGAAAAGTGGATGATCAACCAAAGACTTATTTACATCATTTTCGACGGGAAATCTTCTTTCAGGTACTTATGTTTCTTTACTTTCATATTAACAAATAGTTTATCATTTATTATTATATGAATAATTAGCTTATTTTCTAAATATATTAGGTTATTGATCGTATTATACAAGAGATAGATAGCCGTTTTGAAGAGTTGAGTTCAGAACTTATTCAATGCATAGTATGTCTTGATCCTAGAGATTGTTTTGCAAGCTTTGATGTTGAAAGACTACTCCGCCTCGCTCAGCTTTATCCAAATGATTTTGATGATGAGCTCAAGCTAAAAGCAGAATTGAATCAGTTTCACGATGTAGTCACAACATCTGAGCGTACATTTTTCTCTGGTCTTCAGAATATTGGAGACCTTGCAAAGAGAATGGTTGAGAGAAAATGGCACACTACCCTCAAGTTAGTTTATCGGCTCATCGAGTTGGCTCTAATTTTGCCTGTCGCGACAGCTACCGTTGAAAGAGCCTTCTCCTCGATGAAAATTATCAAGACTGATTTGCGTAACAAGATGGGGGATGAATTTCTGACAGATAGTTTGGTGTGTTACATTGAAATGGAACTCTTTGAAAAAATTGAAGATGAAGTTATTTTACAGAGGTTTCAAAAGATGGCGTCCCGAAGAATACAGTTACCGCCTGTCAAATCATAGTCATTCTTCTCCCTCGGTCGGAACTCGGAAGTTAGGTTGCTTTCTTGTTTTAATGTTTTGTATAACATTATTTGAATGATATTTTAAATAGTTTTTGTTTAGTTTTATGTTTGTTTGGTATTANAGTGGCTCGAAAACGAAATAAAACGGATAAAAAATTGTTGTGGTCTAATGAAAAATCGGCCATCCCTTTATTCGGATTCTGGTTTCGCCACTGTCAGTAAAGGTTGGCCCGTTAGGTCAAAAAAGGACTATACTGCAACCATTTTACAAAGTTACTGGACCAAAAGAAAAAAGGTGATTTGAGGAGGACCAAAAGTAAAAAAGTGTAAACTTATAGGACCGTTTGTCTCATTTTCCCAAACTCTAAACACCCGAAACACATGTCGCCACTTGTCTCTTGAGTCTTTACATGCAGAGGGACCCTCAATTGATCGACACGTGTCCAATGACTCACCACACATTGATTGTGATTTTTACCATTTTACTCATAAATTGTAATAATCTGAACAGTATTAGCCACGAGAAAAAAAAAAAATCACAAAAAATATGCTAAGGTACGAGAAAATCGTGAAAACATAACCAAACCATTTATTGCATCCAAAATCTTGGCCATTTCTCGCTAATCACTCTACNTTTTATTATATCTGAACAAAAGGCGTGGTGATTGAATTGGAATCCTACGCTAAAAATTATGAAATGCTATATAACCTTAAAAAATTAAATTCGATGAAATAAATTTATTGTGGCGAGAGTTCGAAAAAACCATTCATCCTTATTACTACGTACACAAGTAATATGCAGGCCGCATGTATATTATTACTAAGCGTCCAATATTGGTACCAGAAATTAATTAAATTGCTCCAGTATAATTTAGATCTGCTGTATTTACAGTTACAGAAAAATAAAAGAAATATACGAGCCCTTCATTACTTGAATGTACTTGAGATGCTTCATTACAACGTTTTTTAATTTGTTCCAAATTCTTTTTATATATACGTACTAATAGTTTTAATATATTGGTCTTAACTCTTAACACAAATAACTGAACTAGAGGAGAAGATGTTTCACATTATTGTTCACAAAAAAAATATTTTTTGATTATTGTGTATCAAAATCAGTACATAATCTGCACTTTACATAGTAAATGCTAACTGGCGTATTTTTAAATTTTTTGCCTTTTCAAATATAAATAATAAACATTATCATAATTTGTGCAAAAATTAAAGCTGCTCATTTAGTAAAAGAGCAAGTTTGGCTCGACTCGATAAAATTCGGCTCAACTTGTTTACCAAATTCAAAATTTAATCGAGTTATTCGTAGACACGATAGTCATGAATATATTCGATTCGTCTATTCTTTCCAAATTCAAATTGTTTAAGTAAAGAAACGAGTCAGACTTGCACTTTTACGAGCCAAATCGAGATAATAACATCTCTACTCACCTGCACTTCAATTTCAATTGAGATATAACAATTAAGTTCCACACTACTAAATGATAAATTGAAATTCACAAATAGTAACATAAAATATATCATCCAAGGGACCATAGTATATTTTCATTGGCCACCCATCCATAAAAGTTATTCCAATGTTGACTTTTTAGCTCAGGCGCATCTACATACCCTACTCCTAAAAATAGGCTTCCTCAGCCGAAATCAAAAGATTTTCTCCACTGATACCATTGATTTTAAATTTCACTATTTAATNTTAGACAAACAGTATACACCACCATTACACGCTGTGCATTCCCATTCCGAATTACCTTGTAACAAGAAAAAACCAACAAAATAAAATAAAATAAATTAATAATAATAATAATTAAAAAAGCTGATTTTATTTTATTGATAGTTATGAGCGGAATTGCTTTTAAGTGGGCAGCATTTGTGCTGAAAATACTAACAGTGGCATTACTACTATTTCTATTTCAACTTATCACAGGCCTAACTGTGACATTTGGCAGTTTACACCAAAATAGTTGTATGGATGTAATTGAAAAAAGATGTGAGTAGTTGTTAGAATTTTTTTCCATAATTACAAAGAAGAATCTGACTTTAAAATTAATGTCACTGTTTGATCTTTTCTACTTTCAATATTTAATCCATCTCTCTCGTCCCTTTTTTTAAAAAGAAAAAAAGATAAAAAAAGCTTGCATTTACCAAAACTTAAAATGTCAAAAGAGGAAGAGAGCATATGTATGTGCTCTAATTATATTTTCCTTTTGGATGTTAAAAAGAATAGTTATGGACTAACAAATTTTAGAAAATCTGTGACTTTTTAATGTTGGTTGTGATCGAATTGACTATAATAACGATTTTAGAGCTCAATCGAAAAATTTTGAACCATCATTTGTAGGCTTAGAATCGGTTCGGATTTCATATTTTTTCAAGAACCACTGAACCGTGACCTGTGAGATAAAATTGGTTCGGTTTATGCAACAAATTTTGTAGAAATCAAAAAAGAACCGTACATTAATACAGTTCCTTGGTGTTCAAATTATAAGAAATAACATTTAATAATCAATTTAAGTTAACAGATCAAAAGATGCAAAATCATTTTCAATCACCCAAGAATCATAATATAAATACCAAGAACTGAAAATTGATTATTGCATATAAAATTAAGTACATGCATATTGCGCATTAGTAAGTCATATTTTTTTAAATAAATATATATATATATACTCTTAAACTGAAGTAAATATTATAAAAAATAAATAAATAAAAGCATGAGATTGCATTACATAAATTTACATTATTATTAAAAAAATATAATGAGTTGATTCGTCTAACATACGACTAAGTCGGCTCAAACAAATATTCTGATTGTTTGTATATATATATCCGTTACTCAATTGTTATGTCCAATAGAGGTTAGATAGGTAGTGATCAAATAACCGTTAT
>BKCP01010848.1:180036-197218 GCA_008636005.1 Striga asiatica | reverse complement strand
TTTTTTTTTTTTTTTTCCAACGATTCAATATATATGAATTTAATTCTTGAATCGTTTTGATAATTTTTTTTATTAAAATTGTAATTGATTATAATTGTTATAATTTTTTGTTTTTTCTGCTTACACATGATACAAATTAAATATCCTAAAATTTATAATAATTAACAGACCCACCAAACAGTGTGTGATGACTGATGGGATATAGATATAGTATCATTTGAGTGAATTTTTTTTCGGTAAAATAAAGTTATTAGAAAAATTAACAATTTTTTTTAATATAATATGCTATGATACAAGAAATAATAATTAATTATTAGGGAGTTTATTGATTATAAATATGTAAATTGAACATGGAATTTATGTATAGTAATGACTGATTTTTTATTTGAAAATTATATTAAAAATGTGAATGGAGAATAAAGATAAAAATAAGATATTTCAATAGTTTTTTTCTTATAAATAATAGAATTGTTGACTTCATAGTAAAACTAGTGTTAATATATCACGATAACTTAATTTTATTAGGGAAACTGCTAGAAAATTGATCCCAAAAAATCTCCCCTATTACAACTTCATTAATTTTGACACATTAAGAATTATGTGGTAGAAAAAGTACTTGAAAACTAAAGTAGATTCCTTGTATATATATCTAATAAACATTCAAACAACTACGAATTACAAGTTTAATCCAATAATCCTTTTTGTCTAGTTAAAAGATGTAAATTACGTTGTTAGGTACAACTTATAATAAGGTGAAATATACTTTATTTAATAAATTGTAATTGTACCTTTCAAATCTGCTGCTCCCTTCTTTTAACAGGGCTTCAAATCCATAGCCATGATGATTTTTAACAGCTCTTTCCATATAAAGCCAAAAATCCCCCAATATATGCCCTACTACTTTTAGCCGATTTCTATTTGTACATTAGTCCCTCTTTTGCCCTTCGGTAATCTTTGTACTCCCTCTATTTCTTAGACGATATGTAAAAAAATAAAAATTGTATAATGACTAACGAACAACATATATAATGGATCCAGCTATTAATACATAGATCACTTTATATCAACTAATAATATATGAAGTACTCATCCATAAAACTAAAATGGATGACAGAAATATTAAATTGAAAAAAAAAAAATCTTAATTAATAAACGTGTTATCAAGATTAATTGGCCTTTTTTACAATTAATTGACAAGGGAATAAGTTTAGTTGCACTTGCAGATGCCTTTTAGGTATAGGCACGATTCTAGCGTGTTTATACATTCATAGAAACACGTCTATTCGACACAATTTATTTACAACAATATTTCATTGTAATACATAAATATTCACAATTTTAATAGCACAAAATATTTGTAGGATTTTTGAAATGCTGGAAAATACCCCTAATTATAAGGTACACTCAATTTTGGTGGAATTAGCTGGCGATTATATGGGTCTAAGTGCACCATACTGAGTTTTCATCCCAAAATGAATTTATTTTTATGAAGGATTAACTGCTATATTGACTTAGGTTCGAACAAACTAATGGTTCCTTAATTTATTTATTTTTTGCTTTGTTTTTTCTTATTATTATAGTACTAACGAGGTTATAGCCAGCAATTACGCCTATTTATTTATTTATAACAATGCACATTATTTTTTGACATCTTCCTAACAATTCTAAAAATTCTCAGAAAAAATTTGTAAAGTTCTAAAGTAAAAAAAAAAATAATAAAAAAAAGGACAAATGAAACAAAACGCCACACGCATCCGCCATTGACATTTGCATGCAAACAACTGCAAAAAGAAAAGNCTGGAAATCGGGGCCCAAAATTAAGATGGACTGCAGGTGTTTATGGGCTGTAATATCTTGACTTAAGCCCAATTTTACCTTAAGAGCTTTTGAATGAGGCCAATTTCGTTTAACGCTGGGTGACTTGGATCGCCTGGCTTCCTATCTCTGCATGTTGAAAATTATAGGCCCATTTATATATTTTTGAAAAAAGTTGCAAAATAGTGACATTAAAAAAATAAAAAATTCATTCATAAACTACTTATAAGAATCTATCATTCATAAACTGTGAAAGTTAATATGTGTGCAATTAAAATGAAAAAAATCGTAAAATAAAAAATATTAATTTGTAGGTGAACGCTTTAATTTATCAAAATTATACCAATAATAAAATTATAAAATATATCCAGTAACTTAGTAACTTAGGATGCATGTAACAATTTGACTCATTAACTTTTGTGATCTAGGAAATATCCATTAATAAATCAAGTCACAAACATTATGTTCAAACATGTGAGATATTGAGTACATATGTTTGCAATTAGGTAGTGATGTAGAGGTAGCGTAAGAGTGAGAAAGATAAACGAGATACTATCTCGTAAAACACAGAATCAATTCATATTTTCTTCATTCAATAATCAACTATCCATAACAAAGCCTAAGAACTCTTTTAATAAACCCCTCAAACCAAACCTAGCTTATTCTCTAAGCTACTACTAATTATTAAATAATAATAATAATAATAATAATAATAATAATAATAATAATAATAATAATAATTCTTCTGCACCATTCTCCTCCGATTGAATAGGATTCGCCCTCGAATCCGACCTGTTCCCGTTGGTGACGTCCTAATGACAGGAATAGCCCGATGTTATCCCCGATCGAACACGAAGGATGAAGCTCGCCCAACAACCCCGACGGGAAACATAAGCTTGAGCAAGAGTTGCACTGCTTCAAAGGCACATGTACACGCGTCTATACGAATAACTCACACAATGTAATTACCTCCAAACACACCACTTCGTTTGCCGCGCTCAAACCCATAACTACGGCCGAGCATCTCGTTGTTAGGGGACATTGTGATAGACAATTGGAAAATGGCCCACCAATTATTGAGCCTCGGCTTCACCTCCGAAAAACCAAATTTGACCAAGATACTCTGAAAATCGGTTCTGAACGACAGCGTCCCATTCGAAGGCTCAATCTCTGCGACGTCCGGCGCAGGAGCCATAGTGCCGCAAAAATACGTCTTCGTTACCAGAGGCTCTTTATTAAAAATTGGCGGACCATCGTAGATATCGCACGTGTCAGGATCGAAATCTGGGGAATCTTTAAACTCGAAGTCAAAGCTTGTTTGTGGTTGTTCAGGCCCAAAATACGGATTAAATCCCTCCTTCCCCTGAGCCCAATAAATGGAATTGGGCCGTCCCTGTGCAAGCCCAAAAGTGTGAAAGAAATTCGTTTTGCGTCTCTGCTCATCATCTACATCTCGATACACACCATCTCTCCAATCCCGGCGCTGCACCTCTTCAATTCCGGCACCGGTCCAGCGACGGTTGCGCCCAGGACCAACGGACCATCCTTCCGCGGCGTCGACCGTCAACTGCCCATGCCGCCTCACGACCTCCGTAAGGCCTCCGTTGTTTGCGTGGCCGGAATTCACCTAGGGTTTCTTTGTCCCTCCAAGCGGCGCGACCATGGTAGTCGCCGACGTTCTCAGCTACGCGGCGCCCATTGCGACCCCAGCCCGCCTCAGTACGTCGAAAAATTTTACCCTTGGCAGCGGGAAAATGCAATTCGTAAAAATCAGGCGCCTCCATGTGCCGTGGGTATGTGATGCTGTACCCGACAGCCTCGTACCCGTCGTCCCAGCGGCGGCACGGCGTGTCGAGCCCAGCGAAGGCCGAGCTCTCGCCATCGGGCCCCCGTCCGCGAAATTCCGTAAGACCTGCTCCCTGTGGCTGCACAACATAGCCACCTTGCGCAACTAAGGGATCAGGATTGACTTGTTGAGGCCGCCTATTCTCGAAGGAATTGACCTCCGAGATTGCGTCCTCATTGTCGTCATCGCCGGACGTCGGTTGTGGAGATCTCTGACGGGGCGCCCCGCTCTACATCAGGTAGTGAGTTATATATATTTGCATGATTTTTATCATTTTTGGACATAGTCACATAGAGTGTTTATTTTTATTAATTGCCCAGACATTTTATACCATCACAAAAGTTATCGAGCATATTTACCATATGTTCAAAGTTACTAGGGCATTTTTTTTTTCT
Organism: Striga asiatica; assembly: GCA_008636005.1. Classification (NCBI taxonomy): domain Eukaryota; kingdom Viridiplantae; phylum Streptophyta; class Magnoliopsida; order Lamiales; family Orobanchaceae; genus Striga; species Striga asiatica. Next base: position 193,162 of record BKCP01010848.1, on the reverse strand, counting down.
GGAAAGTATTATTTTCTTATGTGTGTGGATTTATAAAGGTGTCATTAGTTTTCATTTCTTTAGAATCAATTTTTCTTGGGGAATGACAGTGACTTCTCAAAAGTTCATAGTAAATGGACTGAGAAGTGCAAATTGTTATGAAAAATGGACACTTTAACCGTGTCCTTTGACAATCTGATTTTTCTCGAAATATATTTTTTTAGGAGAGTGACCTCTCGAAAGTTCGTTAAAAAAAGACCAACAAAAGTGTAATTATTATAGAAAGACACTTTCACCATGTCCTTTTGATCCTAAAAAAGTCAAAGTTCTATTATTTTTATATCGATGCACAATGTGAAACTCGATGTTTATTGCAATTCTTCATAAAAATTGTACTATTATACCATTATTAATGTTAACATTATATACTTGTACAATTCATATTAGGGGTGTTCTTCAAGTTGAGTTGATCAGTTGAACTGAGTCGAGTGATTTACATATAAGTTTGTGATTGTTTAATAAATAAACAAGAAAACTCGGTTCAATTATATTTGTGGAATCTCGGCTCGACTTGTCTTGTTTAATTAACCTAAATAGTTAACAAAATGTTCGAAAATTCAAAATATTCGTTCGCGAGTAAGTTCGACTAGGTTGTTCCATTAAAACGAATGAATAAATTAGTAAATCACCATTCAAGCTATTCATGAACAAGCTCGATTCGACTCGTTAAATGAACTCGGTTAGCTGTTTAATTTCAGGTCGTCTAAGTAACTAAAAGAGTTGAAATAAACTTTTATGAATAATCACGAGCCAAATAAGTTAGGCCGAACAATAAATTAAGGGTAAGACTTAAGAGTAAGGACTTTCTCAATGATACAAGACTAGTACAATATTCGTGTACTACGCGGGTACTTAAATATATTAATATTTGTACAATAAAAATTAAAATAACTTATATTTTTATTGTGAAATTATGTATGATGAATATACAACAATAATAAATAACTGACAAAATGATAATTAATTCAAATGGTGCCAGTATTTTTACGCTAAATTTGTCAAAAAAGATATTTTTTAATTATAGTTTTAAAATAATATATATATATATATATATATATATATATATACTCTGATATTATTTACAACTCCATATATTTGATTTGTGTTTTTTTAAGCAAAATAAGTTTTATTGTATTGTGATTATATTTTATATTTATAAAGTCAGTGTCTCACGTATATTAATTTTTTAAGTATTTTAAATTCATATAATTTATAATTTATAATTTACGTAGAAATGTATTATTTTCTAATTATATGAAATACAAAATTATTTTATTATATTTAATTATGATATTTTTATATTTACTATTTTAAATAAAATTTAATTTTTTATAATATATTTAAATTGAGAAATAATATTTTATAATATTTCTTAAATTTTATTTTATGTAATACTTAATTTTCATTTTTTTTCCAAAATTTATTGCAAAATTATGAAATTATTATTTTATGGTGTATTAATGAATTAGATTTTTATTGTTCTTATAAAATTAATATATTGTTATTTTAAGTAGTTTAAATTGAGTTGATAATAAATTTAATTTTATTTATGAATATAGATAAATGTAATATTTATTTTATATATGCAATATAGATGTCATCGTTAAAATATGATTATTTTGGTGTATCGTATATAGAAAATAAAATACAAATAAAAAATTCATAAAGTTTTAAATATAAAAGGAATATATATTCATAATAACTTATATATGAATTAAATAAAAAAAATTATAGTAGTATATCGTAACTTTTAAGAAAAAAGAGAACCTAAAATAATATGGTAATTCTCAATCCTAATAGTCAAAATCTAACCTGAACATGTGTCAATATTAAACACAAATTTATGACAAATAAGCTTATGAAACACACGAGACTGCCCTTTAGGCTCAACGCATTCGAAAATTATATATAAGGCAATATTCTAGAAGACAAAAAGAAAAAAAAAATCAAAAATCTGGTACTTAATATAGCTATTTAAAGGTGGGCAGCAAAATGTTAGCCACCAACCCTAACTAACAATAGTACCATTTTTAGCTTTGTAAGTTGCACATGAATAATGTCCTACGTTAGAACGAAAATAGTTATGTAGAACATCCACCCTATATATAACTGTAAAATGCGTTGAACCTAATTAAGTGACAGATCCGCATGCTTCGGAATTCTATGTGGCAAAAGACCATGTTTCGTAGCTCGGCTTGGATAAAAATAGTATTTTTTATAAAATAATAATTAGGCTTGGATTGTATAAAATCTCTATATTATTCAATTAAACTAGTATGTGGCCCGTGCGATGCACAGGTAAATAATATTAGATGATAATTATAAATTGACGATATAGGTATATAATATGTATTCGTTTAGAATTTTGAGTGCCACTTTGAGATTTTTTAAGATTTGAGACTTTTAAAATGATCAAATTTAGAGGAATACTATGAAATCTTAAGTGTGAATGTGAGATTTAGAGTGAAATTTTATATAATGTTTTTTTTCTTTTAAATCATAACTAATCTTAAAAAGACCTAACAAATCTTGATCTCTTAAATATTTAAGGATATTTTAAGATTTTTTTAATTTTTATATATCAAAGATGAACCGCTTTTGTTACCAAAATGTGGACACAATTTTGAACGTACATCCCCTCCAAAAAATGTGGACACAATGTTTGATACGAAAAAAATAGAATTCAAATTTTGCCATAAGAATCTCCAATTTAGTAACCAAAAAAATAGGATTCAGATTTTGTTACTAAAGATTCACATATAGTTTTTTTGAACTTTCCATTAATAGTAAGTCAAACATTATATTTATTTGGTCAAACTTTCTATTAATGTATTTTTCCAACAACCTCTTTATATATATATAGATATGTAATTGATCTCTTCCTTCTTTTCTTATTATACAATTAGTTATCATAAAATATTTTAGATTTCTTTTTCCTACATTACCAAATATTAAATTTTCTTTTCTTTTTAATTCATACACCAATTATCATAAATGTGTCTTCTTATTTTTTAAATTTTATAACTTTTTTGTTTGTATTTTATGTTTTATATATGATATATCAAATTAATTGTCTCAAAATTGTATTCCAATTCGTGTTCCATTTCATTACATGAATAACACATATTCACAATGATGTCACTACTCACTAGTATACATGTGTCATTCATTTAATAAAATGATATATGAATTGAAACACGGTTTTAAGAAAGACAATATCTTCCCATTGCTCTGTATCATATGACATCCATGTAATATCTATTTAAGTTTTGATATATAAAATGGGAAAATGCTATAAATGAAACAATTTAGGTCTTGGTGAATCTATCTGTTTGGGGGTAAGCTCTGAATTAATACAAATATAAAGGAGATTTATTAAGAATGACAAATGTGGAGTGCTACTAATATATTATGCTGTGCAAGTAATCTATCTAATATTTTTATATGTAAATTAAAATACGCATATATACGAAATGTGGAGTGCTACTACTCTACAGACTTTTTGAAAGAGTCCAATAGATATAATTTGTACTAAATATAGTTTTCGATAAAAAATTTAATAAAATGACATCATAAAGCTAATGTGCTTGAGAAAATTATAAGTTTATGTTAAAAACATAATTTTCATGACTAATTATAAGAATTTTTTGGGTAATGTTGCACTTTAATAAAGTCTCAGATGGTCCAGTATCATAGTCAAGCAACTTAGATATAAATGGAATGATGAATAGTTAACATGAAAAAGTAACCGCGGAATGACAAATAGATATAGATATTCCTGGACAAATCGGTCTCTAAAATAAATTTCTATTATATAAAACAATAAAAAAAAAAATTATATATAAGTAACAATACAATATGATGTTGACACAATTATTTTAAGTGAAAAGAATAGAATTTCTAACATACAAGCAACTTGGATGGATAGGATCAAATATTATATTAATTAAATATTAATAATTAACATATTATGCAAGTCGCTAGAGCCCAAAATGCTCAATAATGTTATCAATAACTAACCCAAGCTCAGAAGACATCCACTACATATCAATTTCTAGTGATACGAATCATTAGAATCATAATTCTTATTCATATCTATTAGAGTTTTAAAATTATAAAACACTTGTTATTATACATATACTTTTTAAATTTATCATATTTATGTTTGTTACAAGCTTTTTTCATATATGATATATCAAAGCAAATCATCTTTTTATGATATTTGATTTGTATCCATATATTACATATATAAAATAAAAAAAAAATTACCTTTGTAAATAAAAATTAAATTAATTAACATTATTTAATATATTTATTAAATAAACTTATCTATCAATATATTATATAATATGAGTTTAAAAGTTTATTATAATAAGGAAAAGCAAGTCTTGCGAGTATCATCATTTTATTAAAAGAAATACAATACATTTTTTTGAAAAACATATTATTATTTTTAAATACATTTGCTAACTGCAATGTACGAGTACTGTAGTACTGATAATTACATCACCGTTCACTTTAATGTTAGCGTACTAATTCAACGATATGCACAACGTCAATTTTCAATTTGTTTCTTCCTAAAAGAAGAAGCCAATGCACAGCACATTGGCCTTTATCTTTTCATCTTTATCAATAAACCAACTTGTTAAGCTCCACGTATATGATATATAAGGATGAAAACGAGTCGAATTCGAATTCGACTGGCTTATTTAAGAGCTAAAATACGTCAAACCGTACTCTAAAAGAGCATTTTGAGTATCAGCGACGGAGTAAATAATTAAAAATACAATTATATAACAATTATGGACAAATAATATATGATGAGAATGACACTGACACTCGAAACACAACATAAAACATATAAATTAAAAAAATAATAGTTAAACTATTTCTAATATTATATATATTATAAAAAATAGGTAACAAAAAAATATAGTATAATTTATAGTGAGACACGATAAGATAACACTATTCTTCAACCCTAATTCTGAAGCTGCAATTGGATTGATTTCAAAAATTGTAGAAATCTATCTCCACTAAGGGGCGGATTTAAATAGGGGTTGTAGGAGCATAGACCACTGTGCAATTTTTAAAAATATTTTGTATATATGTACATATAATATATTTTTGAATATTTATTTTATGTACCATAATTTTAATATAATAAGAATATAATTTAAAAATTAAATATCATATAATTTTAAATATATGATTGTTGAAGATCAATCATTCCGACTAAATACGTTAACGTGATTACATTTAACACAAATTCTTATGTGAGGCAATATAACTATTACGTGAATTGATTTGTCATACTTTTTAAATAAAAATGCATACTTATGATATTTTCTAATAAAAATTATGTATATTGTTAAATAATATGTCGACATAAGTAGTGTCTAGCACAAGACCAACTTTGTATTTAAGTATTTAAAATTTTCGTAACTCCACATTCTATCCCATTTTTAAAAAAGAAATTAAATTAAAACATAAAAACTTATTATCATTTATTTAAATAAAAAAAATTAAATTTTGCCCCTCTTGTATGTGAGGCCTGCGTACGTCCGCCCTTAACAATAGTGTTAGGAAAAGGTGGAAATGTCTTTCTTTTTTNTAAGATAAAATATAATTATTATAATTGATGTGATATAGAATAGTAAAATATTAATCAAATTTATGAATGATAGTTAAAAATATATAAATTAATAAATATTTTTTTAGATATTTCTTGAAACTTTTTTATTTTTATTTTCAAATAGTGTTGATGGAATTAACCAAAATATTAAATAATATATATTTATTAAAAAAACATCAGAATTTCTTTTCCTTTTATTTTACGTGACGCTCCGAGGCACAAACATGCATCACTCAAAAAACAAAAACTATCCCTTGCCTCGGCGCGTGGAACACTCTCGGCCACACAGAGAGTAGCAATAGTACAAAACCATTCCTCAACTGAATCCCGAGCCTCACTTCCGAATCCCGTATCCAGCATACAATATTCATGTGTAGTTGCTTTTAGGAATTGGATTAGATTAACCTAATATAATGTCAATGGATTTTACTGTATTGGGTAAATTTTAATTTATATTAACTTTGTATTTGGTATACAGATTGATGGTTCTAAATTATAATTCATGAATATAAATGTGATTGGACTTTTTATGCCACCTGGCATGCTAATCCACAGGCTCTCAGTGAAGTTTATCGAGAGATGGAGTCACACTTCCGGGTTCTTAGGGAAACAAATTTGGATATTGTTTAGGGATATTGTTTAGTTTCCCACGCAAATTGGAGCGTGGATTTTCCAAATGTTTTGAGAAATATGTGCTCTCTTATCCAATTGTAAATTATTGCTCTGTCAAGAATAAATATTGCACACCGTTTTGCTATGGAGCCATCAGATGGCTCGATTTATGGAGTCATCCATAGTTATTCACAAATAGTGGATGGCTCGGTTTATGAGTCATCCATAGTTATCCACAAATGGTGTATTGACACGCGTCCTGCAATAAATACACATTGGACACGTGTCAATACATAAAGTTATGGATGTCTCCATAAGGGAGCCATCCGATGGCTCTACAGACTTTATGATATTGCACATATCTTGTTTTTTCTCTGATAGCTTGCAAGAATTTGTGCGCTTTTTTCTTTTTCTTTCTTTCTTTCTTTTTTTTTTTTTGAGAAAAATATGATAATCATAGTTTTCTTTTTGTCAAACTATCATCAGAGTTGCTATAGTAAATTTTGGGGTTTTTTGAAAATATTGTACCTTGATCTCCGGCGGAGGTCCGCCTTCACCAGCTTCCGTCCATATTTTGTCGACCGCAAGATGCAATAACTAAATATGAAAATAGCGTTCTTTATAAAAAGTGAAAATATAAGAATGCATTGGTAATTTTGTTTCTATGGTCTAGCTGGAAAAACTTATCTATTCATTTTGGTCGGTGGTAGTGAAAACGACCTTAACCGAGTTGAACGTCCTTCGATCTTGATACCTGACAAATCTTGTATTATTTTTTATTTAATTTGTATATTTGAGTATATACGTGGGAAATCTTGTAATATTTTTTAATTTAATTTGTATATTTGATTATTTGATTTGAGTGTAATACTCAAGTTTTCTCACGTACTTTATTTTATATTTTATGAACTGACATACATCAATATTCGATTTTGGGTCTATTTTGCAGTTATACGTCTATTTGTGAAGTGACATTGATGAAGTGACAGTTGTGTAGGCAATGACACATATTTAATTTTAACATGGTCAATGATTTAAAACAAAAAAAAAAAAAAGAAGAAGAAAGAAGAAATGAACGTGGAGGACTCTTGATTGTTGCTGGGGCCGAATTTGAAGGCAGTAGGAATTAATTTCTCAGCTATGTGGACTTATGCGAGAGAGTTGCTGGAGGGAGATAAGATTTCAATTCTTCTAGACTCTCATTTAATTGGCTGACTTGGCAAGAGGAATTGGAATTTGGCTGGAAACTTTTGTAGGGCTGCGTGGCATTATTTGAAGGATTAGGGGTAAAATAAATGAGGGTCATGTTGATGAAGGACTCTCATTGGCTAGAGAGGTGAGGATTAGCTGGGTATAAATTGAAATTCCTCTTTGTGGCCGGTGGTGGATTAAAGGAGCAAGGGAATTTCATGGGTGGAGATCAAAGACATTTATTTGCTATTGGAATTGAATTTGGCTGTGTGATTCACTAAGGATCGAGGGAGTTGTTCTTTTGATTTATTCATTTTATTCTATTTTTATTGAAGATCACGTGTATTAGTATTTGTTTCGATCATTTAGCTATGCATAGCTAAACATTTATTTCAGTTATAGGGCGTTGAATCATTGATGACTATGTTCGATTAATGCAATTCATCTCGTAAATTGTAGGTGGTGAATGGGGTTCGATGTGTACGTGGGCAATTCATCTCGTTTTACTTGTCGTCCAAAATTATTTGCGGTGAATGGGGTTTGCTGTGTACGTGGGCAATTCTAATTACTTGTCCTAATGTGTATTTTTTTAAAAAAAAATTAGCTTGATCACCTAAGTTAAGAATTTCATGTTAATTGATAGGCTTAAGGCTTCGATCCGAATTGTCGTATTTCTTATTTCATTTGTTGCAACTAATAGTTGGGTACTTTTAAAGATAACACAACATAAGTTACATAAACTGGGCTTTTGTGTTTGTGGCTTAGATCGGTCTATTTTCCTAGATTTTAATGCAATTAGTGAATTAAATTATGAGAGCCTCTTCCAAGAGCCTATTTCGATGGAGTAAAGAAAATTTAGGTGACAGAGCTTATTGCTATATAGGACCGGTAGTTTTAGAAGACGAGTGATATTCGATAAGTGCATTAATTGTACTAGTTAATTGAGGGTGTAAACCGACCTAAGACCGATTTTATTCTCATACTTAATAGAAAATTTGTTACTTTCAGTTTCATCATTCTTTGCGTCTAAATACTTCATTTTGTGTTTTAGTTTAATTTTTGTTTCGCTAGTAGTGTCATTTCAAATAAAAAATTCCACCTCTTTTACTTTAATCTAATTAATACTAAATAACCGCCGTTTATACCACACTCCTCGTGGGATCGACCCTTACTAGCCACTACGACTAGTTAGTAGTGTTAGTCGAAGAAAATTATAAAAATCTAAATTTGCCGAGTTGCTACTCGCGGTCAAATTTTGGCGCCGTTGCCATGGAGTGATGAGATTTAAATAGTGATTTTATTTGTGTTAGTTAGTTCATTTGATGTTTATTTTTGTTTTTTCAGTTGCATTTTTTCGTGGAACTTTTGTTGTTTTCTGTTATCGCTCTGATATAACAGAAAATACTTCGGGTTTTTACGACAAATTATTTCTGAATTTTGTCATGTCTCAGCTCACATTTGTCTCATTTTCAGGTGAATAAAAACAAGGTCTTCAGGAGGTGAAGACTTTGAATCTTATACGGAGATCATGAGACGGGATACCGAACTAAGAAAGAAGGCTTGACAAGGAGTATCTAGTTTGAGATCGAAAGCGAGGACGCAGCGAACGAAAGTGAGAGCGAGGAGAGCCAAGAATACGCCAATCACAACATTGAGAGCGTAGTAATGGTGAACAAAGAGCGTACTTTGAGGCAACTTGCTATTGTCGTACTACCGCAACAATCTCTTTGCATAATTTTCCTGGAGATGAATGATACCACATTCGAGTTGAAGTCTGGGCTGATTCATTTGCTTCCATCGTTCCATGGCCTCGCTAGTGAGGATCCACACAAACATCTGAAGGAGTTTCATACGGTGTGCTCAGCATGAAACCCACCCAGGTGACCAAGGAGCAAGTCAAGCTACGCGCATTTCCATTTTCTCTCAATGAAGTTACAAAGGACTAACTTTATTACTTGCCTTCGAGTTTGATCACTACATGGGCAGGAGAACATCTTTCTCCAGAGGTAATTTTCGGCGATACAAGTCGTCGCTCGATGAAAAAAAAATTGTGGAGTGCTGCAGATGCAATGAGAAACACTGTACGAGTACTGGGAAGGTTTAAGAGGCTAGTCGCGAGTTGTTCGCAGCACCAGATGGCCGACCAACTATTGATCCAATATTTTTATGAGGGCCTTTCACTCATGGAGAGGAATATGTTAGATGCGGCTAGCGGCGGTGCACTCATGGACAAAACTCCTACGGCAGCAAGGGAGTTAATTGCTAACATGGCAGCTAATTCTCAACAATTTGGTACTCGTGGTATCTTGCAGAAGTTGGCTTAAGAAGAAGAAAATTGATTCTTAGAGGCTCAAATCAAGGAGTTGACCTCCGTGTTCAAAATCTATCTAAAATGAAACTAAACAAAAAAGTTGTTCTTGAACAAGCTCGGTTCAACTCGTTTAGTTGTCTGAACTAAGCTTATTATACATACGACTGAGCTTTAGATTTCACGATGGAACCGAGCTCACTTCGGCTCGCTTATTAAACGAACTATGTGGGAATGTGTGTCTGAAATCACCTAATTGGCTACTTGTCAATTAATTCATGGCAGGAACATTTATTTTTCTCTCATATTTAAAAAAAGACATGTTTGCTTTGGCACCATGCAGTACTAGTTAAAAACAAAAACGAAAAAAAAAAACCACAGGGAACGTAAGCCAGAGGGACTCTTAACAAATTTCGTGGCCTTTATATTGCAAAGCTCCCACGGAAAAAACAATCCACAGATTCTCTCTGTATCTCATTTTTACTGTAAAAACCCACAAGCCCAATTCTTGTAATTAAGCAAGAAAAAACCCAAAAAAAACAAAAAAAGATAATAACAAAAACAAAAACGAAAGGAAAATGGAGATTGAAGCGCTTAGCAACATTTCCATCAAGGGCATCCTCGGATTGCTGATGGCGAATGTAGACGCCGATGGCAAAAGGTTAATTTCGCTGGGCATTGGCGACCCAACAGTTTATTCTTGCTTCTGCACAACCGCCGCGTCTCAGGAAGCCGTCGTCGACGCCTTGCGCTCCGCAAAATTCAACGGCTACGCGCCCACCGCTGGCCTTCCTCAGACCAGAAAGTACTATCTTTCTCTCGAACTTTTTGTCTCTGTGTTTGTTAATTTTTTCGGAGTTTCCTTGCATTTTGAATTTAGAAGGTTTCCTGTGTTATCTCGGATTTTGTTTGTGGTTGATTTGTTTGGCCGACGGAGAAAAATAGGCTGTGCCCTGAAAATTGGAGCTGGTGGGCCCAGTCCAAGAAAAGGGTAGAGACTGTTAAAAATAGTGGGGCTTGTGAATAATCTTTAAAAAAGTGATCTTTTTCGGAGAATTTCAGTTTCATGCTAGCTCCAATTTGGTGTTTTTCTTGCTTCTGTAGTGCTTCTTGTTGTCTAAACATGGCTAAGCTGGTTTTTGTAAAGCTCAAATCTTTTTATTGTCTGCCAAGCAGGGCACTGGCTGATTACTTCTCCCTTGATCTGCCTTACAAGCTGCTACCCGAGGATGTTTATGTTACGGCTGGCTGCACGCAGGCTATTGAGGTGGCCCTCTCGAATTTGGCTCGTCCGGGAGCCAATATCCTTCTGCCGAGGCCCGGATTTCCCATCTATGGGATTTGTGCTTCGTTTAGGAATCTTGAAGTTCGATATTTCGATCTTCTTCCTGATAAACAATGGGAAGTCGATCTAAGTGCATTGGAAAAGCTAGCCGATGACAACACTGTGGCTATGGTTGTCATTAATCCCGGCAATCCGTGTGGGAATGTGTATTCGTATCGACATTTGAAAGAGGTTTAATCATTTTAAACTGGATATTTTCTTAAAGAAAAAAGAAAGTGATCTTTAATTCTCTCAAAATTCTAATTCTTGGTTATGGTTCTTGAAGAAAAAGTGATCTTTCAGTGAATTGAACAACTTATGTAACCATATATGGTGTGGTTTTACAATATATTCAGATTGCTGAAACTGCAAAGAAACTCGGCATTGTTGTGATTGCGGATGAAGTTTACGGGCATCTTGCTTTTGGGGCAAACCCTTTTGTGCCGATGGGAGTTTTCGGGTCTTTAGTTCCCGTCATCACTCTCGGCTCCTTGTCAAAGAGGTGGTTAGTGCCAGGCTGGCGCCTCGGTTGGCTAGTCATAAATGATGTCGATGGCTGTCTAAAGAGCCCAAAGGTTCTTTNTTTTCCTTTGTTTGCTGATTTTATAGCGAGAATAAGTTCAGTTTGCTTATGTTTTTACCTTTTGCTGCACTTTCTCAGTTTGTGGCAAAGCTTAAGAAATATTGCGACATTAATGGAGGTCCTGCAACCTTCATACAGGTAAGATAGTTAATGTTATACGCTTTGGATTTTCTGCGCAAGAAGTATATATAGAACCATTTAATGATTGTTTGTATATTAAAAGAATAGGAACTGTTTAGCTGGTTTTATGAAGCCACAAAAATTTAGCAACGATTGAACGGTTCGAAATAAGTGCTTCTTCTTACTGACATTTTAATTTTCCAGGCGGCAGTTCCGACTATAATCGAGCAAACGCAACAAGTTTTCTTCGGAAAAACCATAAATATATTGAAACAGGCTTCCAACATTTGCTACGAAAAGATTCGAGAGATTCCTTGCATCAGCTGTCCTTCGAAACCGGAAGGTTCCATGGCATTCATGGTAAAAATATTTTTACTGACGCTGTAAAAAAAATATTTATCAGATCAATTAATTTAAGACCAAATTATTATTATTATGAATTTATTCTTTTTTTCTGAAAACAAAAGGTGAAGCTGAACGTGTCGATGCTCAAAGATATTAGCGATGATATCGACTTCTGTTTCAAGCTAGTGAAAGAGGAATCTGTTATAATTCTTCCAGGTTATGTAATAATCCGATATATTGACTTGTGTGTCGTTAAATTCGATGTTTATTCAGTTTGTATCGCCACTTTTTTTTTAATCATGCAGGGCTTGCTGTAGGCGTAAAAAACTGGCTACGAATTACATTTGCTGTCGAGCCATCGGCTCTCGAAGAAGCTTTGGGGAGGGTGAAATCTTTCTGCCAACGGCATTCAAGCTAGCAAAGCGCGAAAAATTGGTAAATTTGGGTGGATTTTTTATCAAAATAAACTAACTGAAAAAAAGGCTTGTGTTGCTGCATATATGCATGCAGCCGGGGAACCTTGGATTTTTTTTTATTTTTTTTTTAAATTTCTACTTTTATTGTAAGATCAGTAGATCACATCATACTTTATGATTATATAAAAGAAAAATAATACAAAATACTTATCTGCTCATTGATATACAATTATACAGGACACTTTCTTTTCCCTTATATATCATCCATCGGTACAGACCTAACGGTTAGACGGAGCGAAAAATTCCATGCTGAGAACTTGAGAATGGAACAATGAATGTGTTATTTTCTCAATTTCAATGGTGATACATCTTTTTACTGTTTGATTTATCTCCATCAATTGAATAATTAAATCTTTTGCTGCTATATTTGGTATCTAAATTTGAGAAATCTGGCATGTTTTATCCAAATTGAACCAATATTGACAGATTATACAGAGTTCTTACAGTACATTTCAGAAAAATCCCATCTCAGATCATATAAGGAGGGTGAAGA
>BKCP01010848.1:123167-158599 GCA_008636005.1 Striga asiatica | reverse complement strand
GAAATAGCTAAAATTTCGTTACAACTAACTGGTGATGATAGAAATAATATATCTTTTTAAGTGATGAAATGATGATATAACCGTGCGTCGCAACGCGGTAAATTTAAATTTATAATTTTTCTTAACTTATTCCTACTAACTAGTAGTAGTGGCGAGCAAGGGTCGATCCCACAGGGAGTGTGGTATAAACAGTGAATTTATTATATTAATTAGATTAAAAAAATTGGGAGATTTGATTTATTACGAAACTACTAACAAAACAAGAAATAAACTAAAACTAAAAATAAATGAATTATATGTCAAAGATGATGAAACCGAAAATAAATAAAAATAATCTAGCAAATGTGAGAATGGAATCGGTTCCAGGTCGGTCTACACCCTCGAATAACTAGCTCAATTAATGCTTTTATCAAATTTCACTCGTCTTCTAAAACTACCGGTCCTAGATAGCAATAAGCTCTGCTACCCGAATTTTCCCTTAACTTATACTTAATCGAAATAGGCTCTTCAATTAATTCTAACTAGCGAATAACTCGGAATAAGCTCTCTTAATTTAACCCACTAGTCGCATTAAAATCTAGAAAAATAGACCGATCTAAGCTACAAACACATAAGCTCGGTTCATGTAACTTATGTTGTCCTATCCCTGACAATGCACGACTGTTAGTTGCTACAAAGGAAATAAGAGCGACGACAATTACGGATCGAAGCCTCAAATCTAGCAATTAACATGCAATTCCTAACTTAAGTGATCAAGCTAAATTAAAAATCACACATTATGACATGAAACTAGAATAACACAAGCAATTTTATACGACGAGTAAAACGAAATAAATTGCATTAATCGAACATAGTCATCGAGGGTTCAACGTCCCTAGAACCGAAATAGTGTTTAGCTACACATAACTAAATGATAAAAATAAAAATAATAATCCATGTTCTTTAATCAAAATAAAGAAAAGCAAATAAAATTAAATCAAACTCCTTTGAAATCCCTCGGCCGAATTATCTTCCCAAAACAAATAAATCCGTGGAGCCCCGCAACCACTCTCGGCCAAGTCCCCCTTCTTCAAGAAAATTCTTCCTTCTCTTTCCAATTAATTAATCTAAGTCTCCCACCAAATAAAAACTCCTCATGCCAAGTTAGCCAATAAAATGAGAGTCCATATCCCAATTTCCTATCCCTCAGCAGCACTCCCGCATAAGTACACCATCCAAGGGAATTAATTAATTTTCTTTGTCAAACTTGGTCAACTCCTCATAGAATTAGAACAAAATAGGTCTCTTTTCTTTTTAAGTCCTTGGCCATGTCAAAATTAAACCCATGTCATCATCTATATGGCTGCCACCTCCTCAATACCACATCACAAATAGGTGTAATAACTGCAAAATAGAAATAAAATCGAATATTGGTGTATGTCCGTTCATAAAATAAAATACGTGAGAAAACTTGAATAATACACTAAAATCAAATACTCCAATATATAAATTAAACTCCAAAATAATACAAGATTTATCACGTATCATGATACATAAATTTCATCATATTATTGATAAACTTTTTGAATTTCGACTAAATCATATTGCTTTTGGTTCAAACCATTATTTGACCAGCGTCACCAGCCTCAAGTGTATATATAAACTTTTGCAACTTTTTATTAGTAACTGACTTTCTCAAATTTATAATTAGTTTGTAGATTGCTAGATGCAATTGTGTAAGTGTCAACGATGTGTGCCATTTTAACAAATTGCAAAGCGACAACCGGTAAGTTATCAACATTTGCAGCTCTATTTTATTGCACTTTAGGAAATCCCAAACAATTCTATTTAGGCAGGGATTTAACTGCTGAAATAATGATAGAAACACATAAAACTACCTAAACTCAAGATTTCACGATCCATAATAAATTGGGGGTGTTGTTCAAGTCGAGAAGTGAGTAGTTCATGTTCGAACTCGTTCTCGTTTTGTAGACGAGTTGGTTTAATTCGATCCCACTTGTTTATTAATTCCAAAACCTTAATGAATTGTTCGGCAAATATGAAACGCCTATTTTGTAAACAAGTCAATCCGATTGTTTAATTTAAAGCCCATACAAAATGGAAAAAAAAAAAAAGAGCAGTTCTTGGATAAAGCTCAATTTGTCTAATAAACAAGTTCAATTAGCCATTCGAGCTCAACTCTTTTGTTCAAAACAAATAAAAAAAGATCAAACTTTCACAAGTTGAACCAAAATGCGGACTACTTTGGTTCATTTAATAACTTTAATAATAAATATAACAAAATGCAAACTACATATCTCATTCATTTAATAACTTTAATAATAAATATAACAAAATGCAAACTACATATCTCAAGCCCATGAATTTCCATGACCCATAACCTTTTCTAACAAATATTCAAGGGAAATTTACACACATAGAGCGTCTATAAGATATATTTACATCTTTACGTAGCAAACAAACTTTAATCAAAATAGGATTTGGATGTGATATATTTTTCACATCTACAAGATTAGTTTCTCTCATCTAATTATAGGTTTCTCTGTCCATAAATCAAACATGCAATCAATTTCCCCGAATGAACAGCAAACAAAACAGAAATTAAAAAAAAAAAATTACCAAATGTGATAACTATGATTAAGGGATTCACGGATTTAATAATTCAAATGGAATTCTCTTTCTTCCACATCTTGAATTCGAAAAAAAAAACGTCCATCCTACTGAAAAAAATAAAGCTCCAATCAGGATTGAAAACGAACAAATTCTTCTTCATGAAAACATGTTCAGATATACTGTATATATATATAAGATAAACAATATATAAAAAATATGTAAATTAACCATATAGTTATACATAAGATAAACAACATATAAACAACACTGAAACGCGATAAAACTCATCTTCTCCATTTTTCTTCACGGCGCCATTTCCAGAGCAAGAAACCGCCACCTTCCTCCAATTCTACCATATTCTGAGTATCAGGTACACCAATAATAAGCAAATGAAGGTTGTCGTAAAGACAGTCGGCACCACGATCCCGACGACTTCAGATTTCGATAGGTACTTCTTCGCGTGCCTTCTTGATTCCCCACACCGAATAAGCGGCGCTTCGCACAAACCGCCGTTGCTCTGAAACTTGGAGAAAGTTTTGGGCAAAGATTATGGAAAAGAGATTTAATTAGTGATGTTTTGGTTTCTTGTCTCGATGGTGGTGAAGATGCAGAATTGCCTTTGATTTGGTGAGAGAAAGAAACCACGTTTCTTCTTTATCGATTTGGTGGGAGAAAAAGATTGTGCAGTTGTATTTTCCTAATTAAATACTGTCAAAAAACCGCCGGCCACATCATATTGATTTTAGTTAAGAAAAATGTAGATGTAAAGATAAGTTTATGTTATCGTATTTTTACAAATAATCATAAAAAGAATAATAGTGGGAGTAATTTTCTCAAGAGGAGATTCAAATCAATCATGAAAGTAGTATCGTACTCACTCAAAGCCCATAATGAACTAACAAAAGGGCAAGGTTTCGGTGCTAAGCCCATCAACTCCCACATCCCATAACCTTCTTTAGCTAACGTATACTGTACGATATGCATTAAAGATTGTACATTTCTCATGATAATATCATCCACACCAAACTGACCATTGATAATAAAAATAAAATAAAATAAAATAAAAAAGGAAAAAAAGGATCAAGAAACTGATCAGCCATAGCCCACTGAACATAAACCCCCACGGCCCACCAAATGTTGCTAACTCCACCGCAGTTCCGCCCTTTCTCCGCCGCCAACCTCCTATCTCCGCCGTACCCATCTTCTCATTCTCTCAATTTTCCCCTGAGACCCACCAGTCAGTATTCCCCGTGTACTACTCGGAAAACATGGATTGCGCAACTATCGGAAGAACCCACCACCGCCGCCGTCACGGAGACGCCGCCGTATCCGGGTCAGGAGGGACCCATCGAGCTCTCTCCCTCAGCTCCCCACATTTTCACGACCTCCGACGACCCTACGCTGCTCCAGACAGCCACCAGCGTCCTCCTCACCGGCGCCATCACTGTGCTCCTCTTCCGCTCGCTCCGCCGGCGGGCGAAACGTGCCAAAGAAACGGTAATTCTTAATTTTTGTTTATTCGCAAAAAGTTTTTGTAGAAATTAGCTTGCTTACATGTGTTGGTGATAATTCGTACGAGTTTGGTAAAAACTTCAGCTTTATTTTTGTTGGGGAACAATTTTAGCTATGACCCTGCTGTTTCGAAATTTGATTGCAGCTTTTAATATTGTGTTTTAACCTTCTCAGTTGGCTGTAAAGCATTTTATGGTTACAAGAGATTATGGGTCTCACAAAATGTAGATTGTTCTAGTGAAAACAGATATTGTCATCTCAAGAATTATACTGTTAAAAGATTATAGACAGTTTGCCTAGTGTTCTGTATGAAAAGTTAAAAACTTGTTGTAGATTCTGATCATCTTTAGAGTACCAATGTTTTTGTTTAGTCAAAGAAGTTAAATATTTTTAGTGTTTTTCTCATCAACTGGTGATTTTGTTGAAAAAGAGATTTAGATCATCTGGTGAAAAGAAATCACTTACTGAGGAAGCTGTGGAGAGCTTAAAATCAGTAACTTTGTCTCCAGTCGGAAGCAAATCTCCGCCTTCTCCCATTCAAGCGTTTTTAGGTGCGGTGACAGCTGGCGTGATTGCAGTAATTCTTTTCAAATTCACGACAACAGTTGAAGATGCTCTCAATCGCCAAACAATTTCGGATACTTACTCGGTGTGTTCTTCAAGTATATTAGTTTATAACCTATCATATTCATCACAAATTATAATTTTTCAGCATGAAATTGTTAACTTTGTGAGTCTTGCATGGTCTTTCATCCTATTTTCAGGTCCGCCAGATAACCATAACCATAAGGTAAATTTTTCATTACCTGCAATCTAAATTCTCATTCATTTCGAAATGTCACTAAATTATTAATTAAGCCCTTTTTTTTAATCACATCTGCACAGGACGATCATCAACGGCTTGTGTTACCTCGCCACATTCGTATTTGGTGCTAATTCTCTCGGTTTATTTCTTTACTCAAGTCAGCTAGCCTTTAACTCCTTCATGGAAGATTCTAGTAGCAAAAGTGAAAGTGAAATACCATCAACAAGAAGCTCATCTGATTCGAAATCGGGTGATATTACGGACGGCTCTCAAATAAATGCAGCCAGTGAAGATCAAAGTTCAGATTAGTACATAAACAATATGGAAAAAGGGAAATGCCATCCGATGATAATCTTTTGTACAAATTGAGAGTTATGTTATTTAGTAATACTCGATATGATTATATGATCTTCGTTTATTTCTTAACAAGCTATCAAAATCTCAATACATTACATCAACTTCACTCATTTCCTTGTTCATCTTATCGGATTCTCCAAAACGAGGCAGTGGGCCCGCATTCCTATCCAAATACCGCAAAAGCGCCACCGTGAAAACCGAGCACACAAACATTGGGATCGGCCCAAAAATCCAGAGCAACAAATTGGCCGCAAAATAAAGCGACCTCAAACCGATAACCCAAAAGGTACTTCCTTTAATAACCGAGCTCTCGACATTTTTCACAGGCATCTTGCAATTCGGCATGCTTATGAGGAAATTTGCGTGGACAAAACACCTCGCTGTCTGAACGAAACATGCGAAAGCTATCATGAAGCACGCGAGTAGTGATATATACTTGATGTAAGTAACTGTGGGACTCATATTTCCGTATATTGACCTGTTTAAGTAGGTGTTTTGGTATGAGCTCCCGATCAATGCCCCGATTATGGAGCTCAGTGTAAGGGAGATTGAGGCGAGTGATGTGGCGGCCGATATATTGCTGCCTATTACGGTTATTGCTTGGCCTCTCTCCTTGGGCTCGATCTGCTAAGCCCATCAAAAAAATAAAAGAAAGAAAAAAGAAAAAAGGTGATTCTTGGCTAATGGCTTGAAAAAACAAGTTTATTATAAAATGAAGTTAAAAGAGATTGTGACCTGCAAGATTCTTGCTACCCAAATCCTCCGGCTGTAGTTTTCATAGCCGATGACTGTGGTCTCGGGGCAGTTAAGACATTTGTGAAGATGAAAAAGATGATAGCCAAACATGATTAGCAGACCACTTGGGACTAAGACAAGATCTAAGTGTTCTTCTTTCCATCCTAACACCATTTCTTGTTCTTCTTGTTCTTCTTCTTCTTCTTCTCCTTAGTTTGAGAATAATTGCTTTGTTCCCTTGTTTACTTTTCTCCAGTTTTTGCAGTGGTTTAGGAATATTTATGTTGTGTTTGGTTTTTAGTATAAACTATAAAGTATAAATATTTATATTGTGTTTGGTTTAAACTAAGTATAGGCGGCTATTGCTCTTGTCCACGGTTGAATTTCATTATCTGGTACACAATTGCCTGGAAAATGCTTGTTTTTGTTTTCTTTTTTGTGGGGTGGGGTGTTAATAATTCTATTCAATATTGTTGAACTCTAACTTGGTAAGAAATTGAAAGTAAGCATAGAATACCTTTAATTAATATAATGTGTAAACATGAATGGGTAAGACAAAGGTACCATTATTTGGTCGAGCTCGAGCTCGTTTACTTAACAAAGGTTCACTAGGCTCGATAATAAGAGTTTTTCTTATGTAATTTTAAAAACTTTTAGCTTAGGTCGGTTCATTAAGATTCAAGTTTGATTTGTTATATAGGTAAACGAGTTAAACTCAATATCTTTTGTCAACTTGTTTGATTTCAGTTCGATAAAGGCTAAAGTTAGAGTTCGAGTATCAAGAGCTTGATCTCACTTCGATCGTTTAGAGTTCTACTAAATGTTAAAATACATTTCTAACTCAACAGACAAATATAATATGTTGGTTGTTGCTAATTTTGGAACCAGCATTTTAGTGCAACTTTGAACAAGTGTGCATAGTCATTAAGAAATCGTAAACGACTTATTCCATTGAAAAAAAAAAAGAAAAAGAAAAATGATAAACAAAGGAGAATAGAATGCAAATTGTACACCAAGGACAAGTTGGATTATAATGAAGCTTTATTATTGGCAACTTATTGTATGAACATTGACCTGTCATAGTTAATCAGACGGTAATTAACTATCATGTAATTGCAAGAAGACATCAACTATAGTCTATTTACAAATCCAACAAATAATACGTCCATCCATCCACGTGGACACATTAAAATGTGATCACGCGCCACGTGTCGAAATCTCGTAATATTGAATATTATACTCAACGTTAAAATGTGATCACGCGCCACGTGTCGAAATCTCGTAATATTGAATATTATATTCAACGTATATGGTATGCTCGTAAAAATATTCGTGTTTGAGCTTTCAAAAGAATGCTCCTATTGTGTATTGTGATAATTTTTTATTTTATTTATTTCTATTAATGTAAGAATGTGATGTAATATATAGTCCTTTGGGTGTGAATGCTAATAGGATGTTCTATTCTGGAGGTTTAATTAATTTCAAGTTGTGACATTAATGGAGCAAACATGAATTATAATAATATTAATTGAAATACTGCCCTCCAGCCTGATTATACTCCATGTTTNAAAAAATATATGGAGATATGTAATCAAATGCATATACAATTTTATTTATTAAAGAGAATTTCTATCAGAAGTAATTAAAAATAAATTTGTCAATACATTTGTCATTAGTTGTTCTATTCCAATTTTCTCCTACCAACCAAAAGGGCCAAAACTCATGCATATGTAGATACGAGATTACCATTCTTTTCCTAACAACAATCTAAGCCCATTTTCCCTTAGCTAAAAACAAATAAGGTAGCCCATTTTGTAGTTCAAGTATGAATTTCATGGGAAAAAATATTAAATTAATGAACAATATTACACTCATCATTCAAGAAAATATTCTGTTAATCCACTAGCTACAATGTATAAGCATGACTATTTCAAGTAAAATGTAACTGAAAATGCTCTTCTTCTTTTTTTAAATATAAAAAAATGAAATAAATTAGTTAATTTTAAATACAATTTGTCAACATATCTCAGTAGGACGTGTGCAACAGCCAAAAACACACATGGGTCACTTTTACTTTTTGACTTTTGCTCTTGTTGTTATAGTGTGATATTTTTGAAGGTGCATGCATACAAGGTCCGAAATGATATTAATACAATAAAATTACATTGGATTTTCAATCAATCAAAACACATATATTGAAATAATTGAGGATCAAACTTGACTCATCTATTCTAAAATCATGAACGAGTTGTTGGCAAACACAATATCTACGTTCGTAAACACGGTCAAACTTGACTCATCAATTCGTTTGGAATCTATAAACAAATTCAGGAAAAAAAAAAAAAATTATTCTTGAACGAGCTCTCGATTAGTTGTCTGAGTTCGACTCGTTTAAGTAAACGAGCGAGTTGAGCTAGCTTGAACTCTCACATATCAAATTGAATTGTGTTCACGAACAACTCGGTTAAAATAACAGCTCTAAGCTAGTCGAGGACTGCCCTTTGCAACATGATGATGGGTCTTGAATCTTGATATGCAACATGCCAAATGCCATTGTTTTTTGGAAAAGGGACAGTCTTTTTCACCCCACTCCATATTTGACTCAATTACCTTCTAATTCCTTTACCAAAAGCTCTTCGTACCGTCTTTCGAAAAGTTGAATTTATTTTTCATATCTTGGTGACTAATTTCACTCAAGACATGTACATAAATGCTAGGCCAGCCTGTATATTGTGTGCTTCCACACACATAAATTACTTAGTTTTTCAATTAAGTATTTATGAAAATTGTCTGGAGTCTTGAGCTTGTTGTGTATTTTGTTTTAATTTCATGTGCTTGCCTCCAATTCATGCAGCAAAGAATTGTGATTAGCAGGTATTAATGATGGCACGTGGCTAGATTGCCTAGTAAATTATGGTTTAATAAGAGGGTATTATATTAAATAATTGTGTGGATTATATACAAGTGTGTGTTGTGATATCCATATCCTTATGTTGGGGCTGTTGTTCATTTATTATATTTATGGTTGTTTGTACTTGGGCGTCATAGCAGCTTTACAGCTTGAACATACTGAAAATTAAAACAAGGATTCATATATCAGATTCTAAAGTAAAAGTTCGAAATACTGAGGGAGAGTGTGTCATGTTTATGGATCACAAAATGGCAAATTTAATATAAATGTCATTAGAATAAAATGAAAACTATTAAGTGGAGATTATTGAAAGAAAATTGCAAGCGACCAAGATAAACTTAAATATATTAGATAGGCTTTGTAATTGTAGCACAATAATTTGTTCATTGAACTTGGGCCTGAATAGTCTTTTTTGTCATGTTATGCTAGTTGTCCTTCTGAGTAGAGATTGTTTGGTCTTATTAGTGCATCCACATTCATGTAAAACTTTTAGTAGTGTATTTTTTTCGGATATAACACTTGAATATAAATTTTGCATATATGTTAAAAACAGTAGTATTGTTTTGTTGTTAGACCTATCTAACAACATGAGCGTTAGTGAATTGACAATATAAAGAGATGAACAATAAATAAGCAAACATGATTCAACACAATGTAAAACTGACACCCTAATTAAAATGAAAATTTAAAAAAATTGGAGAAAACAAGTATCATCATCAAATCTTAAATCTAAAACAAATAGACAAAAAGGTCAAAAATAAAAAATAAAAATAAAAAGAAAAGAAAAAAGAATTTACACACACAGGAAAAACATGCCTTAGAAGCAAAAGTACTGTTACTGTGCACTGCACCCTACCCCAAAGATTCCCCACCACATGCGTGATTCATTATTTTATGCCAGCTCAGCAACTAACCAACGGCTCGGCTCGGCTCAGAACCCGACCCCAGCCGCGCCGACTCCCAGCGCAGACCGCCCGTGCGGCTCCATCTTCCTCATCGCGTTCTTCCAGAAGCACGACTCCGGCATCAGCTTGGCCGCCGCCGTCCTCATCGGCTCCGACTTGCACCTCGTCAGCACGAACGGCTCGTACCCCACCGCGCTTGCCAACTTCTGCTCTATCACCGCCGCCATCGACGCCGCCGCCGCCGCCGCCGGCAGCGAGCACGACGACCGCGGCGGCTGCCGGGGGTGCTCCGTGCTATTGGCTGCACCCGGCAGCTTGCTGCCCGCGGGCCTGGAGTCGGCGCTGAGTCTACTCTCTTTGCCGGCGGCGGCCGGCTTGCCGGCCTTGGCCGCCGCCTTGCGCGGCCGCTCCGGTAGCCACCGGATGAAGTCCGTGGTGCAGACCCACGTCTCCTTCGAAACCTCCATCGACAGCTTGGGCTCGCACATCATTAGCAGCAGGCATTCAGGCAGCGTCGGGCTTGCTTCGTCTTTCTTGGGCTCGTGGAAAGATTTTCGGGCCACAGATTTCTCCATTTCTGGATTTTCCTCTTCGTTTTCTTGTTGGGTTGTTGTGTCCGGGTCGAAATCCTTTACCTGTGCAGCCATACTTTCTTCACTTTGTTCGTCTGCAAAGATTGGATCTTTGTCTGCAATGGTGCTCAATTCCTCTTCATTTTCTGCTTTTTCTTCATTTTTACCCTCCATTAAAGCTTCTTCTTGCTCCAGCATTGGCGGTGTTTGGCTAATTTCAGTATTCCCTTCTTTTTCTTCTTCTTCTTGGTCTTCTTCCTCTTCCTCGTCTTGAACGATTGAGCCATCTTCATAATGCTCTGTACTATTCTCATGGTTTAAAAGAGCTTCGAATGAGGACATATTAGATTCGATTTCTTCATCGTCTTCATCTTCGTTTTCAATTTCATCATCATTTTCTATCAATTTGTCATCATTACACCAAATCTTCTTCTCCAACTCAATGTCACCTTGTCCCTTTTCTTCAACCATTTCCTCCAAATTTTCTTCCAACAACTCATCTTCCTTATTTTCCTCAAAATTTTCAGCTTCCCTGAACAATTCCAAATTTTCTCCATCAGCTTCATCCGTAATCTCTTCCTGTTCTTCACTGTTACTGATCAATACATCAACTATTTCCCCAAAGACTTCACCTTTCCCCTCACAAGCTGGCACTTCATCTTGCTTTTCAAGAACCTCATCCATTTTTTCATCCTCGTTCATCTCAGAGTCATTCTTACAAGCACCTTGTGAGTCCCAACTGAACCTTCCGGCGAGGGACGCCATTTTCATGGGATCAGATCTGCACCTCATCAGCAAGAGCGCATTTTTAGGCGGTATACAGATGCTAACCCTCGCGCTTTCAATTCCTTCATCCTCCAAACTCTGCCCCTTAATCTCAATCCTATCGTCCCTAACCTCGATATCCTCGAACACGTGCCTCCTCGAGCACCTCATCGAAACCCTAGCTTCCTCCGTCGCCTCCGCCGCCGTGTCCTCCTCGTCTCCGCCGCCTACCACCAGCTCGATCTCCTGCCTCCTCTCGCCCTCGCCGTCGTTCACCGAGACCAGCCACCGCGCGAAGACCGACCGGCAACCGCCCTCATCGGGCCCGTCCCGAGACCTCTCCTCGGCCCGGTCCCTGGAGAAGCAGGAGCTCTTGCAGGGGAACAAGCAGCTGAATTCCTTTAGGGCGTCGCAGATCGAGATCGGCAGGTGGACCCACCTCTGGTTACGGTGGGGCAGGCACTCCTGCGACGGCGGGTTGTGGTAGTGCCCCCCGGCGTTCGAGTACCTAACCTGCGTCGCGTCCCCGCCGCCGCCTCCGTCGACCGGGGTCGGCTGCTCCGCCTTCCGGAAGCTGATCTCGCCGGCCAGTCTCTTGGAGAGGCTCCGGGTCGTCTGCTTCGCCTGCTTCTTCTTTTTCTTCGTCTTCACCCTCACCTGGCCAATACAGGTGACCTTCGGGGAGGAGGGCTCCGGATTCTCGAAGCCGCCGGCGCGGCGCTTCCCGGTGGCGGCGAGGAAGGGGGACGCTCCGCCCTTGAGGCTGCCGTTGGAGCGGAGGCGGCGGCTGAGAGAGGAGGAGAGGGAGACGGGCCCGGCAACGGCTCCGGCGGCGGCGTCGCGGGCGGCGCGGCCGGGACTGAGGAGGGATCGGGTGAGCTTCATGGATGACGAGGTGGAGGAAGGGCGGGATGCGAAGCAAATGAGAAGCTCATTAGCCGCGGCGGCGGCGGCGGTGGATGTGGTGGTGGTGGTGTGGCCTGTGCTTGTGGTGCGAAAATTGGGTTTGTGATTGTGATCTATTAAGTCCATTTTCTTGAATTTTATTTGTGTGTGGGGGGGTTTTGTTTGTTTTTACTGGTGTTTTTTTGTTGTGGGCATGGATGAATGGCGGTGAAAAGGGGTGAAAGGGTGATTGATGATAAAAAGGAAAAATAATCAATGTGTAGGGATCAAAAGCAAAGTTTGGTGGGGTTGTTTTGCAGTGTCTGCATATAGATAGATAGATATCTCTGAAGAAGATGATGAGCTGCCACTGTGTGTCTGTGAAAGAGAGACTGTTGTGTAACTGTTGCGTTAGGTTTACAATATTACCCTCAATTATGTCGAATGACAAAGCATATTATAAAATTATAAATCATTTTTTTCAAATAAAAATATATATTTATATTATAAGATATGATACTTTTATTTATATTTTTTTCATGTATAACTGTAAATATTGCAAATATACAAATATATAGAAATGTACGATTGTCCAAATGTTAAATTTATCTAACATCAATTTACT
Organism: Striga asiatica; assembly: GCA_008636005.1. Taxonomy (NCBI): domain Eukaryota; kingdom Viridiplantae; phylum Streptophyta; class Magnoliopsida; order Lamiales; family Orobanchaceae; genus Striga; species Striga asiatica. The sequence continues at coordinate 145,914 of BKCP01010848.1, read as the reverse complement.
GATTGCAAATGGTAAGTTAAGAATATTACATACGTTTTATGTCGGTCTTGACTGTTAGGAAGACCAATATGTCATATTTTTATTTATATTACTTTTTACAAGTATAATATTTCAATTTAAAAATATATGATCTCCTGAAAAAATATAACTGTCTCACTATGTATCAGCTTAGTGAAAATACTAAAATTCCAAACTCAATCCATATGTTTGGTCCTAGTTTCATATATGAAAAAAAATAAATAAATAAATAAAAAAAAACATGATTAAGACGGACATAAGATTAGCAAACAGTATAAAACACTCATTTAGTAGTGCCATTTATTTAATGATTTACAATTCTTTAACAAATTGAAAGTAGTACCATATAAAATTGTACGGAAATACTTTATGTGACAGTTTGACACCAAATGTGAAAGTCCTAGCAGCTAATTAAATTCAACTTTGTGTATTAACTATTATATCAGCCTATATACCTAAATTATTTCAGTAAATATTATAATCAGTTAAAGCATGCAATTGAAATTGCTATCCTCCAATTGAAATTTCGTTAGCTTAATCGATGAGACAAAAGGTGGTCCAATCAAAAAAGTGACATGAAAGCACACAAAAAAAGAATATTTACTTTTGCGGTGACCCACTTAGATAAATATGGCCTTTCGGCCCTTTCCTATCATCATAGTACTCTTTATGGGTTGATAATATGAGAATCCAATAACAGTATATCAAATCATGCATGAATCAATTTTCCATGCAATATGGGCAAGCATACTCAATTTAATTAAATAAATAGAAACCCGTAGTTATTCTTTTGGGTGGAACTAATCATTAAATTGAATTTTCTATAAATATGTATATTTTATTAAAGATATCATATTTTTGAAAAAATATTATAAATATAAGTATGATATTCAACAGTATAATTGTGTTTTCTTATTTGTAACATAACGACAATAAATGTGCATTAATAATTTAATATTAAATAGTTCTAAACAACTACGGTAAATTATATATATAAGTTGAATTATAAGTTCTCACAATTTCGTTGGATATGAGAATTCATTTTGCAAATAAAATTGATTGAATCATGTCTATTTTCCATTCATCTCGCTATAGGCAAGTTCGACCAGTACCATCCTCACTAAAAATATATTATTAAATCAAATACACATATAAACGTGTTAATCTATCAGTGAAAAATTGATGACGAGATGTCGGGCTCGATTAAATGTTAATGTATTAGTGTAAAAGTAGTAAATTGAACATCACTTAGAGGTTTGCCAATTGCCCGGTCAATTTGGTAAAATTTATTGTTAGATAAATAGCTTATGCTATTTCATTTTGATTGAAAATGCTAATGTTGAAAAGCTAAATATATTGAGCATTTGAAGAAGGAATGATTTATAAATTAAATGATTAAATCTCAACATAATGACATTACAAACCATTACTTATCAAACAACTATTTGTAAATGGTTAATAAATTATTTTTATTACGATATCAACCAGTATAATGTTCGCTTATCACTTAACAGTCACACAAGACTTGTGACATTTCACATTTTCAATGAGACACGGGTGACAGCAAATATCGAGCCGTTACACAGTCAAAACGACAAGAAATGGCATTTCTGTTATTATCGTCTAAAAGTGGGGGCCTTCTATTCTACGAATCATAAATCACATGCTGCAGCACAAGAATCCAAGAAGCACGTGACAAAGTTCTCAGTACCAACAAAAAATACAATGTCTCTCTCACGCGCCTGGATGTTGGTGCTCAAGTGAGAACACCCCCAACAACTATCACCGGTCGTTTCAAATTCACGCGCTTGGAGTCGAGAGTTGGTCTCCGTTGCTTACCGAATTACCTGGGGTTGGACGTCATCGTGGCTGGCCCTCTCAAATAGAATTGTTCACGCGCGGACGCAGCGCGTATATTCGTGCAAGGTGGGATTATTTTTTCTTTGCTGGAAATGGAATTTCGCCAATTTGGCTGCTATGTTCGGATTTAATCGAGCTCCAGCCCTCAAATTCGAATTCAGATTTTATAAGTTGTAAACTTGAGTGCTCATTAATACTGAATTCGAGCACTTTAAAATTGAATTCCTTCATATATTATAAACTCGAGTGTTCATTAACTTGCTCGAGTATAAATATGTATTTTTGTTACAAAAAAATGATGCATCGACCGGTCTAACGATTAGATTGTCTTAATTTGTGAATTAATTAGATTTAGTTGAAGACAACCAAGCAAATTAATGAGCTAGATAATGATGGGTGGGTCAAATTTATTACTTGGAGAAGAGGGCTTTGACCAAAGACCGGACCATAACATGACAAAAAGGTCATATCGTGTGTTAAGAGCAAAAAAGCAAAACCACATTATGGGAACATGGATATTTAAAAAGGGTGTCCCTTTTTCCTTGTTAAAGTTGAGATATATAGTGGTGAAAAAGAAAAGAAAGTTGATTCATTCATTCATTAGGGTTTTGATTTTTTGGAAAGTTATTTCCTTTTCATTTTGGGGGGTTTTTAATGGGTAGGTGGAAAGTCGTAGTTTGAAGACCCACATGCAATAAGGGATTATGTGGTCCAGCCGTCAACTATTGGGTTTGTTGGCAATGATAGTAACTGGGCTTTGAGCCCACTTTAATTGGATTATTATCTTGAGGCACAGTTCCTTTTTATTTATTTATTAGTTTTCTGGTTGGCTTTGAGAATGCGTGAAGCATTAGTCAAATTATGATATGTGGTTTGCAGAATGAAGGCTTCGCGTTTTTAAATATAAGTATCTACGATATAAGTTGAAATTCATCATATTTGTAGGCCTCTTGAATTGTTTTTCTTCAATCTCGTCTCTAATATAATTCATGGTTAGTTTTGTTAAGTTTGTTATAGCATAATATTTTCTTTAATAACAATGTACTCGTTTGAACTTCGAAGTCAAGTATCATATTTTCATGAACAATAATGTGAAACAATTTAATTAATCCATTTCAAATATTGATATTTCAACTCATTTCGACAGTGACAATTCCCATATAGTATAATTTTTTATTTTTTTTTCCATAAAAGTATCACCACCAATAAAATATAATTTAAATGTAGCCTTCTTAAAATGTAACGTTACGTAGAGTACAATATTTGTACCAAATTCCAAAGTAGGATAAAGATAGAGATACAACAATTATCACAAATATTTGTGTGAGATAGTATAAAATGTTCGATAGATCTGACTCGTCAACAAATTCAGATTGATATCCATTACTAATTAGTTCTTACAACCAAGTACCAACTACACAAAATCATATTTCAAATGACCAAAAAAGTTTATAACATAAAACCATTGGATGCCCTCCTATTATTAAACATCAAGGAAAACGAAATAGACAAATTCTCATCAACAGATTCAAAAGTTGTGGTCACAAAGGATGCTACTCACTTGTCTAACTTTAAGTGCAAAGATTATCTTCCCCAAATCACACATAACTAAAACTACAAAAATTCAAGTTGCTCTAAGAATGTACACACTGACCATTACAAGTCTTGTGGGCCGATGATTTCCACAAATTCACCATTGAGATGCTCGAGCATCACATTTTTTTTACGATAAAATTCAAATTTAGGTATATAAAAGTTTAATCAAGTTCTAGAACAACTTTACCGAAAATGAGTCTCTTATCCTTGGCCTCGTGGGCCTCTCTAACCTGTGCAATGGGAAAAGTCTTCTCGACTGGAACTTTCAGCTTCCCGGCCTCAGACAGCCGGCGAATTTCTTCTAAACCTTCATCGTCTGACCGCATGTAAGTCCAATGATATTCTGGGCCATGACAATACGGAGAGTTAGTGGGGAAAAAAATTAAAGACTGACAAATAGAACTTATGCAGAATCAAGTCACATTAATTTTATGGAAAATAAATCATAACATATTAGAAACTGAATTTTATATGAACAAAGTTCAAGTAGTGTCCTGATCGTACAATGGGGAACTGTTTCATGATGTACGAACTAACCTATTCCATGAGAATATCGATACTGCATTTGCTTCTTGAGTAAAATTGCAGTTGACATGGGAAGGCCGATCATGAGACCGTACTTATCGGTCAAGGATGCAGATTCTCCCTAGTAAAAGACAAAAAAAAAAAAAAAGGGGGCATCAGAATAAAATGATTGAAAAGAAATATATAAAACATAGTCACGGTTTTGAGAATGACTAGATATTTGTTCGATACCTGCAATGTCATGTAATGCCCACCTCTCTTCAAGACATTGACACCTATTCTCTCAGTCTCGGGTACCCCAATTGTGTCTAACACGGCATCAAAGTATCCTTTAAGGGATACTTCATAATTCTGATAAAACTCAATACATGTCAATTCAAATAGATGCATTTAACAATAAATATTCAAAACGTTGCTCTGGAGAGGGAGAGAAAGAGAGAGAAGTAAAGAACATTACTAGACAGAGATAAGTAGACAACAATTCATACGAATGCACATCAAAAAATAATAACCTCAATTGCATAATCAACAGCCTGCTCGGCACCAGCTTCTAACATACGGCTAATACTTTCACTTCCACAGGTTGTACAGACATGGCATCCATAGGCAACAGCAAGCTGAATTGCTGAAAAGCCTACAGCTCCACCTCCACCCAACACCAACACTCTTTGTCTGTGAAGATGTGATCACCTTAGCAAATTCGAAAAGGAAGTACATACATAACAATATTTAATTTCTAGAATGTAACATTAAATTAGCAATCGAAATTACAATATAAAATGCAGAGCATGTACAATTCTTGTTGAACCGCCAAATAAATTGAACATAAGAGCAAGCAAGCATTTCAAATTCACAACAGATATGCTTTGTTAGTATCCATCATATGTCAGTCTTCAGCATTTCATTCAGAGTAAGTTGAAAAAAACATAATAATAGTTCACTGATAGAGTATCTAAACTGACGTTGATAACCAATCTGAGGCAGCATCTCAAGCAAAAGCAAATTGATTGATTTCAAGGTGAACAATGAATTATAAACATCAGAGCATATATTTGGGCTTCTAACCTATCAAGAGTTTTGTTCCCATTCTTGGAGCCACTAGTTAGTAAAAATGCCCTTCCCTTCGGCTTAAAAGATGTGCAATTTGTGATGAAGAATTGAAGATCTAATGAAGAGATATAATCACATATGATTAGCATAACAACATACCCCTCTTTTATATCTGCTGTGCTTCTTAGAGCACGCCAAGCAGTCAAGGCAGCAAACGGGATAGCACTTGCTTCCTGTTGAACATACAAAACGGAGTCAACTACTCATACTAAGTATTAGAAGTACCTACTGTAGTACTGTGGAAAAATGCAAATGCAAAGAGGAATTAATGGACATCTTGGAACACAAGTGCAAAGTGCATCCATATGAAGGAAGAAAAAATGTAAGGCAGCCTGGGAGAAGCATGAGAGTTCTGCACTACTTCTATTGCAGATGTTGATATATGATGCTGCCTAGCAAGTTACCAAATACATGAAATGTCTCTAAGAGATAAACAGGCAAAAAAATGTGAACTTTGGAAATGTTGAATTTTCCATGAATAGATGCACTGCATATACCAACCACGTGCGAAATTGATTCTGGCTTTCGAACAAGTTCATCTTCCGCGAGAATTGCATAGTCCACATAAGTACCCCTCACGGCAGTAGGATGCAATGCACCAAATACTTCTTGGCCAATGCTGAGAGAACGCACAGTACTTCCAACAGCTGCAACTTCACCACTAACATCACGGCCTAATATTAATGGCAAAAGTGGTTCGAACAGTGAACGACCATATCCTTCGCGCATCTGGAAACAATTTACATTGATGACTGAAAAAATTACACTTTCATGACATCTTATTGGAAGGGGTTACAGAAAAGATTTACACAATTTGAAGGGATATATTAAGTCAAACGTTGAGTAGGATTACACATATTTGACTCATAAAGAACTTAAATTCAAAGCAGTAACCATGGTATGTATCTAGGGAAGTTGTAGGCTATTCTCATAAAACAAGACACTCAACGATTTTGTGATAAAACTGGATCACTACATTCCAGCATTCCACACACTGACCTTCATCACCTTTTTTACCAAATCAAAACGAAACAGCATCAGAGTGATCAAAGAATCATTATCTTATGTATGTACATAAACTCCCGTAGTGTCTCAATAAATCTGTCTTCTCTAGTCCGATAAGTTTATTCATCAAGCTAATGATATTATCATTAAATGAAGAACCACCTTCTATAAGTGCAGATTGGATGCACTGGATCATGTCTATAGCCAAGAAATCCACCTTTACGTTGCAAGTCTAGATAATTTATTCCCTTTTAACCTCTAAATGTAGATAAATTCATGCTAGGTCATACTAGACCTTAAGTCATCACACAGATTCAACCCAGCCAAGGTTGGAAATTCTAATCTTGATCGAAAATGGCATTTTTATACGGAAAATATTAACTAAACCTCCTAAGGTATCTTCATTGATACCCAAAGCTGAACAACAGTTCTTGCTTGAATTCGTGTCGCCAACTCGACAGCTTTTTCTATTATCATGCAACCAAGAATATAGATCACCCTCTATACTCTCAATGATAGGATGATAATCCCCAAACAATTGTCACTGGAACATTCGGTTTACCATTTTCACTTTAGCTATGATCTAATTCATCTATCACTAAATATATTAGCTACAAAACCAATTTCATAAGCAGCCATTCACAACTAAGACACGCTACATTAAACCACAAAAACGCTAATTTTCAATACTCAGATTGGAAAAACTACCACAAAATCAATAAAAGAACCAAATAGAAACCTACCCTGCAGTCCAACGGATTGACCGAGACGGCCCGAGCTCGCACGAGGACCTCATTAGGCTTGAGATCAGGTATGCCGACATCGTCCCTGAGCTCAAGCACCTCCGGCCCCCCGAACCGCTGCAGCAAGACTGCTCTACAGCTCGTCACCAAACTCCTCCTCACCTCGCTAAACCCTAACCTGGACGGAGAAAACGAATTGCTCGATCCATTCCCGAACACCGCCGATTGGCCACACCTCCGCAACAGCCACCGCATGCCTGAGGATTATCACTAATTGAGCTTCATTATGGCAAACTTTGCTTGATTCGATCGGAATAAGTAGAGTGGCAGTGCGAATTCAAGAGGAGAGTGACTACGTGTCGGCGTTGCTATCCGCACAAAAGGGTTTGTGGCGTCGTGGACATTCTTGCAGCTTCAAACTCCCCGAGTTTGGAGGTTGTCAATTGTCATATATTTCTTCATTTTTCTCTTTAATCGGTGATAATAATCTATAATTATATAATAAGAATTAACATTTATCTAAAATAATAGGTCAAATTATGATCAATGTCGGATTTGCATTAAATATTTTATAAAACCGGTAAGTTTTTGTCCTTTTCACACTTCTCATTAATTATGTCATTTTCACAATTCTTGTTAATTATGTCCTTTTCACACGTCTAATTAAATCATTCCATATGAGCTTTTATCGTAAAATGTATAGCCATATGTTATGACCTTATCCCATTGATATTTCCATGAAGCGTCCTTATCGCCTTCTATTTTTTGGTAACCACTCTATATCAATAACCGGATATTTGGTTAATGATAGCACACGTCTTTATTTCAAGAAGCGGATATTCTTTGACCTTTAATTAATCTGAACTGATTGCCTTGACTTTTCAATTTTTAAAAACTCTTTTTTTATCGCACGTTGGTCTTCTCCTGAAGAAACCCGTTTTTAGTCACGACCAATTATATGTTGCTGCTTCGCGTGTAAATAATAGAAGGGGGTTGAAAATATTAGTTTTTGATAATGAGGAGTTATCAAATAATCAAACTCATAATGTTTTGTACAAGGAGGTTTTTATAATTTATGATTGTTACCGAACTTTTTATGATTCAACAATGTTCCTATGTATTTTAATGATTTCAATTTCAATCCTAATGCACGTGAGATTATATTATTCTGCTAAATTTTACATTCCGTGCATCGCACGGGTTACGTACTAGTTAAATCTAATTAAAGATTGGGGATAATTAGCTATATTAGAACCGACCTCAAGATTCTTAATTAGAAGCTTAATATAAAGCCGAACTCGAGCTTCTTAAACTCGAGTCTTTTTCAAGTCGAATAATTCAGATTAACAAGCATTTATGTTGAACTCGAGCTTTTATCAAATTGAATTGTCGATATTAAATTGAGATCACGTGCAACTAGTTTTTGTTTAATTCTTTTTCTATACTTTGAATAATAATCAGTGAAAATTATGTTTTGAAAAATGTCCTAGTCATGTTTATGAATTTACAGCGTTTTTTTTAGTAAAATGCAATCAAGTTATAGTACACAAATTTTATGCATTATAACTTCTTGCTGGAAAAATGATTAGAAAAATGCTAGGAAATTAATCAAAATCTATTCAAAAATCATGAATAGTATATACATATTTTTTTACAAGAGGAATCAAGAGACGTGTTAGATTTTGAAGAAGATTTGCGGAAGTTGTAGAAAGATGGTGAAAATTGTGGTGGTGGACGGAAAATAGAATCCGTCCGGCGAGTTCTATTAAATAGGTCTTCTGCTGATGATCGAGAAAAGAAGTATTCACATACAATTATACAAATAGGTTTTTTGAACTTTCTTGGTCCAATAAACTTCAAAATGGACATCAATTATCAAAATTACATTTTCCAATTTCAAATTAGACTTTATGATCTGTTTTGACCAATATATCTAACTATTTAAGTTGATTATCCACCAGCAATTCCTCATTACATCATATGAGCCCAACACATGGCCATGGATTCAGTCTGAAAACAAAAGAATCAAAAGGGAGGCACAATGTGCCTTATCATCATCATCATCATCTCAATCACAACACAACAAATTATTCATATAAAGCCAAATTTAGAAATTAAAACAGTTGTGAGGTAAAAAAAAATAAATGTGGGCAAAAAACTTAGTTACAGGCTCACAGCCTGCACATGATCCCCTATGTGTATGCATTCGTCGACCCAAAAAACCACAACTCTACTCGTATTTCTCTTCGTATAATAATCGAGATTTTTAGCAGAAAGTCATATTTTCCGGGAGCTAATAAATGTTTTTCCGAGTTAATATTTTCATCTGCTGATAGGAACGGGTTACTCGGGCTTGAGCGGCTGCTTTTGTGTAGTTTCGCTCATTTTTTGTGAATTTACATTTTCTGACGTGGCGTGAAGTTGCCGCAACCTGTAGTTAGTTTCAGGCCGGCGGCATATCTTCCTCAGGGGAACAACTTCCTATAATATGATATGAAAATCACGGATGAAAATAAATATCTCGACATGTAGGGTAANACAGCCCCTAACATCATGCCTTCGCCTTTCTGTGTTAAGAATATGTGCATCGAAATATAGAGCTTGCTCCTTCCCTTCCTAGGAAAAAAAAAAAGTTAAAAGATAAATAGATCTCACAATACTAACTGAAAGAATTCAAGAAAGAAGAAAAAAAATAGAGAACAAAAATTCGGGAAAACCTGAAAGCATAGTGCTAAATCTCCCGGTAGAACTGCAACACATTCTGAAGATTCGCATGGTAAAGAACGTTGTCTCACGTGCTTTCGTATGTTGATCCATTCATCCTCTTCAGGTCCAAAACCGGCAAAACGAACCAGAACTTCCTGCAAGTCGGGTTTAGTTTGTTATGATCACATGTTCATACTCAATGCATAACCCGTTTTTATACTGCTTAATAGGAGTTCATCATTATGATAACTAATCCACAATTTTAGTAATCCAAATCGATTATAAATAACTGTGAATAAAAATATAAATGCATATATTTGTAAAGCCTCTCTGTTAAATGTGAACAAGTGAATTGTTTATCAACAAAAAGTTGGGCTGTTGTGCTCGTATGAATGCTCACTCTCCTGAACGAGCCCACAACAACGGGCATACAAAGAAAAATATAACTTAAATATAATAAAAGAAATATATTCCGTGTAAGAAAATGCTGAATGTGACATACTTCATGGTTGTAAATAAGATAATCCAATTAGAATGAAAACGCTGTACGGATAATAAGGTTCAATGATTACCGGATCCCCAGTTTCTGATGATCTAGACGACAGGAAATAAGTGACATCATACCTGAAAAGAAGAATAAAAAATCAGTTCGGCATGGCTTTTGTTTTGATCAATAAGTATAAGAAGTATTTTCTTATAAAAGTTACATGTATGGAATAAATTATAAAAAATGTGTCCAAAAAGACAAACAAACCATGCACCATCTCTAGCAGATTTAGCTTCAAACTCCATCTGACAACCACCCGAAGCATTCATGGCTGCAGGTTGCGTTGCACACACACACACACACACACAGACACAAGAAGTAAGAAAAATGAATCCACGAGAATGATTTAAATCTTAAATATGGAGCCAACAGAAGAAAAAGGACAAATATGTAGGCCACGAAGTAAAAGTTCTAAATTGTTTCATTGAAACTTACAGATGCATTGGGAATCTAGTAAACATGCAGCCTGTCAATAGATTATTAGCATCTTAGCATATCGTGTGCTATAATCCCAGTCGTGAAAGTGAACTAATTATTCCATGACGACCAAAACAAATTTGACTCGTTTATTTCATCTGATTAAACCGTGTAATTGTCTAAGATTTAGTGCTGGAGGCAGAACCTCAAATGGCAGACAAAGGAATCCTGACTCAGCTGTTCATACATAAATGTTTTGCATTTATTGAGAAGAAATTCATATTTGATGGACTTTTATCACTCTTTGTAATGATGGAACTCGGCTTATAATCAAACACCGAACCATGACAAATGGAAGCATTTTTGGAGACACACACAATAGAAGCCAAGGCACAAAAAGACCACAAATAATAACTTTTTAAATCAAAATTCAATAGTTGTGAAAAGAATTGCCTAAATCAGAGAGAACTACCTGATATAGCAGGAACTGGATGATGTACTTGAACCCCATTTTTTGCTGCTGTCAGAGCTGGATTAAAAAACAATACTATCAAATTAGCACCATAAGTACTACAAAATCAGGCAAAACAGAAAATCTTAAAACTCACTCGAGAGAGCGTGCTGAGGTTGAGTTGCCTGAGGCAAATATAAAACGGTAGGCAAATGAGACATTTTTGCCTCATTAGGAGCAACAGCTTTAGCCGCTTTTGTTCTGAGGGCATATCGTCTATTTTGGAACCAGTTTAAAACCTGTTTGCATATATTGACATATATTGATACTTCTTTTGATGGTAATGAGTGAACAAACCATAAGAACACAGTTGAAGTGGCGCATTACTTGTTTAGATGAAACTTCCACCTTTCCTGCTCTTTCAGCTGTTGCACTACATGAACATGAAACCACAGTAAATACTCATGAGGTGAAATCATGATTTGAAGTAAACTGAGATTGGAGAAATTAATTCAACTTGTCACCTAAATTTCTGAGCGAGAGACTCGATGATTTCACGTCCTGGCACTGAGCAATTGTGCCTTTGCAGAATGGCCTCCATTTCCGCAAACTTTCAAGACAACAGAAATTAATAATATATATATAAATAAAAGAAACAAGAAGAAAACTAGTTTCTCAGAGCAAAAATCAATGCAGAAACTAATAAAAAAAATACAGACTATTCAATTTTTTTCCCAAAATTGTTGAAAATAGATTCAATAGAATCGACCTAGATGTGTACTTTCGGCATCAGATGGCATCAAAATTCATGTCAATAGACCAATGCCAAATGCAGTTTGAACTTTGAATTATGAATGTCATTAAGCAGTCTTCGAAGCAAACTGCGAAGATGCATCATGCATACAATTTTAATAGAAAACTCAACTAAGCGAGAAACAAAAAACGACCAAAATTCACAAAAACCCACTCGATAGAAACTATTTCATAAGCCATGCGATTAATGATTTATTGATTGAGAGAGAGAGAGAGAGAGAGTTTTAACCTCGACAGGGTTAAAGCGGAAAGAAGGGGCGCCATTGCTCGGCGGTCGGCCCATTTACAGCTTCAATCCTTCTGATTTACTGAAACTATTTCTCGCAGTGTGTAGATAGAGAAAGCAGACAAAGGGTTGAACAAAGAATGCAAAATTCGAAAAGTCACTTACATTTGTGGCTTATGCGTGCAGAGCTTAAACCCCCAAGCCCCAAACACGCCCGAAGGTGTTAATCATGCAAAACCTATAAGCGGGTCAACGGATTTCCGGATAGTAAGGCCCAATTACAATATAGGCCCATGAGCTCATTCTCTATTATCCTTGTGCGGGTTCTGGACAGGCCCGAAGAACAAACCAAACCCATTTGTTTGTAAGCCCAAACAAACGAGGAATCAATTTATGATGAGTAAACACATCCACAAAATCATCAAATTAGTTACATGGTGTTATTTGAGCCGAGCCGAATTGAGAAAAAAATCAGTAAATTAGTTACATCGATGATACACTGCTATTCGAGTTGAGCCGAGCTGAACAACTCATTTTTGACCTCGTGTAGTAGTGTTTATTTAATAAATGAGTCAGCCTTGCTCAGATCAACTATTTCATGTAATGCTAATAAAACAATTATAAATAAATAAAATGAAAGGTTATTGAATATAAACTTTAAACTTAGCTCAACTCGCTTAATGAAAAAGCTCACTTAGATGTCAAACTCTAATCGTTTAAATATACAAACAAACAAAACTTGAACTTTGATGAGCCAAAAAGAATTGTGTTCATAAACATATCGGCTCATGTTCATGAATCCCATTTCGTATAACAGATCTACTCAACAACTTCCATTCCAACATTTTATAGTTAGCGTATGGTAATGTCCCATGACGCCTCATTTTTCTCTAGTTTTATTCGCATTATGCTCAGCAGCATACATCACAAAAACACGAGAAAAAAGTACTATTTGTGTCGAAACAGGAAATATATAATCCATCAGTCACATTCTCTTATTACAACACTGCAACTGCACCACCCTTTCTCATACGGAACAATGGTGCAGCCATTAGTACTTTAGCACGACATAATATGTATATACATACACAATTAGCTTGTCCAAGACATGAGTTGCTGATTTTTGAGTCTAGAAGAAATATCTAAGCACTGAACCATGTCTTAAACTATCAAGTTTTCAAAGCTAGAAATAAGCTTGAACTGGAACTGGTCACTAAGAGTCGTCATCTTCCAGGTTATTGACTCGTTCACATTCGTCAATCCATTCACTGTATCTGTAACCAAGGAAAAATGAAAATTTCAAAGAAAAATATCTAGTAAGGATGAAAAGTGAAAATTTTGAAAATTAATNAAGAAATATAGTGGGGATTAAAATTAAAAATTTTGACAATTCAGTCACTTACATGTCTATTGGCTCAGTCAAAGCTGCACAGATAATATAATGTATGAAACAGAGGTTAGTTCACATCAATAAAAAACAAAAAACTAAAAAAAAAAGGAGGCCTATGATTATTGACCGAGAAAAAGTACCAGTAAATGTTATTACGATTCAAGAACTTTCTACATAAATCGTGCGTTAAGCAACTGCATTTTAGTAATGAGAGAAACAAGTGGCATGTACCTGTCACATTGGTGCTAAAGCTTTCTTGGCAAATCAAGCATGAGGCTTCACCAATCAAGTTCTTCATGTCACTGAAAGCCCAAAAAAAGAAAAAAAGTTTTTTCACACTCACATGCATAGGTGAAAGTGGACGAGGAAAACAAAATTTCAACCAACAAGTAAAAATAACTGCAACAAAAATTTAACACTCGTTCTGTAATTCTGCTAACCACATGGTTAAATTATAAATAAACATACAACAACATTATAATTGCACGTAACATGAATTCAATTTTGGTGAAGCTCAATATGTCAAATTTGACCAATTTCATCCTTCCACACTTCCACCAGCACATAAAAAGTGGGAACTCCTCAAATTTGGCAACAACATTGGATTTTGGCACATGTATTGATTGTTATAACTTATAAGTGATTCTCTTTTCTGTAACTAAACAAGACCAAAGCTGGAAGTTTACATATTTGTCACCAACAATAATATGCTAGTTGCAAAGTCAAGCTACTCACGTTCAGCAGAAACAAGTTTCACAATGTCTCATGAACACTTACATACGGCACTCGACACTAGATCCATGGTTACAGAAAGGACAACTGAAGACAGTATCGAGTTTGTCCATCCGCTTCTTTGGGGGCGGCTTTGCCCTTGACTTCCTCTTACCCATCTCTCAATTGAATCAGAATTTTTCAGTACTTTTAACATGAAGCAGGAATTCAATGTCAAAATAAATCACAAAAAAAAAACACATACAAAAAGAGCTCAAACTTGAAAAGAAAATATATTTCCAGAGGACAAGACTCAAAAAAGGTATCCAAACTGAGTAAATTACAAGAGATAATGGCACACTTCAACCAAGAACACCCCAAATAGCACGTCAAAATGCACCCTTTTTCCTTTCCCTCAGGGAAAACTGTTGCAGATCTAGGGAACCGAAATCAGAAACTATAGTGCAAGTGCAAAACTTTTTCTAACAATTAGGGTACAAAAGATAAATTGACGAGTGGCGATGGCGAAAACCCTAGCTACCCGATCAGATTCATTCAAACGCTATGACTGTAACACTGTGCTAGGGATTTCATCAAACAAGTATCGAATTGTTCATACTAACATATTTACACCTCAGAACGAACCACATACTATAAATTGTTAAAAACCTAGCTGATAAAATCCCTAAAAAAAAGTAATACAGATAACTCAAACAACAACAAAAGTAACAACAATCATGGAAATATGAAAACGGGAAATGGAAATTCTACAGGAAATTAAATCGAAAATTAAAATAAATAAATAAAGTAAAATAGTGCAACGCTTACCTTTGAAAGGCTACGGTCCTGGGTTTTTCGCAAGGTATCGGGCACTAACCGAGCAAAAATGAGGCTTTTATTTTGATGGATTGACTAAGCTGTGTGGTAAATTTAGCAGATAAGTTAGTCTCTAACTGATAAATTAGTTTATAGTATTTAGTAAATTTTGATTTTGATGGCGTATAATTTATGGTTGAAAAACTAATTTATATGATAAAGTGTCTTACAAAATTAACTGATAAATTAGTTGAAATAAAAATTTTAATAAGTTTATTTGAAAAATCATTCAAGAAACCTATTAAATAAGCTCAAAATTTTTTAAATAGTGTAATCTGCAATAAGAAATTGCACTTGATAATGTAACAGGGCCCTCCAAATTTCAAGAGCTATTAATTTTTCAATCAATCCCATTAAACGTGAATATATTGTTGCAAATGTCAAATAAGTATTTAACCAGTAACATTGACACTTGATAGTTACTAAATAGAAAATCACTTAAGCAATCAATTCCTTAGCACATCTTAACATGTTTTTCAACAAAAAGAGCCCATAGCACATTTTAATGTCATGACGACACCAACACTACATTAGATGTCAATCTCACTAATCAGTTCGGTGGCATTTAAACCCACATATCATATATGTCCACAAAAAATTCAAATAATATTATATAACCCAAACAAATAAATAAAAATCGTGTATTAACTCATGCCTTAGTTATTCCACAATTATAAATCTTGAAATTTCAATCTAATATTATTTACGCACTAATACCTTATTTTTTAATGATAAACTATAATTTATTATCTATTTCTCTTCCCAATTAAACCCAAAGTACAAAAGTTTGCAACCATATGAGTTATGGGTAGACCCAAAACGTTACCTCTCAATCTATGTTTTGTACCAAATAAATACATATAGATAGACCCAAAATCTTAAAAATGTAGTTATGTTTTGTTTTGTACCTAAACAATATTCCTAATGTCGCAACCACAAATTATGGGTTTGGATTAGACATGGCCAAAATCCGGGCCGGGTCACGACCCGGCCCGGCCCGCCGGGTCGTCGGGCTCAAAAACACTGACCCTGAACCGGCACGGACCTGTACTCGTGCCGGGTCCGTGTCCTAGCCGGGTCGTGTCCGGGCCGTGTCGGGTCCTTGTTTTTTTAAGAAAAAGGTATAAAAAAATAAAAAAAAATTGAAAAGAAGGGTCATTGATTCGGCCCGGCCCTGACCCTCCGGGCCGGGTCATGAAATGTATGACCCTTACACGGCCCGTCTGAAATTCGGGCCGGTTCCGGACCCGTGGTCAACGGGTTTGACCGGGCCGTGTCAGTGCCGGGTCGGCGGACCAAGCGACCCTTTGACCATGTCTAGTTTGGATTGTCTAATAGTTAGGCAATCATACTTTTTTTTAATTAAAATGAATATTTATATTAAATATTATATTTTAAAATATGACTTTTGAATATGAAATTATGCATACTTGTTACATATAGATAGACCCAAAACCTTAAAAATTTAGTTATTTTTGTACCTAAAAAAATATTCCTAATGTTGCAACCACAAATTATGGGTTTGGATTATCTAAAAGTTACGCAATCATACTTTTTTTTAATTAGAAATGAATATTTATATTATTAAATATTATATTTTAAAATATAACTTTTGAATATGAAATTATGCATACTTGTTAGAGGAGTGTGACTACGCACACCTAACAAAATAGCAACCGAAAAATCTCAAATAAATCATTTCCTCTACTCCATGACAATTAATTATTCGTATTTTTGACTGAATATTGTATGAGTTTAATCACAATAATAAATGTTTTTGGTCAACTTTTGCCTGCCTAATGATATAGCAATCAACAAAACTAATATTTGACCTGTGCATTTGCACAGATGTAAATAAAGTATTATAAGTTACTTATATGCATATAATATTAAAATTATAAGTTAGATAATGGTATTATGTTTTAAACATAGAGTATTATGAGTTATAAGTTAGAAAATGGTATTATGTTTTACATTAATCATTGGTTAAAAGAAATAGCATATGAATCACTTATATTGATTGCATAAATGTTAGAAATAATGTAATTTTTATAAATTTGAGGGACAATGACTAATTAATTAGCTAAAAAATATTAAATTTATTATAACAATTGCTTATGAAATTTTAAGTAATTTTACTATAACATTAAAATAAATTATTTTTTTAATACTATCACTTAATCAAATAAAAAAATATCATATTGATTTTAGAATAAATAACTTAAACAAAAAGTTTTTACAATATAATATTTTATGTTTATTTAACTTTCATATATCATTTAGTGTAAAATATAATTATTAATCTTAATAATAACTATTATATGATACAATAAAAAATATAATTGTTAACGGTTTTTGTCTTAATTAATAAAAAAAGTGTAAGAAAATATTTTATTATTAATGGGATATGATGAATTAATGTAATAATAACATTTATTGTTAATAATTTCATATAAATTTATACCTATTTCAGAATATTTAAATTTGTATAGTTAAATTATGTAATAAATTTTATTGCTAAAAAGTTTAGATATAATTTTATTTTTTAGCTGGTGAAACTATTTTGCGCCAGTCTTTGCATATTTGGTCCATACGGCTTTTGGATCAGTCATTCAAAATAAAGCAAAATTTAAAATTACATACATATTGTTCCAAATCCAGCCAAATTTAAGCATTGTTGAAGACCAATTTAAGCCCGTCCATATGCTTGTTTTTATAACATGAAAATTCCAGCTCAGTTTAAAACTTCTCCGTAGGATGTTAAAGAGACACGTGGCCCACATACGTGTAACCATAATATATAACGGGTCCAAACCCTAAAATGGCTGAAATCACATCATTTCTTCTGCTTGTGTCGGCGATCTATCTCTCTGTGTCTCTCTCTCTCTGTTCTAAGTTTCTCCAACCCAAACCTTTTTTCTCAGCCTTTCTTAAAAAAATTTTGCCGATAATGAAAAACAACGTGTGATTTTCCGAGGATTTGCTTCGTTGAACAAACGGAAATTGGGAAAAAAACACCTCGAAAATGCATTTTCGAGGTAAAAAGAGATCGAAAAATAAAAATCGATCCGATGTTAAAAATCCAATTTACTGATTTGTAATATTTCGTTTTAATCGGACGATTACAAATAAGATCTTGGAAGATCTATCGTTTTCAAAATATTTTTTGGAGTTTTTTTTTTTAATTAATAGCAAAGTAGACCAAGTTACAAAATCGACTTACAGATTATTAGTACTTCGATTTAATTCGGTCGATTACAACTAAGATCTTTCGAGATTTATGAATTTCAAAATTTTATATGTTCCGTTTTTTTTAATTATATGATATTGTTAACAGATCTACTAAGATCTGTACATTTCGAAAATAATTATATTGTTAAAAAATCTTAAATGATTTTCAACTTGTAACGGCTAGATGAAAGAAAGCAGTCAATGAGGCTAGATGAAAATAGTTTTAACGGCTTGATGAAAATAATTCCATATATACATGCCTGCAACTTTAATTTGATAATTACTACAAATTTGATATGTAATTTTCTTCTTTTTGCAGGAATTGCAAACACTATTGCTGAGAAGGAGTTTTTGAATTTTATATTCATTTATAATTTGTTTTTATGGTGGTTGTATTTTCTTTTATTTAATTTTTATTTGTTGTTCGTTAATTTATTTCAAGATACTATGTATAACAAAATAAATAATATACTGAGCAGACTAATTAATTGTTTAAAAAAATTTGTGAACATTTTCAATAACTCGTATTAATGGCAGAATTGTTTTGTTTCCAAGTTTATACATTTATTCATCCCCAAAATTGAGTTGTTCTTGATTGAAGAAAATAAAAAACGAAAAATAAATAAAATGTAACGAAAATTGGCGGGAATTGGAAAAAAGTGCCAGCTAGATAAAATTTATGAGGTTTTCTTTAATGTTTTGAGCTAGTAATTATATATATATATAGATATGCAAAATATTTAAAGTCAAAATACAATTAATCTTATTCTAGACCAATCAAAGGTGCACTAAAATATATATCACGAGATTAGCAACATATTTCAACAATGATCACATTTTCATTTTTTTTTTCCTTTTTACTCTAATTAAGTGTGAAGATTAACAGACTCATAATATTAAAAACCGATGACTAAATTAACGAAATCAACATTTCAAAAAGAAGGAAATAAAGATGTGTAGACTGGTCCGATGTGGAGGAGGCATATTGACCCCATCTCTATTAAAGCGCTGCACGCCTTTGAATTTTTAAAAAATGAAATAGTTTCTAATAACATCAATAAAAATAAAATTATATATTGAGTAGTATCAACTATGTTGGTCACTTTACTTCAAAACTAATGCAAAATACATTACTACCTTTATTTTAATTATAATTTAACTAATAATTCTTTAATTTTGAAATTAAGTGACATTTTTTTTTTTTTTTACTAAGACATGGGCCAAAAAAATAAGAACTACAACTACCACAATGTTTCAATTTAAATGAGAAAAATAAATATAAAAAAATGTAAATCATATATACATACCACAACTTCTAACAGTAAATTGCACAATGCTAAAATTGGATTAGATTCAATCATGTTCCCGAGCTACCTCATCAATTGAAGCTCGACTTAGTTGATGCCAGAAGTCCTAAAACCCATTGACTTAAACCGTAACTCTATTCTCAAACCATAAAGTTTAGGGTTTCCATAAACGAAGTAAATCAGGAGCTACTTCAGCCCAGACTTAAACCGTAACTCTATTCACATGTACTCCTCGAATTTTTATTATATATAATATAAACTTGTAAAAATGTAAATATCGCGCCTTAAATTTTCAAAAAAAGTTATATTTAAATTACAATTTAAGAAAACTCGCGATTTCTTTTACAATTTTGCGTTAATAAAATAATATACCATACACATCTTAATTTTCTTAATTTTAGTTAATTCAATCTTATTTCATACTCTATTTATCTATTATTCCATAATATCTCTTAAAGATGAACATATATTCTAATATATTTGATGTCAATACATTAAGTGGTGAATGACTTCATAAGAAAACTATAAAAGTATGGGATGACTCCAATTTTTGATGCACATATCTTTGAACTCTATGACAACGACCTAATCCAAACATGATAAAAATTAAACACACCATTAATAACATTTATAAACCACTACCCACTTCCCACATTTTCAATTAAATATTATTTCCATTTAAAGACCACAAGAAAACTCATATCTCCATAATCCCCACATCCACCTCCCCTTTTTAAAATTCTCTACACATTCATTCAATCATATTACCCACCGCTCTAATTTCAAGACCGTCCTAAAGTTGTAAAGAGGATGCATTAGATTTTAAATGAGATTTATCTCCCATCTCCCCTTTTTTATACTCCTCTTTTTCCCCTTTTCCCTTGCCATTCTTCTTCTTCTTCTCAAGCATGGCCTTTTGCTTACCCTCTCATCAAGAAGCTAATCCATGGGCTATTTTTCCTGCAATGCCGACTCCGCCATCGCCACTTGCGGCACTTACGAGCTTCTGACTAAGAAGACCCGAAAGGCCGCCTACCAAAGGCCCGTCAAGATCATCGAATTCGACTTCTCAGAACTTCACGCCGCCACCGATGGCTTCTCGCCTGATAACCTCCTCGGCAAAGGTAGCCACGGCTCCGTGTACAAGGCTCGTCTCCGCCCGAAAAATCGTGTGGCCGCCGTCAAACGGACGAAGCCAAACGACGCCTCTGTGGCCGCCGCGGAAAACGAGGTGGGGATTCTGTCTGCAATTCAGCATCATCCCCGCCTCGTGAACCTGATCGGGTTCGGGTACGAACCCGAACCCGACCGACGCAAACTGCTCGTGGTCGAGTACATGCCGGGCGGGTCCCTCTACGACTTGCTCCACGGTTCCGGGAGGAAACCGCTCGGGTGGGTCGACCGGGCCCGGTTTGCGGTCCAGGTCGCCCGGGCGGTTTGTTTTTTGCACGGGTCGGACCCGCCGATCATCCACCGCGACATTAAGTCGTTGAACGTGTTGATCGACGGCGGATCCAACTGTCGTGTCAGCGACTTCGGGCTGGCACTGCGGGTCGGGCCGAATCGGGCCCGGCCAGCAGGGACGCTCGGATATCTCGACCCGGGGTACGTCTACTCGGGTGACGTCAGCACTAAGTCTGACGTGTTTAGCTTCGGGGTATTGTTGCTCGAGCTGATAACGGGCCGGAGCCCGATAGACGTAGGCCATAGCCCGCCGTCGGTGGTCGAGTGGGCGGTGCCGGCGGTGAGGACCGGCGAGTTCGGGTCGATCTGCGACCCGAGGGTCGGGCCGCCGGAGGAAGGCGGCGCCGCCGCCCTCCGGCGGATGGCGGTGCTGGCAGCAAGGTGCGTGCGGCCGGAGGCGGGGAGGCGGCCGGAGATGGAGGAGGTGGTGGAGTGCCTGAGTGGGGTGTACGAGGGGATGAGGCGGCGGGCGGGGTCGTGCGGCGGGATGCGGAGGCGCGTGGGGTCACGCGCCGGGAGGTACGAGCAGATGGACGATAGCGGGGAGCTGGTGAAGGGCAGGAGCAAAAGGAAGGGGAAAGTGTCCAGTGCGGCGAGTGCAGGGGAAGCGAGTGGGTCAAGGTCAACGGGGGGAGGCGGTGAGATAAAATCGCCGCCGACGGATTCAGTTATCCGTGATGAGATTAAATGGAAGGTGGGATCGAGTGTGAGAACGGCCACGGTGAGGCTGAGAAAGTCAAGGTCGATGGTGATTTTCCAGAGTAGTAACAAATGGTCGGTCAACGATAGTGGGGCCGCGGTTGTGAGGAGTCGCACGTGCGCCAGGAAATTGGAGGTTTGCAAATTATTGGTGGATTAGTTGAGATTATGATTTTTAATTGGCTAAACCAAATGTTATCAATGTACTTATTACTTGGGGGTGCTGTGGATTTTTTTGGGAGACTGTAATTTTATGTCTCCCTGGAATACTTGAAAATTGAATTTTGATCGACTAAATGCACTTCAATCATTACAGATTACAATACCTTCATTCGATATTTCAATATTTCATAGTTGTATTTGTATATGGTTGAATCTTTAGTTATTATATGCAGTTAATTAAACAAAATGAACCATTCAATTAGCTCCGCTTGGCTTGGCTCATTAAGTCCCCAGATTGACTTGTTCATGCTCGTTAGATATACAAACTAAGCTCAAACTTGTATAAGCTCAACTCGTTGAGTCTCAAAAAATAAAATTATTTACGAGGCGATTGGCTATAGAAATTGTCAAATTTTAATTGATAGGATAATTTTTTTACTCTTTAATTTAAAATCCAACTCAACATTCAAGTTAACTCTCATCAATATTATCAATCAATAGTTCTTACACATTACATATTTTTAAATATTCATCAGATCCAACAGCTTATTTTCTACTTTTAAATTACATTAATATTAAATATTATTTAAATACAGACTCAAAATCCCGCTTAATTATCCACTCAATCAACTTATTCTAAACAACTACTTTATCCAATAAATGCAATCAAAACCAAAATATTTTATAGCCAATCATGCCATTATGTAAGAGTCAACTCCAGGTAATGAAAAATTGTGCTTAGTTTGTTAATACTCATAAACAAATTAAGCTCAAACTCATTTATCGACTTGTTTATTCAAGTTCGGCTTGAATCCGAGCTCGAATAGTCTAGTTTACAACCCTATAAAATTAAATTTCATGGACTCACGTGACTCGATGCAAGCCTTTTT
>BKCP01010848.1:103532-114696 GCA_008636005.1 Striga asiatica | reverse complement strand
TTATTGACCAATTTAAAAATTATAAACATAAACAGAGCTTTTGTGAGAAGATTTTAAGGTGGGATTTGCTAGCTCAATTATCAATTTTGGCAACTATCACAATATTTCAAACAATACTTTGATTGCCGTGGATGATTTGCTTCTGTCACATATGTTCCAAGTCTTAAGAAGAAGCAAAGGCTACTTGCAACTTCACAATATAATTAATATTGTTCTAAATACTGCTTTCTATATTATATGATAGATTTGATAAGCACAAGCAAGCTTATAACTTACTAATTTAGCTTTATAACCTTGTATTCAAACTAGTAATTTACTAGCTTGTTTGGTAGGATTAACGTTTTCATAAATATAGAGTTTATTTCAAATGATTATTTAGGCATGTTTAAAAATAGTTCATTGCAATTTTTGTTTCGTCCAACTTATCGACTAAATTTATCTATTACTTTTTTTAAATGGTCCATCAATTGTTAGCTCAAAATAAATTTTCCAGCTATCAACTAACTTGTTTTCTCATATAGAAATAACAAAATAGTCTAAAAACGTAATTGTGTTATCTATGACCGGTATAATAAAAAAAATACGGAGTCAACATATGACTGTTTTACATAGCGATCTATTAATTAATGTATTAACATGTGCATCAAATGTATTTATTTGAGACTGTCAATACCTTATTTATCAATAATTACTAATGACTTTATAAATCCTATTATATATACATGTGTATATATGCCGATTTAATTGCATATATTATTTTGGTGGGAATTGCTAAGTATTGTTCTAATTAATAAATAAATAAACGCTGCTGGGTTAGAGGCTGCAAAAATTACAACATAAAAACAAAAAACTTTGTTACAAGTAATAATGACGCTTAGCTTGCATTTTAACAGCTAATAGCCTAATACACTTGGTTACCAAAACAAACTAGGGAAGGGAAATAATTTAGTTTAAAATAAATTCAATTTTCTTAAAAAAATACTGAATATAGTTTTGTATTGAAATATGCAATTCCTTTTGCCTGTAACCGAGACAACACTATTACTGAACCACCCTCGATAGCTTTATAAAGCAGATGATACATACGGCAATTTAACGTCAAATTGAGGGTATAAAGGGTATTAGTGTATCCACGTACGCAGTTAACTAAAAAATATAAATTTAAAAATACAATACACAAACAACAATACAAGAGGCTCATAAGTCATAACAGGTGATTTTCCATTAAAAGGTTCTCTCTCTCAATTGCAGGCAATTTATCTCTTTTCTTCTTTTCTTCCCTTTTTTCATCAGATCCCTGAATCATTTTCCTTCCTCATTCTTCAAGTAGGTTAGTATTTTCTGTAATTATGGTCCTGTGTGAATTTATAATTTCTGACTTTTTTAATGATTTTTTCTGATTATCGTTAGAGTTGATTCGTGAGCACTCATTCGTACATGCAATGCATACATTTTCTCTTTTGACGGCATAATCTTGGTGGGTTTTTGTTTGATTGTAGTTCCGATGATCGATGATCACTTCTAATGCGTGTCTCAATATTAGGGTTTTTGCTTTTCCTATTTTTTTGCCCCACAAATTTGCAGGGATTATCAAGTAATTGAATTGAATTTGCTGCTGGAGTGTATAAGGTTGGGCCTTGGGAAAGCTTGCAGCTTTTTCATGATAACAAGGTTAATTTTACCTCTTTTTTTTTTTTTTTAGTTTGCTTGTATTTCGGATTACCCAATTTTTGTTGTTGATGGGTGATTTTTTTATTTTTTATTTTTTTTGCTTTGGTGTATTTTGCTTGAATGCTGGTGAGAGGAGGAAAATAAACCTTAATTTATAATAAATGAAATAGTTTGTTATGTTTGCCCTGATTAAATTGGTTCTTTCTAGCTTCTTATTTGCAGGATATGGCAGTTAATTGATCTTTATTTGGCGGAATCGTATCAGATATCTCTTTTTCATATTGATCTGCATAGTTGGGTTTATGGAATTTTGACTTAATTGAAATCTTCATCAATGTCTATGCTGTGTCATAGTTATTTTCTCAGGTTGATCGTGAGTGTACTGTGTCATTATATGCATTAGTGGAGTGGCGAGTACATTAATCGTTAGGCGGTGTTGGGTCCCACGGTTCGATCTCAGTGCATTTACTGTCACATTTCATTTCTCGGCTTCTAAGTCCGACAGATGTGCTTAATTGTAATGTAAATGCTTTTTTATTAAAAAAAAAAATTATCATAAATTTTTCATTTCTGGAAAGTGTTATGTGATTCTAGATCTTTCCTTTCTCTTGTAAGGCCTTTTCATTTTCTTATATGCCGATTCTTGTGCTATAAAACTCTGACAGAAGTCAATTGTCGGGATTTTCGGGTCGGGCGTAAGGCCTTTTCATTTTCGTCAGTCATTAATTGTTGATCTCATGTACTTCTTGAAAGCTTGGATAATTTCGTATGGGATTTAAATCTTTCATGTTTTTCCCAGAAAAAATCTATATTTTTCAGTTTTGTTCCTTTTTGTCATATTTTTTTGGTTTTGTTAAATTGACCTTATTTACTCTAAAATTAAGCTGTTCTCTTACCTGTCTTCTCTTGTGGTTAAGGTGCTTTGAACTAATAGCTTTTGTCACTTTGCAAAACCTAAGGTTACTATTACTCGCCAGAAATTGTAATACAATCTTGTTGATCTGAAAATGCTGGAAGAGGCAGGATCCTGTTCAAGGGTTGACTTACTCTATTTATTAAGAGAATGAAATTAAGACTTGTTCTAGCTACAAGTTTCTTATTTTCATTTTATTCCCTTCCTTTCTTTCTCCTTTTTTGTTTGTATATTAACTTCTTCTTCTTATAATTCTGAAAATAGTGATATATATCTCGTGGCGTTTGTAGATATCCACTCATTAGCATTGCCCCTCTTGCTGATGGCAATATCTTTTTCCTGGAAAAGCAGAAAAGTTCAATTTTTTTCATAGCAACAATTTTGTTGGCAAACTATGATAGAGAAAACTCTCTCTCTCTCTCTCTCTCTCTCTCTCCCTCTGTGTGTGATGGCAATTTCTTATAACAGCAATTTTTGTATTCTTCCGATTAATTCTTGAATTTCTCATCCAATACAGGCATTTCAGGCAAAATGGGGCATCGAAACATTCAGTTCAATAATCATATGATTGAGATGCAAGCTGATCAAGGCCATCCCCACCCCAGCCATCTCCATCCCGAGTGCATCGTCTACTCAAATTTACCAAACTACCCCCACCAGAATATCAATTTCCATCCCGCACCCGAACAGCACCACGAGAATCCCTTGTTCTACGCCATGGGTGGGCCCTACAACCCCGCCGCGCCCCAACACAACCTTGACCTCAACATAACCCCACCCACCACCACCCATTATAACAATAATAATCCCTACTTAACACCGCCAGCTGGCATTCGAGATTTTCCTGTTCCACCAAATCACGCCTATGGTGATGGTATCATTAGGGAGCAGTTCAAGAGAAAGAATGCCGAGGGCTCATCTTCCAATCAGCAGCACCAAAATGCTCAGGTGGGTCCCAGTTCATCCTCGGATGTCGCTCGGGTGGAAGCCTCTCTGTTTGTGGGGCCCGATCCTGTTCGGGTGCATAATAACGCGAATTTGGTGCAAGGAAATTACGTCGTGCCACCTGTTCAGTTGCCGGGTAATCCTTGGTTGGATATGAATTTCAGAGGGAACAATGGTGATATTGGTGCTGCTCTAGGATGGTCACAGCCTACTCATAACTTGCCGTATGTGCATGGTAAAAATATCTTCTTGTCTTTGATTTATGATCTTTATTTGGTAATTTTCCCACGAGTAGCTTGATTTCGTTAGTGCAAAAACCCTGAGAAGTTTCAAAATTGGAACTTTAAGTTCGATTTCATCTTGCGTTTCGCAAACCCTCGTCAATATTATCCTGATGTTTAACCTTATTGCCGGAAAAACCTGTCTTTTTTTTTTTTGAATTACAAGTTTTGCATTTACTTTTCTGATTTGAGATCCCTCATTTATTGTCATGCAGCTAATGCCAATGGGGCTTGTGTTGAATCGAGTACTACAGGCGTACAAGGCTATCCAGTAGCGGCCATTAACAGAGGTGCAGGTTTTGTGCATCCTCCAGTGACTCAGAGCCACCCAAGTACTCAACCAGGCCCACATATGCAAAGGCCTAGAGGATACAATGTGGGCCACCCATCTCAAATGGTCACGCCTTCACGTGGAATCCCAATGGTTAGGTATTCGAATGCCAGTGCAGGTCCTTTTCCAGATGTTGTGGAAGCCGGGCCCTCATTTTTAGCTCCAATGGTGCCTACGGGCTTCCAGATCTATAGGGCCCACCATGGGGAAATCATGCTCGACCCGAATGTGAGGCACCGAGGCTTTCCACAGTTGAGAGTACTGCCAGAAGATGTAATTTACTAATTTTCTTATTTTCCCCCTTACTCTGTTCCATAATGATTAATCACCCGCGATTGTTTGAACTAATTACAAGAGGAAAGACCCTATTATCTTTCAGAAAGTAGCCAAGTATCCTGATTGAATGTTGCCAAAATCCTACTTGAAAATTTTGTGTTTTTTTAAAGAATATGTGCACCTATTGAGGTCGAAATTTTAAATTTTGAATAATAAAGGGTATTTTGTAATTTAGAAAAATGGGGATTGCTGTAATTTTGTAATTGTTTGAATGTTTGCTGTGGACTATCATCTGTAGGAGGTTGCTATGCTCGAGATTCCTGGATATCATGTAGCAGGAGAGTCGATCGATCAGCACAGGGACATGCGACTAGATATCGATCACATGTCATACGAGGTTGTGATATTTTGTGTTGTGTCTTAAAAGTTTGTCTGGCATTTATTGATGGCTCTTCCAATTTATCAAGTTTTGGGGCGTTTGTAGTTCCTGTGTATTTTTTGCGCGCATTTATCTTAAAACTAGTCCAATCTTTCCTTTTTTTGGCTGTCTGTATTTTTTTTTTTATTTCCAATTTAATTTACGCGGGCCTTTTAATGCAAAGTTTTAATTTTGAGATCATACGACAGGAGCTTCTAGCATTGGGAGAACAAATAGGCAGTGTGGGCACTGGTTTATCTGAGGAGTTCATTCAATACAATTTGAGAACAAGAAGTTTTACCTCAGGCCCAGCTTGTATCAATCTAGAAATTGAACCGTGCCCCGATCAAGAGACGATCAACTTTTGTGTTGTGTGCCAGGTAACTTTTTTTATTTAATGTTGAGGGAAAAATAAACCTTTTATCTAGAGATTGTTGGAAAATTATTTTTCTGCAATTCTACCACCTGACCTGCTTGTGCGAAGGATGTAAAGAAGTTGCGCTCTCCTGCCTAAATTTGGCACAATATTTTCATTTAACCATCTCAAATATTAAACAGACTAAATAGATCTTTTTTCTATTTTACTTGAATGTAGTTTTGGGAAAGCAGAGCACAAAAAATTGCATAATTTTGCGCAATATTTGCATTTTCCGTGCACTTTAAAATTTGGAAAGCTTCTTCTGAATAATGAAAAGTTTATTGGTATTGTGTAAAAGTTGAATGTCTTTATCTCTATAGTAGTTTGTACTATCTATAGTCTACATATTCGCAGAATTGACATGTTCAATTGTTTCAATATCACGTGGAATTTGATGAATAACTTGATGAAATGTGTTTTTTTTCGGTAACTTGTGATTAATTCGAGCTTCTATATGCAGATGGATTATGAGTACGGGGAAAGTATTGGAGTGCTCGACTGCGGCCATGAATACCACAAAGATTGCATAAAAAAGTGGTTGGTCGTGAAGAACACTTGCCCTGTGTGCAAATCCACCGCCTTGCGTGGCAAGGGGAAGGATTTGATGTTGAAATAACAATTTCAACAAAAGAACGAAAAACTTGAAAAAGAAAAACATTGATTTGGTTCTATTTACTAGTTATTCTATAATCGACGAGTGAACTTTTCTCGTTCGTGTATTATATTTATGTACAATTGTACATACATGTAGACAGTATTCATTGTTGGCCGGTGCAATCTGCCTCTAAATATTGTACAGATTTTACAATTGTTAGACTAAATTTGTTTTGTTATGTGTGCACCTAAGGCAAATTATACAGGTTCTAGGTTAATTGGCAATTTCTTGTTTTGTCTTGAAACTAGGTTGATTGTATTATACTATTATATCACTAATATTGCACAGACATAATTCTGTTGTTTATAAAGATGGGCTTCCAATTGAAAAGTCCTATTTGTAGTAAGCAAACTGATGATTTGAAGTTTTATGGTTGAATTCTAATTCCTTTTCATCTCCCCATTTTTTGGTTGTTTTTTCCCCTTTTATATTGAGTGTGCAGTTGGGGTAGAAATATTGTCTAAGGTGTTTGAAACATAGTATAATTTTTTTCAAGTAAAAAAGAAAGAAGATGAATCTTTATGAGATTCATAAGTACTTTTCATAAAACCAACATTCTATTTTATTGTTGAATAAAGGCCGATAAGGCCGCGGTTTTAGGACCATCCCCTTTTTTTATTGGTTGTTTTCTCCCCTTTTATATTGAGGTAGTTGTATTTTTATTTATTTGAACATCAAAGTTCCTGTAATCTTTGTACCAAAAAAAAAAAAAGTTCCTGTAATCTATAAAACAAAGAAGTCCTTAAAAATTTTGGAAGTAACTTTCAAGAATTATGAAAAGAACACTAGTGAAAAATGCAGGCAAAAACACAAGCTCACACAACCATTCAACTGCTTCCTCATGTGGATATTATACATACATTTCAATTCTAGTTTAAACCAATCTATATGACATTGGCAGCTAATTAATACAGATATCACACAGCATAATAATCATATTTCACAGACGAAACAAATGTCGAAGGCTTAAAGAAAATGTCGACGATGTCACGATCGAAACTAATAAATGCAACATAATAATAATACAGCATAAAGATTCACCAAAGTCATGACCACAGCAATACATATATAAGGAATGCTGAGGTTAAAAAGAAATAAAAAAGGGAAAAAAAAATGAAAAAAAGAAGTTAAGTGAATTCTGAAGAAAACGACGAAAAACCGACAGAGCTGCAAAAAGATTCAACCCAATTTCTCCCCGGATCATAAAAAAACAACCCAAACGGGCAAACGGGCCTGGCCCACTTGACGATCATCAATCTTTTTCCCAAAATTTCATACAGAGCAACAACCGACTTTCTTAACAGCCGACACATCATCTTTAGTCCCCACATTTATAGTCTGCCCCTTGGGAAGAGCCGAGGGATCTTCCCCAATATCAAGTGCTTTACGGCAAACAACATGGTAGATTTGCGTGAGAACCTCCGTGAACGAGTTCTCAACGTTGATGGACTCGAGTGCAGAAGTCTCCATAAAGTAGGTTTTTTCCTTCTCGGCAAAGGACTGGCCATCCTCAGTCGAGACTGCCCTGAGGTGGCGAAGATCCGCCTTATTGCCGACGAGCATGATGACGATGTTCTGGTCCGTGTGGTCCCGGAGCTCCTTGAGCCACCTCTCCACGTTCTCGAAGGTGACGTGGCGGGTGACATCATACACGAGCAGTGCCCCTACGGCCCCACGGTAGTAGGCACTCGTGATAGCACGGTACCTTGAGGAATGAATATTGTACAATGTAAGTAAATATGAATTCGAAAAATGAAAACGTGATTTGTAAATGGCTTGGCACACTATAAAGAGATGGAGACCTAACCTTAGAATAGGTTAAAACATGAGATGAATTTTGCCTAGGGCCATCCTCTTTAAAATTGAAAACGAAAAGGATAGATTTTGATTTGATACTTAAAACAACTTGAAATAGGTTGACTGGCTTAATACTATTCTTAGGACATTTTACATGGAGGATTGACGACAATCTAAATTCCTTCTGAATATTACCTGTTAACTTTTCATTATAGACTAAATAAGAGCAAGAAAACATCAAAACACGTGGGTGGCTTAGCCAAGTACCCGGAAGAAACGAAAATCATATTGGTAATTTCATTTTGGGCAAGAGTTTGTCACTTGAATTACGTTATACGGGAGGAAAATCAAACTGCATTCGTATCTCAAATCCAGGCTACTGGGCCTAAATACAGTCAATATTTCATCACATTTGTCGTTGAAAATTATTGCAGCAAGACGTTACATTCCTAATATTCACACATCTTACAACCCTCGTAATAGATTCCCTCTCGAATAATTACTCGGAGAAAAAGTTCTGCACCTATGAGTCTATGACCAATTACCAATTACCATTTGCCCATATAGACGCAATATATCAATGATGGCAATTTTCAACAGCCCTAAAAACCTACATTTCCTAAACCAGCAGCCTTTCCCCGAAATCCAGGCATATTTTTTCTGGATCTGGTGTTTGTTCTGTGTACTTGCAGGTCTTAACACGATCTACATTACTTTCTCCATATAAAAGCGATTCCAAAATTTCCAAAAACGAGCTAAATCTACAGCAGCCCTAAAAAGTAAAAACCCCTCCATTCAGCTCAAAATTCCCAAAAAAAAATGAAAAGCAGCAAGCAATTCCACAAGCTTCATAGCAACAAAAGCAACAGCAGCACAGTAGAACAGAATTTGTTCACTAAAAACTAAATCTACAAACAAAAACAGCGAATTACCTCTCTTGGCCGGCGGTATCCCAAATCTGAGCCTTGATGATCTTATCATCGACGCGGATGCTGCGCGTAGCGAATTCAACGCCTATGGTGGACTTGGACTCGAGGCTGAACTCATTCCGAGCAAATCTGGACAGCAAATTGGATTTGCCGACGCCGGAGTCGCCGATCAGGACCAGCTTGAAGAGATAATCGTAGTCGTCGTCCGCCCTGTATCCGCCCGCCATCTTCAATCTGCGCTATACCTTACGCAGATTTCAAGAGAATTATTATTTTTTATTTTTGAATTTTTGACAAAATAAAGAAATGTATGTTTGGGCTGTGGCAGTGGCAATAAGCTAGTAAAAGAAAGAGAGTAAAGTAATTCCCGAGAAAATCATGGGTGGGTGTAATGATAAAAGGTGGGAGAATAATTTAATTATTAATATTTGAAAATTGGAAAAATATAATTTGATTCATTTTTATTTTTTGAGTAAGGGAGTCAAGAGTGTTTCATTATTTTCTTTTAAATATAGATTTTTTTAATATTTATTTTTTGGTATAAATACAAGGATGTCCTTTTTTTTCTTCCTTTCACTTTGAACTTGTTGATATTGGATTCTTACCAACATAAGAATAAGTGCTATATTTGCATTAATAATTTTGAAAGTACAATCTACATTTTGATTTGAAAGTGTCCTTGAAGTGCTTAATATTTATTTATAAATCTAACTTTTTTTATTTATAAGTGATGTTTGTGTATGAATAAAGTTATGCTTAACATAATACTTAAGGATGGTTGACAAAAACATGTGTGTATAATAATTGTTGATTTTAAAAGTGACGTAATGTGTAAAATAATAAAACTGTGACACATATCACTATGTCAAGTTTTATGTCATCCTTTATTTTATTGTAACATATATTATTTTTTTCATGTATTGTATATACTTTAATGTACATGCGTTCACTTTCAGATGTTCGACTTATATGTCAAACGACATGTATTACACTAAATAAGGGATGTATTCATTTGGAATTTCTAAATATTTTCTAAGACTTCATAAATCATGGTCTATTTAATTTAGATTTTTTAAGAATTTTAAAAGTTTTAGGGTATTCATTTGAAATTTTAAAAACTCTTACAAAATCATGAGGTATTTAGCTTATCGAAGACTAATTTGGTAAGACATTTTAAGATTTGTTGGAATTTAAAAAAAAAAACCAAAAAAAAACTTTATACGAAATATCATTCTAAATCCAGCATACAAACTTAATTTCATATGAGTCTTTCATAATATAAAAATATTAAAAATCTCGAATTTTAAAGTCTCAAAATGCCATTCGAAATTGAAACGAATACCACCTCTAAATGTACTTGTTGATTGTAAGTGTGGAGATGTTCTCATCGATAGTATAGGTATATAGAGATCAATCCGACATAGTGACATGTATGCCAAATTAGGTCTCTTGGATTAGGTTTTCGAATCAGGTAGGCATATTTCTAGACCAAGTCTTTTAAACTAGGTCTTTTGAATTGGATCAACATATCTATGGTCCAGGTCTTTTAAATCGGGCCGGGACATCTCCGGCCCAAGTCTTATGTCATTAGGACTAGAT
Source organism: Striga asiatica (assembly GCA_008636005.1). Classification (NCBI taxonomy): domain Eukaryota; kingdom Viridiplantae; phylum Streptophyta; class Magnoliopsida; order Lamiales; family Orobanchaceae; genus Striga; species Striga asiatica. The sequence goes on along the minus strand of BKCP01010848.1, from coordinate 104,463 downwards.
GGACATGTCTGTAGGTCATGTCTATAGATTGGGCCTTCTTAACTAGGTCGATATAATTATGAGTTAACTCTGGAGGAATTTACACCCCATACTATCAATAATATTTTATATTACATATTTACACCTAATTAATATTTATTTGTAAATACACAAAATCACCTCAACATATTTATACATATACCAGATTTTATAAGTTTATTAATTAGGATTTAAATATGGAAATTGAATCAATTAAGGATTAATTGTAATAACTAATCCCTAATATCAAGAAATCTTATCTCATTCTTCTCCTCCGTCCAGAATCCTCTCTCATTCTTCTCATTAATCGCCAACTCAACGCTGCAGGCGCAAACTACCACCGCCAACGACGACCCCATCATCACCTTCGACGTTGATCGCACGACGAACTTCAGTAGAGGGCGGCAAACCCTAGCCACCAATTTATCCACTGATTCTCGTCGTCTCTGCAGAGATCAAAACTTGCCCATCATCGTTTTCCATCAGCAACCCAAACCCTCGAGAGAACAGGCACAAAATTGGATTTTTTTCTCATAGGATTTCAGTAGTAATTTGTTGCTCAATTCAAAAAATATTGCGGAGGCCGATACTAATGAAAGGCCGATACAAATCATGGCTAATTATTATGATATTGATGATATATTGGCTGAAGAAGAGGTGATTTTTTTTTTCTTTTAAACCTATTCTGTACCATTTTCCAAAAAATAGTTATATATATGAGGTATGTTTATGGTTTACTCCTGGTTTTCATATTTCAGCTTGTCCCATCGGTGTTCCAACATAATGCAAATGGTGTGGGGCTTTTTGATTCAAGTGATGATACTGATAAAGTAAAAGTGCAAATGATTGCTGAAGAAATCGCTTGAAGCACTCTGAACGGCCATCGGCCCAAAAAAAAAAAAAAAAAAAAAAA
>BKCP01010848.1:78376-101838 GCA_008636005.1 Striga asiatica | reverse complement strand
TTTTTTTTTTTTTTTTTTTTTTTGGTTTACACGACAAGATAAGAATTCTAAGATGTAATGTTGTCAAGTAAGCTTTATACGATAATAATTTGGAGTTGGAAGATTTACACGGCATATAAGAATCGTATTTATTTGGGAAGTCTTATAAGATAAAGAATCCTATAAGCTTTATACCATAATAATTTAGAGTTGGGGATTTACACGGCATATAAGAATCGTATTTATTTGGGAAGTCTTATAAGATAAAGAATCTTATTTAATTTGGAGTTGGAGGATTTACACGACATATAAAAATCTTATTTATTAAGTATTTTATTTTAAACAATTAGGAAATGTATCCGAACCAAAAACGAAGCATCTAATCTTATTTATTAAGTATTTTATTTTAAACAATTAGAGAATGTATCCGAACCAAAAGCCGCATGTATTGTTGCCAAGTAAGTGTGCGAAGCAGCCAATTAGGCTCAGCATATAAGAATCGTATTTATTTGGGAAGTCTTATAAGATAAAGAATCCTACAAGCTTTAAGAATCGTATTTATTTGGAGTTGGAGGATTTACACGGCATATAAGAATCGTATTTATTTGGGAAGTCTTATAAGATAAAGAATCCTATTTAATTGGAGTTGGAGGATTTACATGGCATATAAGAATCGTATTTATTTGGGAAGTGTTATAAGATAAAGAATCCTATTTAATTGAGCCAATTAAGCTCAGCATATAAGAATCGTATTTATTTTGGAAGTCTTATAAGATAAAGAATCCTATAAGCTTTATACAATAATAATTTGGAGTTGGAGGATTTACACGGCATATAAGAATCGTATTTATTTGGGAAGTCTTAAAAGATAAAGAATCCTATTTAATTTGGAGTTGGAGGATTTACACGACATATAAAAATCTTATTTATTAAGTATTTTATTTTAAACAATTAGGGAATGTATCCGAACAAAAAACGAAGCATGTAATCTTATTTATTAAGTATTTTATTTTAAACAATTAGGGAATGTATCCGAACCAAAAGCCAAAGCATGTATTGTTGCCAAGTAAGCTTCCGAAGCGTGCGAAGCAGCCAATTAGGCTCAGAACATTTTCAAATTATATTAAGAGGGCTCAGCATAGCCAAAGCATGTATTGTTGCCAAGTAAACTTCCGAAGCGTGCGAAGCAGCCCTCAACACATTTTCAAATTATATTAAGAGGGGATTAGGCTTCTGCCATCATTAATATAGGAGGCAATGTAGATTTATCCCATTTTTTATTTTTAAATGTTAATTATGTTAGTTAGGCTTGTTGCATAATATAGGAAGAAATTGTGGGGAGAATTCTAAAATATGGCATGAATTTAACTTTTATTTTTCGATTAAAAAGTGTTTTTTTTTTACTGTTGGTTTCAATTGTTAAAAAGCTCTCAAATCAAAGGCTTACATTTAAGATTCCAATCTCAAATCGATGATTTGTTCAGGGGGCGATTGTATACAAATTCTACAGTAAAAAAATCAATCAAAACTCAACTTTAACTCAACTTTAACTCAACTCCACTATCTCCAATATTATCAATATAATTAAATAATATCAACCAATCATTCTTACACATCACATCAACTTTAATTCACTATTCATCTACTCACATAATTTTAACTAATTATCACTTCCAATCATTTTCTCCTACTTTTACACCAAATCAACTTTAATTATTTTATTTTAAATATTATTTTAATATATCCACTAACAACTAACCATACCACATTTTTTTAAATTTAACTATAGTTAAAAAATAACTAGTTTTTTACTAGTTGAATTCATATCCAATCACCCCCTCAGTCACTAATTATACTTATACTAATCATTAAATAATATACTTATTAATAAAATACATTAGTTATGTAATATAATAAAAATGTATTTTGTTAAAAATATAATCTTTTAAAGTGTGTATAAAATTATAACTGTATTAAAATATAATTAAAAAAATGTCCATTTCATTAATTTGTAAAAAAAAGTCATCCATTCAACTTTATAAAATTACAAAAAAAAAGAAACTTTTTTAAATTAGCTTTTTAATTATAAGCACCAATTATTTTATTTTGAAAATATGTCCATCTATATTTGTCGTTAATTCAAGCCCTGCCTTGAAACGTGCACGCAACTCGCACTCTTGTGACCAATTATGCTCCCTCAGATGTGTATAACTGTATACTAATCGGCGAACTTTACTAAAGGAAAAACACACAAATAACCATTCATGGATAAGACCACCTCCCCCGCCGCGCGGCCGGTTTTTCCGGCGGAGCTGGAATACCAATCCGGCTTCGACAACCACTTCTCTTCCGAGGCGATCGCCGGAGCACTCCCCCGAGGCCAGAACAGTCCCCTCGTCTGTCCCTTTGGCCTCTACGCCGAGCAGATCTCTGGCACCTCCTTCACCTCTCCCCGTAAACTCAACCACCGCAGGTTTATATCAAATTATCAAAACGCAATAACTTATTAATGTTTTTCCCCCTTTTTCTCCATAGTGAAGTTTTGGGATTAATTTAGAGGAAGGGATTTTTTGGCTTGAGCAGCTGGTTGTACCGAATCAAGCCGTCCGTGACGCACGAGCCGTTCAGGCCTAGAATCCCGGTTCACGAGAAGCTGGTGAGCGAGTTCAACCAGTCGAATAGCTCGGCCACGCCGACCCAGCTGCGGTGGAAGCCGCCGCCGGTTCCAGAGTCGCCGACCGACTTCGTCGACGGGTTGTACACTGTGTGTGGTGCTGGCAGCTCCTATCTCCGGCATGGTTTCGCGATTCACATGTAATGTACTATCCCGTGTGATTTTATTCTCGTCATGTTTTATGCTTATCTGTGAAAATTTCTATTGAGTTTTTGAATCTTTTGTTCATTAGAGTTTAGAGTTGCGAGCTAGTTTATTAGACTTGTAGCTTAGTCTTTCTCAAAATTAGGTCGCGTAGTTCGTGGTTTTTTATGTCCAAGTTCTACTGTGTGTTGTTCCTTAGGAATTGAATATTTAAGGATAGTGTTAGCCTTCAATTTGGCAATAACTTCCCACGCGTTATCTTGTGAACCTTGCATAATGTTAGCTAATATTCTGTGCTAGGTGTGATAAACATTCTGTTTGCAAGATTATTTACATATATATCTATACATATGTGTAGGTTAATGCAGTTGCAATATACTTTCAATTGGCTATCTTCCATTCCTTGATTGTTCTTTATGTAACTCCCTCTCGTTCTTATGTTCTTTACTCATGTATGCTTCTTTATCCCTACTCCTTCGTGTATCTTTGGATAACAAAAGCTTTCTTAGATTAATGCGTTCCGACCTTAAATTAAATGGTTGGTTGAGCTGATTTTATAATTTCTTTTTGAGACTCAAATGCTAGTCGAACTGTAGGTATACTGCGAACAAGTCGATGGGTGATTGTGCATTTTGTAGCGCGGATGGAGACTTTTTGGTTGTTCCTCAAGAAGGAAGTAAGTGATGCATGACAATCCATAATTTCACCATTATGGCATGAAACTGCAATTTTGGCGCAAGGCACGAGAACGCAAATATCCTTATAAGTTTATCGACGTTAATCACGTTTGGTAAATGGATACTAATGGCATTTTAAGAAGCAATTGGATGAATCTCAACTGGAATTGAACCTCATCTCAAGTTCCCAGTTCTAATGTCCTTGATATTGCTACAATGTTCTCGAACTTTGTTCTCTCCATCTGTTTACTGTGTTTTTCATGTACTCTCACGATAATATCCACAGATTTTGGGGTTTGGAGTTGATGATTTTTATGTAAAACTTGATTTCATGTTGTGTCTGCTGACTAAGTCTGCTGTTTACTCCCCTGTTGCATGCACGGTTTTCCGATTTTTTTTTTTTAATTTTTTATTATTTTTTGTACTGACAGACATCAAATTCTGTATTATGTTGGTATACATATAGGGCTGTGGATCACTACCGAATGTGGAAGATTGCAAGTATCTCCTGGTGAAATTGCGGTCTTACCTCAGGGGTTTCGGTTTGCCGTTGATCTGCCAGACGGGCCATCAAGGGGATATGTTGCTGAGATATTTGGATCTCATTTTCAACTTCCTGACCTTGGACCCATAGGTTTATCAATTCCTTCTGAAACTTTTATCTTATTTTGGTTTCTCTTGTTCAGCAATGTCACCTTTAAGTTCCTGATGGATGAATTTTTATTTGTGAAACTGATTGGTAGGGTGAGTTCCAAATAATTTAATCTTAAATATTTCATAATTCTCGGATAAAGTTCAAAACAGGAGGCTAAAGAATTTGAAATCTATAGTAACCACACAAGTGCATAACGGATTTGCTAATTATTGGTTGAAGTCCTCTGTAAAGTCTAACTTATCACGTGCCTTTACTTCTGGATATAGGAGCTAATGGTCTTGCTGCTTCAAGGGATTTTCTGGTTCCTGTTGCCTGGTTTGAGCGTACATCCCGTCCTAATTATACAATCATTCAGAAGTTTGGTGGTGAGCTTTTTACTGCCAAACAAGATTTCTCCCCATTCAATGTGGTAGCATGGCATGGAAATTATGCCCCTTACAAGGTGAGTAATCCTTTCCAATCTATTTCACAGATGAAAAATCCGGCAATACGATCTTGATTCACTTACTAATACTATACGCATAAAATGATTTCAAACAATCATAGGCTTTGTTTGGCAATCAGCTGTTAGCGGTTTGCTGTTAGCGGATTCTATTAGTTGTTTTGACCAGCGGATTAGATTAGCTGTTTTGACTAGCTTGTACATTAGCGGATTATTACAGAAAGTGTTTGGTAAATTAGCGTTTTGATATTTTTTATGAATATAATTACTTATAATTATGTTTGTGTATTTTGATATTTTTAGCAATTATAATTATTCTAGAAACTACAATTTATGTATATTATTAATAAACATTAAAATAGTGATTAAACAACAATGAAAATTTAAGGTTACAAATTACAATTTCTATATAATGTTTATCCAAAAATTTTTATAATTTTTTTATCAAAAAAAGAAGAAATGACTAAAATAATGGACAACACTATAAATTTGTTTAACTTAATTATCCTTCTCCTCGCCATCATTTGTCTTCTTTTATTTCCGTTTTTTTTTCTCCTGCGCCATCATTTGTCTTCTTTTATTTATTTATCTTTTTTCTCCTATCCCATCCCAACTTAATTATTCTATCTGACTGAATAATTGTACAACATATATAAATAATAATAGCATAAGAAGCTAACTTCAAACGCTGCAAATTGCAGCGTTTGTGAAATCAGCTTTTTCCCCCAAAAAAGCCATTTTAAACAGCTGAGTTACCAAACAATTTTTAGCTGTTTTAGATGGTCAAACAGCTAAAATGGTTTCAAACAGCTAAAAGCTAGACAAAAAGCCATTTACCAAACAAAGCATAATGCCCTTGAGCTTGATGAAGTACTTTTTGTTATATTTTCAGTATGATCTAAGCAAATTCTGCCCGTACAATACAGTTTTGGTGGATCATAGTGACCCCTCTATAAATACAGGTACATACATACTGCTGCTAGCGGATTCCGCTCAATAGCTATGTTCTTATTGCTTAATACGAAAACTTTGGTTTAACTAAGAGGATAACTTTTTCATTTATCTAGTTTTAATCATAATGGTTATAACCATTAATTGCAGTTCTGACTGCACCCACTGAGCGACCCGGTGTAGCATTGCTCGATTTTGTCATTTTTCCACCAAGATGGTTGGTTGCTGAACATACATTTCGTCCCCCATACTATCATCGTAATTGTATGAGCGAATTTATGGGCCTAATTTACGGAGGTTATGAGGTATAATAATCTTTTTCTTTTTCCTTTATAAAATGAAAGCACGCATTTTCAATAAATCGAATTTTTCTCTTACAGGCAAAAGCTGATGGATTTCTACCCGGAGGCGCAAGCCTCCACTCGTGCATGACTCCACATGGACCCGATACCAAAACATTCGAGGTAAGTAAATCAACTTTTATTCACGACCATAATAGCATTTCTAGCTAAAATATAAGATAATAAACAAAATAAATTAACCAGGCTACTATAGCACTCGGAAATGACGTGGGCCCACAAAGAATTTCTAACACAATGGCCTTCATGTTCGAGTCATGCCTAATTCCTAGGGTCTGCCCATGGGCACTCGAGTCTCCCGATATGGACCACAATTACTATCAATGCTGGATCGGTTTAAAATCCCATTTTACGTGTGAGTCGAAAAGCGATGGTGGCCAAGATGTGGAGAATGGAGACGATGGGAAGAAAATGAATGAAAAAAGCTACTCCGCAGTGTAAGTGCATATACATCTTTTCTTGTACTTCATAATAAAATGTTAATGTGTTGTGTATTTTGAGTGATGAAAAGTTTGTGAATAATATAACCTGGAAATAATTCTGTAAGAGTATCTGGCCCATGAATTACTCTATTTCATTGCCACGTGACGTGGCCTTTCTAGGTTCAGAAGTATTTCTCAACAATTGGTATTATATATTATATTATTTTTCAATTTCTCTCTTTTTTTCAACCAATTACAATCTTACATATGTAAAACTATATTACAGTTAACACCAACAATTGGAAACACTATTTTCTAATTTACTTTCTCTATGTTATCAGAAATTCTATGGCGCCCATATGGGCGCCCATAGAATTTCTGCTATGTTATATATCTTAACATGGACAATGTTTTAATGCTCCAACTTGTAACCCGCTAAATACACGTTGCTAGCTACCCTCCAATAGGGTGTAAAAGATGTTAATGATTAAAGTATTTGAGCCTATCTGAAAACTTTACATTTTTTAGGCGATCGAAGAACTTTGTAAGTTCATTTGCAATATGTTTACGCGCCCTTTGGTCCACTTAGGTATGGGCCTAGGCCGAGCAGAGGTGGGCCTTCGCAGGTTCTCAAGAAAATTGTGCCACCCGAGTTACTATGAAGTAAAATTTCTCAAGAAAATAGTTTTGCTAAAAACTTAGGTAGTTTAAGCATTATTCTCGACTTTTAATTGAATAAAATTTTGAAATTTTAAATATATTTAAATTAAACTCAAACTAATTGTGAAAATTTAACTTTTATAAAATGGATTTTTGTGGTAAAGTTTCAAGATTGAATCCAAACATTGATCAAACAAAAATACTGAGGATTCACGTCTTCACTTGCACTAAATACATATTTAATTTAATTTATAAATTTGACCGCATAATCATTAGAAGGTAAAATTCAGAAATTCTATGGGCACCATAGAATTTCTGAGGTAAAATTACCATTAACTATAATAAGCAAAATGGGGGAGACAAACATTGAACGATACGTATACATAACTATATTGTAGGGTGATTAAGCTATTAGACATTTAATTCACTAAGATTAACAGGTATAATTTTAGTTTCTGTCACTACCCAAAATGTCTGGTATTGTAGTGAAATTATCGATCGGGTGTTATTTGGCTCGGTTGATTTTGCAAATTCTTCCCTAAAATTGTGTTACAACATTTTATATATAGAAACAATAAATATTAGATAAATAATCTATACTTATATAATAAGAATTAACATTTATCCAAAATAGTAGGTCAAATTATGGTCAATGTTGAATTTGCATTAAATATTTTCCAAAACCGGTAACTTTTTGTCCTTTTCACACTTTTCATTAATTATGTCTTTTTCACACTTCTCATTAATTATGTCCTTTTCACACATCTAATAAATTAATTAATTACGACATAATTATCATAAATCATTCCATCTGAGCTTTTATCGTTAAAATATATAGCGATCTATTATGACCTTATCCCATTGATATTTCCATGAAGCGTCCTTATCGCATTCTATTTTATGGTAACCACTCTATATCTTTTTTTTTTACGGAACGATAGAGATATTATATATAACGCACAAATGTGCAGAAAACAGCCACCAGCTGATCACAACCAGCCAACAGCTGAATACAAGCAGCCAATAGCTAAAAACTGGGAGGACAGGACAAAAGTCTGCCTAGAACCGACCCCAACGGGGTAATACTCAAGAACACTAAAAAGAAAAGACACCAACTAATAACGCAAAAGGCCCCAACAGGACAATTCCCGAGTGTCGGACTCCAACAGAGTAATGAAAATGACACTCGGGAGCACCGAGGCCAACGGCCCAAACCTAAAAAACATAATAGAACACCCAGGCAAAGAGCCCAAACCAAAACACGATCCTACCACATAAAACAACAAAGATACCTAAAACAACTACACACGAACATAACAGCCTCCCACAGCAGGTACATCCGAAAAGGTCAGCAGACAAAGTCGGTTCCGAGGAGAGCTCCAAAACTCCGATACCACGCCCACCACTGCTTAAGGCCTAGCAAGACGATGACCGGAGCCGCAAAAACAAACCGAGAACACGACCCTTTCTCCAACCACAGAAAACCACGAACACCACCCCACCGGCTAACACCACTAGCCGATCCGACACCCAACCGAGGCAGCCTAACACCACTAGCCTACTCCGGGGACCGTCGGCCTCCCCCAAAGCTCGGAAATCGAGCAAGGGGAGAAAGGGGACGAGCGGCTTCCCAGCTCGGCCGCTCCAACCAAGCCCAAATAAAGCACCCCTATCAACCCAACCCGCAAGGAGAAGCCACGACCCGCCATCCCCGCACACACGCGGAGCCAGCGACCTGACCCCTGCGGGAACCGGAAGACCACCAACGGCAATCCTCCAAAATAGGCCGACTAGAGGCGCCCGACCACAGCCGATTTCGGCGACACAAGCGTCATCCACACGCAACCCCACCCCGCCATGCCCCAAACCACTGAATTCCGGCGGCCTCGAACGGAAATTGATTCCGCCGGAACCCTAGCCCTAATTCAGCGACAACAAGACAGAGGAAGGGAGAGCCGCGTCCATGGATGAGCGGAGGAGATCGTCCACCGACGATGACGGACGCCGGCTGAGGGAGTTGACCTGCGAGAAGAGATGAAGCCCGAAGAAGAGATTTGGGGGAAGACGGGATTTGGGGGAAGACACCACTCTATATCAATAACCGAATATTTGGTTAATGATAGCACACGTCTTTATTTCAAGGAGCGGATATTCTTTGACCTTTAATTAATCTGAACAGATTGCCTTAACTTTTCAATTTTTAAAAACTCTTTTTTTAAATATTTCGGCTTATAATTCGGATTTCATTATACAAGTCATCGGATTGTTTGAATGAAAATGAATGAAAAGAATACAAAAAACAGGTACCCATATTCATATAACCAATCCTAAAATATTAGTTTGTTCACCAAAAAGAGACAAATCCTAGAAATCCTAAAATATTAGTTTGTTCATCAATCCTAAAATATTAGTTTGTGACCAAAAATATTAGTTTGATTTTTAGGATTTGTCTCTTTTGAAAATATTAGTTTGTGATAATGAGGAGTTACTAAATAATCAAATTCATAATGTTGTGTACAAGGAGATTTTTAATAATTTATGATTAAACAATGTTCCTATGTATTTTAATGATTTCAATTTCGATTCTAATGCACGTGAGGTTATATTATTCTTCTAAATTTTACATCCCGTGCATCGCACGGGTTACGTACTAGTTTGATTCTTACACACTTAAAACAGTTGGAGGACAAAAATTCATTTATACTCTTTCTAGTTGATTTAAAAAACATGTCAGTATTATTGATGTCATCAAAATCAGCACGCAAATTTATTAAAGCTAGTAAATTAGTGCACTAATTTGAAGACAGCACATTAATCTGTAAAAATGACTTTTTCTTTTCCTTGTCAAGTTACATTATAGAACCCATTGAAAGAGAGGTTAAACTAATGAACCAAACATTTCTGGATTAATCACCATTCATCTTAAAATTCAAGAGTTGAACCAACACAATTCTAAATTCTAAAAGGAAAAAAGTATATAAAATAGAAAAAGAAAAAAATAAGTTTAAAAACTAAACAGTAATAATAGGGTAGGCCATTGGTGCTGGCTCCTCCACGTGCAATAATGCCTTATTTCTTTTCTTTCTTTATTATTATTTTTATTTTTATTGTTATTATTTTTTATTTATGTGCCTAGTGAGTCCTACTCCGTCCCAATTCATGTACGGATTATTTCAGAATTTTTGGGGATCATAATAATAACTATTAAATTATTAACATTCAAATAGCCAGACTGTGACGTTAATTAACTCATTTATTAATTATTAGCTAAGAATCTTTGCTTTTGTTTATATTTTAGTTGGTTTTTATTTTGTGTCTTGAATGTGGCTTTGTTCTCCATTGCACATGCCAACTCCTTTACCACCAATTTATTTCAACGCCGATTCTTTTCTGCAACTTAATATAGAAATTAAAATATAAATAAAAAGCAAAAGAACTTGTCATTCTGCAAAGGCATTATTATTTAATTTGTTGTGTAAATATAATTACTTAATTACTATTGGTAGTTATTTTGTTAGGTCGTCTGTTGGACAATTATATTCTTCAATATAAATAAAATTATATCACTTCATAGTACATGTATAATGTATATATAGATTTTTAAAAGAAAATACATGATTGGGTTCAACATTTTAAGAATAACATTTATGATTTAGTACTTTTTGTTATCTGTTAACAATGCTGAGAAGCTAATCAAAGCTGATCAATATTAAATAATAGTAATTTATTTATAAGTCCAATTCTTTTAAGACACAATAAAAGAAAAGCCATGTATATATAATTAATTTATCATGCAGTGTGTTCAGCTAAAAGGCTATTTATTCGAGCACGATACATCCTTTAATGGGTAGGCAGAGATCAGAAATGAATGAAGATTGGATATAAATATATAAAATTTCAAGAGCATTCAATTTGACGAAACTCAATTATTTTACGGCCCGATGTAAAAGTTAGCTAGGTCTCCACACATGATAGCCTGAAAAATAAATAATGATAAAAATTAATAAGAGCTATGATGAAATTGATGACAACTTTGCACACTAACTTTATAAATTGATTTAATTTACCATACCAATTTTGATGACACTCAAATTAATATAATTCATACATATGTAAATTAATCATATTCAATAACACTATTAAAAAAAGAAGGTCATATTCTAACAAAAAATTCAAATAATATATTTCAATTGGTATTCCAATGATGTAGCTTTTGGTGGAATTATTCCAACGGAAGTTCCAACGAAAAGATTTCGTATAAGTTTTTCATAATATATTTTAGTTGGAATTTGATATTTCCAAATGCTTTATTGCAGTTGGAATGTACAATAATTTTTATTGAAATTTTTATTTTGACTCATATTTCAACCGATGGAAGATTTACCGTTCAAATCGTCATAATGCAACGAAAATTCTAATAAAAAACTTATTCAAACAGAATATTTTTTTTGGAATTTCCGGTGGCATCCATTGAAAAGTTACAACGAAAATAATAACATTGAAATATCTATTAGAATTGTCGTTGAAATTTTACTGGAATTTTTCGTTGGAATTTTATTATTTTCTTGAGAAACATTTTTGTTTTCACACTATTGAAATGTGTACCGGTGGTATGATCTACTCATAATATTTTTAAATTCTTTTATAGATCCAATTAACTTATAGGGAGCTTAGAGCAATTAATTATGACATTGACAAGAAGAACTAGGCAATGTTTAGTGTGACAGAAGGTACTTATTAGACTGGTCTTTTGGGCTTTTTGCTCATGATTTATTAGTGTCTGCATAAAGTACTTTCAAATCCAAAAAAAAAAAAAAAAANCCAAAAAAAAAAAAAAAAATGCTTTATGTTTTGGGGTAAGTTGGAAATTGCTAACACACTATTATTTTGTTATGTCTATACTCTATAGATAGATAGAGAGAGTGGCCATGTGAGTCTGATTTGGGGACAAAGCAAAGAGAAAGTGGGGACTAAGAAACAGTGCACATGGGAAGGTGGACACATGATTCTTAAACATATGCCCTCAATTTTGTTTCACAGCTCATTTCATAAGTTCTTACACTAACTCCATATTTTATTTTCTCTTCTTTCTTCTACTTTTTTTATTTTTATTTATATATATAAATAATACTTTCCTATATGTGATCCATTTATTATCCTACAATATTATACATTATTGGGTGTCATAGGGATTATTTCTTTTATGTAGTACTATATATTATTTTAGTGAGTAAGAATGTGTTTGGTAAGCATATAAGCTAGCCTATGACTTATTTGGTTAGCTTACAAACTTTCTGTATTCAAACAAGTTCGATTTGGTAAGACGAATTATTTTACAAAATTCGAGATTATATCATAAATTTTCTTGAGTAGTTTTTCAAATAAGCCCATTGAATTTTTCATTTCAGTTAGCTTATCAGCTAATTTTACCAACACTTTTATCATATAAGTTAACTTTTCAGTCATAATTCCGAAGTTATCAGCTATAAACTTGAAATTCACTTAAAGGTTACAAGCTAGTTTATCAACTAAGTTTACGAAATATATAACTTAATCTACTTTATCATATTGGTTAAATCGACATACCGATTCAGATGGTGCTGACAAATTTTGAATTGTTCATATTTTGGTGATACTATAGCCAAAGAGTAATTACGAGTACTTTTAGTAGAAGAGCAAAATAAAAAAGAGAGTATATATAAAATAAAAACATTTATATAATGACGTCATATTTCAGTAGAAGTCTATTAGGCTAACATCGGTTAAATGTAAACATAAAATATACTCCCTCATCTTTCTAATAAGTGTCATTTTAAGAAGTTGCACAGTAATTAAGAATATTTTTTTTGTCAATAATAACTCTCATTAATGAGGATAGAGATGGATGTTTTAAGAAAAGATAAAGAGTGAATATGAGAAGATAGTAGTGTATTTATTAGCTAGATAAGGGTAATAATGAAAAAATATGTACAAAAGATGCAAAACGTCATTTATTTGGTGAATTGTTGATAAAGCCAAAATGACATTTATATAAAAAAAAAGAGTTAGTATTAATTAATATGGTTAAATGTGAAGATCCTTTATGATATATTATAATAATCTACTAAATAAGTAAAATATGTATTTGACTAAGAGTTGAAAATGTCAAATGAAATGATAGAATTACGGAAGAAAATGCAGTGGGTCCAGAATCATCCACACTGTTTCGAGTCATGTTCTTTTATATTGGGAAAGGTTTTTGAGGGCTTAGAGATGTCTTAAATTTCGTTATTTTCAGAATTGCTTGCTCCATCATTTTAATTTTTTATATACTATATATAGTTGCTTTATATTTTTTCGTTTGGTAGTTTTAAATCTTTAATTGATATGATGTCATAGATGATTTTTAATTGAATCAATTGGGAATTATAGAAAAATTGGTTGAAACAGTCATAATTAAACCTATAAATTATGAACACTTCTCAAGAAAAATACTGTCAATCATCGAGGCTTACTTGTTTTCTCAGTTAATATGAGTTTTGCTAAATTTTATATTCAATCATTTATACGATTTTTCTATAATACAACTCAAGAAATTAGTTAAAATTAAAAAAATAATCTTACAGTTGTTTTTTCATGCAAACATATATTAATAATATCATAAAAATTATAAATGTAATGTCATAATTTATCGTATCCTTGAAAATTTAAAAAATATATGGCCTTTTTGTATCCATATCGTATCCAATTCGGTGGTTCGCATCACCACACAAAATAACCCCAAAACTAACTAGATATTGCATCAAACCGAAAAACTAAATACNAAATTAAAAAGAAGTAGACCACTTGAAAGGTACGAAGATTCCTATCGTCTCACTGTATTTTTATCGTTAGATCACAAATATTTACATAAATACGTGCTGATTTAAAGATAAAAAACTCATTAATAGCATGAGATATATGTTATTAGAGTTGTTAAACGAAGCCCAAACTAACTATAGAACGTATTCTATTGAATATCTAACACACGAGATTTGATTTGACATTCAAAAAGACAAAAGAAAGAAAAAGAGGAAATTTAGAGAGGGGCTACTAGAATTGATAAATGAATTGAGCAACTTGTTAGCTCAACTCATTAATGTTTGAGTTCGGTTCGACTTAATTGATAAACGAACCGAGTTCAAGCTCGTACTTATTTAACAATTCATTTAGTTAACGAGTACAACTCGTCAACACTTAAGAAAAACTAAAAACTACTCCCTCCATTTTGAAATATAAGACGTATAAAGATTTCTCATTTTTTTTGAAATATAAGGCGCGCTCAAAAATCATGACAAATTTTTGCATTTTTTTCCAAATATACCCTCATTGTGTTGAAATTAAGGAAGTGTGGAGTGGTTGTGATTAGAGTAAATAAGGTTAATTTAGTCAATTTATTCATTAATTAATGTCTCCTTAATATTTGTGCAATAACCTTAAATGCCTTATATTTCAAAATGGAGGGAGTAGTATTTTTTACCTAGTTTTCTAAACTATTACAATAATTCGGTTCATTAATTATGGTTCAAACTCAAACTGATGAGCCTGAACTTATTATCCATCAGTTGAGTTAACTCAGTCATCGAGTCGAGATGCTCGACTCTATAACAACTCAAACCCAAATCTAAGTATCTACAAACTCACATGGTGGGCTGATTCCCCCACCCCAAATTGTTTTATATATTTATTTATATATAAAACCATTGCCAATTGCCATTCACCATCAGATGATCCTCACTTTCCCACACACCCACCCAGCTGTTGCTAGCTGTCCATTTTCGCACAAAAATCCTTAATAACACCAACAGTTATCCAAAAAAAAAAAAAACACCCGCCAATCAACTAACTACAAACACATTCTGTAATTCAAATGGAGCAGCTTCCGCCCAAGTCTCCGATTCCGATGTCCCACCACAACTGGCCGTCCTTCCCCTTTCAGATGATGCCGGCGGCGCCGGCGCCGGCGCCGGCGGCGTGGGTGGACGAGTTCCTCGACTTCTCCGCGTCACGCCGCGGGGCCCACCGGCGCACGGTGAGCGACCCAATCGCCTTCGTCGAGGAGCCGACGGCCGGCGCAGCCGGCGCCGGCGGCGGATTCGACAGGCTGGACGACGAGCAGCTTCAGAGCATGTTCTCCGACGAGGTCGCCGCCGTGGGCCCCACATCCAACCCCTCCACGCCGTCGGATCACAACAGCGAAGCCCGGATGAAGGCCGAGCCCGGCGGGGAGGCCGACAGCCCGGATGCTCCGGCTCCGGCGGGCCCGCCGGGAAATAAGTCCTCCGAGAGTAACTCCGGCGACACCATCGTCGACCCCAAACGGATCAAACGGTGAGCCAAAATTATTATTATTTAGAAATAACTATTTCTTTTTTTAAAAAAAAAATCAATATCAGATTTTGACCATTTGACTGCAATTGTGAATGGTGAAATCTTTTCATTATTTTTTATTTGTATAATACTAAAGCCATCATACTAGCTGTGAATTTGACCTAAAGTCTATGCATTTAGGTCGTTCTGAAAAGGCTACAATAAGAATCATAATTGTATTTGTAGGGATATTAAATAAATAGGACATTATATCAACTAATTAGTTCAATTTTCTCTAAATGAGTGTTTATCCGATCAACTACTAGAAGATTCTGCGGCTATTATTATAGGCAACATGGGATTCATGCAAGCCGATCGAGATTGTTAATGAATTAATTAATTGAACAACGTGATTAGTGGTTAGCACTTTGTACTTAAATTGTCACAAATTATACAATTATGTCACTAATTAATTAATGTTAAATAAATAGAATATTGGCCAATCGACAATCAGCTCAGAGGTCTAGAGTGAGAAAGCTACAATACATTTCAGAGCTTGAAAGGAGCGTCACAACACTGCAGGTATACAAATATTTAATTGAACTAATTTCTTCTTATTATAATTATATTTTTTAATATACTCAATCAATTTTATATTGGTTTTTTAATTAAAACAAATATATTTATGAATGCAAAGACTGAGGTATCAGCATTGTCACCTCGGGTCGCATTTTTGGACCATCAAAGGCTTTTACTGAATGTGGACAATAGTGCTCTTAAGCAGAGAATAGCAGCTTTGGCTCAAGACAAAATTTTCAAAGATGGTAAGGTATCTTAACTTTCACTAATTTCATTATTTTTTTTTTTGCTTATGAAACTATTTTAATCATATATAATTCACATGTAGTAATTAGTAAAACTCCTAGCTTGCATTTAGTCACAGTTAATATGCTTACGAACTGATATGACATAAAAATTCATGCACGGTATGTGACATATCATGAGATCTTGATACGTAATGTGCAATTGAGCTTTTTCGAAACTAACTATTTGAAAGTCGATCGGGCTAAATTAAGTATATGATGTTCTTGTAATGCTAAGTGTGAAGTCTTTTTTTCAATTAGATAATACCTTAATTGGTTAAATATATTTAATGTTATCTATATATATAATGCAAATTAATACATATTTATTTTCAGAATTACAATGTCCTCACATGTTTATTCAATTTTATTTTTTTTTTTTGGATTTTTTTGGCCCAAAGCCCATCAAGAGGCATTGAAGAAGGAGATCGAGAGGCTGAGAAAAATCTACCACGAACAGAACATTAAGAAGATGGAGGCCGCCGGCGACGACGCCGTGCCTATGTCGCCGGTGGCAAACGCCGGCAAGAGGGGCTGTATGGACGATGAATAAATAATAATATTTTATTTATTTATTATCGTAAAAAGAAGAAGAAAAAAAAAACAGTCTCGTGAATCGTGAGTGGGAGGCCAATGCCATGCATTATTTTCTTTTTTATTTGTTTTATTTTCTTTTGATTTTTGGATTTTGTTTTAAATGGGTTAATTAATTAATTTGGGTGGTGTGTCATGCGATCACGTGGTGTGTCGCTATCTTTCTAAAATCTCATGTTCGTGGTGGGGCCCACTTTTTACCGCTGGTTTGTGATTGAGGCGTGTGAGGAAGGAAGGACACGTGGACAGTTGGAGAGGCTGACATGATCTCATTTATAGAACGCCACCACTTGAGAGGATTTTTTTTTGCAACAATTCCATTAAAAAAATGGAAGAGGGGCAAAAGAGGAAATTCAACGGACAATTATTATTTTTTCTTTGTTAAGTTCAATTCTAATCATTAGATTGATGATATATTTTTACTTTGTAAGTTAGATTTTGTTTTCGGAGTTTGATGTTTGTTCGTTGATTTGTTTGATTGATTTGTAATTCGTTTAAGGTTGTTTGTTTGGTCTGTGGGCTTGCAGATTTGTGTAGGGGTAGCTTGGGGATTTCTGTTTTATTCTATCTATATATATATAATTGCTAGCTAAGCAATAAATTTTACCTAATAAATTTTACCTATGTGGCAAATCATTAATAAAACCTAATAAATAGAACCTAATAAATTTTATTTATGTGGCATTAATACACTCAATCTCATTAATAAGAAAATATTTCATTACATTTTTTGGGTTAATTAAGACAAAAACTATTATATTTTATGTTAATTGATAATAATTATATTTTTTATTAAATAATATAATAGTTAATATTAAAATTAGTAAGTATATTTTATACTAAATAATATATGAAAGTTACATAAAATTATATTTTACACTAAAATCAATATTTTTTTATATGATGAGGATGTTGTTTATTAATAAAATAATTTTTTTTATGTCATAGTAAAATTTCTTAAAATCACATAAGCAATTGTTATAATAAATGTAATATTTTTCAGCTAATTAATTGGTCATGATCATTCAAAATTATAAAAAGTATATATACATTGCATTTTATGCAATCAATATAGTGATTCGTATACAATCAAATCGTGTGTACTATTTATTTTAACCAATGATCAAATTTTAAAATATAATACTATTATATAATTTATAATTTTAATATTATATACATAAATATAACTTATAATACTATATGTTTGAAATATAATACAATTATATAACTTATAATTTTTATATTATATACATAAATATAACTTATAATATTTAATTTTATTTACATCTGTGCAAATGCACAGAGTCGAATACTAGTTTTGTGAAAATGTTGAATGGCTTCTTAATTAATGATGTCATTGTTTCAACTGAAATTGAGTTTTTATCTTGTTTCCATTCGTAATATTAAAATTATTATTATTTTTATATTTTTTGACATGTCAAATTGGGGGGAGTAGTTCATTAATTTTATTTGTTTCTCATATTTGTCCTCTAATTTATTAGGTTTGTAAATTGGTAGATTACCTTATATTGTATGTCAATTTCGTTTAAGAAAAGCATCCAAGATTTTAAAATGAAATTCTCTGTGATAACGAATGCAAATTTAAAATAAATTGAGGAATTTTGTACACATGAAAATATGAACAAAATAAGATATCACACTATTAAAAAAAATTCCATACTTCAACGAAAAATCCAACGAGATTATATTTAAATTCCAATAAAAATTACAACAAAAATTTCAATTGTATAACTTCTGTTGGGATGATTCCAATGAAATTATATCGTTAAAATGAATTTTTTATTTATTCTAACGACAATTATTCAACGGTTTGTTGTCGTAGAAAATTTCGTTGCAATATGCATTTTAATTAAAATTTTAATTTTCACTCATATTTGAACCACTGTAAAATTTAGCGTTACAATCATCAAATTGACCAACGGAAGAACATCCACTGGAATTGTTGTTTGGAATACCAGCTTCTGTGGCAACCCGCCTTACTAGCTTTGAAAAATCAGAGTAAAATTTTTGCTTTTGTTTTCGAAAGGTGGTGCGAGTTTGGTTTTCGAAAACACTAACTTGTTGCGGGATGACACAGATAAAAACTTTACTTAACTTGCTCACAGACATAATAAAACATGCAACCAAACTATCCGTTACGGATATAGAATCATACATGCCATGTCTGAACTGTCTCGCACAGTCTAAAGTCTGCTAGCGGAAGCATCCGAAATACAGAAATACATAAAGTACATGCATACATATCTGAATGGATACATGATCATAAAATTAAGGGCATAAAATGTGCATAAAAATGTCCTCGCTGTCATGACCACGCTTCGCCACGCATAGCTCACCCGACATGCTCGACTCCGTCTCCTGAAAAACACAATGGGGGCGTGAGCAAACCACTATGCTCCGCAAAGACCAGTACTGAATAAGACATCATGTATAATAACGTATCATGAACATAAATATATAAGAGCTGAACTGTAAACTTTTCTTTTCTTTCTGTACTGTGGTCAAAAGACCCTCGGCCTCGGCCGCTCGCGTGCACACACCGATGGGATATTAAGGCCCTCGGCCTCCACCGGTACCAGGTAAAACTCGAAAGGCCCTTAGATCGGCTGATCACCTGGAAAAACTAACTGTCTCGAACATACCTCTGCCATGGTACTGATATTATATCTAATGTGAATTCATTGAAATATATTTCGATGGACTTTTATATCATTTTTTTTGTAGTGTCATTCACTGCTTTAAAAAACAAGGGGTTGGTTCTATATTGGCGGTCGAATTTTGAACTTCAATATTAAATTCTCAATTATCAAAATATTCGATCTTTTTTCATAAGACATCTTTTGAAATTTTATGGAATTAACATCTTAGAATGATAAAGTTTAAATAGATCCTATGTTTCGATTTCCAACATGACGCCGGTGAATAGAAATTGAAATTTTAAAGTTTTTGGTGGGTTTCAAGACGAATAAAGCTACAATTTGAAATTTCTGGAAAATAATTTGATGAAACCGAAAAGGACATTAGGATAGATCAAGTTCAACTTAAACTTCTATATGATGTATTCAAAAAACGAGGATGGGATAAAATTAACACAATTAAAAATTATTGTACAAAGCTGAAATTGTAAATAAATTACTGAACGAAATCGAGAAAAAAATAAAAAAATATTCTACCAAATTATAACCCTAAAATGTTAGCGGATAGAAATAAAAAACAGAATAAACTATTTAATTATTTTTCCAGCCAAATTGTAATGTTGGTATTAAGTTGGCCTTAATATATTCAAATCCGTGTTCTCATTGATCGTATTCATACCGAATAAACTATTCATTAGTGGAGATTATTCTGTTTCTAATTAATAGTGGGAATACAAATTTAATCTCTCAAACAAACTACGACCAACTATTTGCAATAATTAACAGAAGTTAATGTAAAATAGTTACTAAAATTCAACTATAGTTATTAATTCAAATCTGAACAAACATATATTATATCCAATTTACTCCTTGTGATTTTATACTACTCTCTAATAACACTGTTCAAGATGGAATAAAATCCGTTTTTAATATTTGCAAGAATTTGGACTATTTCAAAAATATATATACACGTCACGAAGTATATATTTGGTTGTGAGAGAATTAGATTCAAAGTATGTGAATCTATTTTAGCTAAGACCCTTGGATACAAAATCAAGACACAGACGCATACTTTACTACTTTCAATAAGGCAAAACAAAAGAAAAAATTAAATATGTTTAATAACCCTATGTATGCAAAGGAATCCTCGAACACAATCTTTTCATTTGAAAGTCAAACAAAAGTGACCTAGTTCTTATCTTAATGTAAACACATGATGTTGGACTGAACAATTTCAGTAATTTTGTTGGTTAGTTTAAATTTTTTAATTAAAAAATAATTAACTTAAAAAAAAAAAAAAAGTTCAAGCACATTTTAATAATATTTAATTGTTTATTGAGATTTTTGATTCATGTAATTTATTAACTAATTTTATATTTTATACAACCATCTACTGGAAATTAATTTATGAAGTATCAATTAACTTATGACCAATCAATTAACTTTTCACCTACATTTATCAAAACATACAATGTATGAATATTCAATATGTTTTCTATAAGCAAATAAATATAAAATTATCTAATTCAATACTGCAATATTAATTTGTTTTATTCCGTTATCTAACTATTGTCTTCTTCCCCACCCTTGAATCTTCTAGCTTTTGAAGCAAGACGACTTTGTGATTGTTCAATTGGGACACTCTGTAACTTTTTGTTAATATAATATGAAATCTTCTGCCAAAAAAAAAAATAATTCAATAAATAAATAAATAAAATAGCGTGTGACGTGGAATAGTGGCTTGCAAGAAACATTTACTTGTACCCAAATTTCCCCCAATGGTACAACTCGTTCAACATACGGTATCATCATCTAGGCTGCTTAAAAGTCTCCCAAGAAAACTTGGTCAACCAAGGCACCAGCTGGTACGATGAAACTTCCCGTGGCTGCTAAGCCATTTTCCACGTATTTATCACAAATTAAGACATTAACATATCACAAATTGTTATACGAGTCAGCCTAACCGTTAGGCAAGTCAATCCATTATACTATTTCAACAAAAGTTTATATTTATCCTATCAAGCGTCACTTTAAAAAAATGTCATATTCTAATAGAAAATCTAATTGTAATACATTTTGTTGGAATGAAAATTTCAAAAAACATTCCAATAGTATAAATTCTGTTAGAATGAGTTTTTCATTAGATTTCTATTTGAAAATTGATGATTTTAACGATAATTTTTCGAACGCTTTATTAGAAATTTCTATTGAAATATGCATTTTCAGATGAAATTTTTTATTCCACTCATATTTCAACAATTGAAATGTCAAAATCCAACGAGAATTTCAATGAAAAACTCATCCAACAGAATGTTTTCATTAATTTCAATAAAAAATTCATTCTAATGAAATATTTTCATTAGAATTTTCGTTGGAATTGCCGTTGAAATTTATTGAAATATCTTTCCATTAAAATTTCATCATTTTTTTGTTGTAGTGTGTCATACTTTAATTTATTTTTAAATTATTACATATGTACATTAATAAAAAAGAGTATGTAGCTCTAATGATAACTGTTTAACATATATATAACATAATCTCCAACCATCAATATAATAAAACATAAACAACAGTATAAATACCAAAACCTACCATTTGCTTCTCTTCACAAAAATCCAATCACCATTAACAAGCTAAAAGCTTCAAACAATCATGAAAACCATATATTTTCTTCTCATCATCATTTCTACACCTACTTTATTCTCCGGCGTCTTTTCGAGGCCTTCGCCGGACGATTTATCTAACGATCACCTGATTTCGGACGGAATTCAATTTAGGCCGGAAAACGAGTTTTTGAACCGGCCAGTTATAAAATCGGAAGAGACTCAGAAAATAGAATGCGAGCAAATGTATGGATTTTTGCCATGCTCGGGGACGATAACTGGCCATTTGTTTCTGATTGTCGTGTATCAATATCTTCTTTTCCATGCCGAGTCCTACGTGGACTCGGGGGGCAAAAGGGTCTTTAAGATACTTGGGCCGGGTATTTTTGGTGCGAGTGCTTTTCAGGTCATTGGATCTCTTCCTGAAGCTTTGATTCTTCTTGGTAAGCCTTTTGCTAAGTCTTCTCAAAATGCGGACCTTTCTATGGTTTTGGGTTTGGATAATAATAATTGTGAAAACACCCTTGAGTTTTGGGCTAATTGCGAATTAAGTCTTAAGGTTTTGGGTGATTACGAAAAACGCCTTCAGAGTCGATAAATATGTATTTTTTTTTTTTAAATTGATGGTAGAGTTGATTCGCCTAACAGTCAGGTTCTCACACGTTAGAGTTTGTTATTTATCTAAGAATTTATGAACTTGAGGTGAAATTCATAGCGATTACTTTCTTGATTTAGCTTTTTTGAACATATATAAGAATTCATTGTAATAGATTGTGAAGTTTCATTGCCTAATTAACAATGTTTGTCTAACAAGTTGTAGCATTCTTAACGTGGTCAATCCATGACTTTCCTATTGATTTTACGTACCAAGTTGAATTTCAAATCATAAAAAAAGAATAACATTCTTGTTACTATATATATTTATTACATTAACCATAGTAAAGTTTTTGTCAATATATATCTACATTACAAGTTACAACTATCATAGTATAATACTAGGAACTCTTGCATCATCTTCTTGCAAGAAAACGTTGAATTTGTTGAAGGAATTAAATAAAAAATGTGTAGTGTTCGTAAACAAATCGCTTGTTTCACTTGGTGATCAGTCATATGAATCAATTTTTCGTGAAAAAAAAAAAAAAAAAGATGGACTAAAGTAATTCTCTAACATTTTCAAAATTTTACTTTCAGCATCCGGGCTGTCGAGCAACGATGAAACTGCTCAAGAATGCGTTTTAACTGGCGTGGGGCTGCTAGCCGGGTCTTCAATCTTGCTCCTAACCTTAATATGGGGAACATGTGTTATAATTGGCAGCCAAAATTTTGCTAGCCATTTACATTCTCATCTTACAGAGGATCAAAAATATAACCCTTTTGAGAGATTCTTGATTTCCTTATGGCCAGGTTTTTTTTTTTCATTTTTTCCCTTTTGGCCTAAACCAACTTTGATTGTT
>BKCP01010848.1:29360-55938 GCA_008636005.1 Striga asiatica | reverse complement strand
GTGGAGGTGAGGTTGAAATGTAAACGAGGCATTCTAGTTGATTAAAAAAAAAAAGAGTATAAATTTCGTAGCAATACTAAAACGATTTCTCTTTTTTCTCCACCCAAGTTGCAACAACGCATGTTTTTGCAAATTGCTGAATAATAACTAACAGGATATGTCGAATGCATAGATGCATAACTTATATCAATACTGTACAACAGAATTATCGACCTTTCTGGACTTGCTTTCAAACTGGATATAACTTGTAAACCTTTGATGGTAGATGGGATGGATGAGCTACTGAAACCACATCGGGACAGAAACTCAAACCATCATAACTGAAAGGATTCTTTCAGGGGAATGTATTAAATTTGGTCTTGATGTATCATCAACTAAAACATGTTGAAGGTGTATAACAGAAAAGAAATAGAGGGCTCCACTTTTAGCAGAAATACTGTAAAAACGGCCGTAATTTCAAAATGTAAAACCCTTGGGAACTGGCTCCCTGGTCCTAATACATGGTTCTTTATGTGCACTTAAACAGTAAATAAAATGTGAAATCTAGATGATGGTAATGGAAAATATGAAATCTAGCCTTTCAAATCTGTTGAGTACCTGGTACAGACAATAGGATACCAAAAGAGAAGCAGACACAATTAGGCCAATCAAGACAGTCAAGTGTCTTCCTGAGTTTATGTGCAAGATTTGTGGTAGCTGGACAATTATGAAAGGAATCACAGATACAGCCATAATAATGCCCGCATAGCTCGTCCAGATATCAGTAGTAATGCCAGAACCTGCACGAGCCAAGTAAAAGGGAATCTCTATGTTTAATTGCAAATATGTTATATTAACTCAGACCACATCACAAAAACTTCAGCAACTGCACAACCGGGAATTGGAAAATTGGAGGAAAATGTAAGAGACAAACCACTAAAACTGAAGCCTTTCGTGTCTTGACAGTCTATGGCAGTATTATTTTCAATATCGCACTTCCCAACTATAACACAGGTACCCCAGATCACAGTGAGTAGCATTACCGTTGACCCGGCTAAAAGTCCCATTCCAACTGAGACCTGGCTTTGAGCAACTTCTGTGCTTCCAGACAGCCCAGAAACTGAAAATCAAAAGAAACGCATCATCATACACGACTGCTTATATTAGTAGAGCATATATAGCTTCACTTGTCGAGGATTCAAACAAATAATGCGACATGAATAAACAATTGAGTTCACAAACAATAATAAACAATTGAGTTCAATAGTACTCATTTCAATTACAGAACGGGACAAACGACATTATCAAATCTCGATCAAACGCATCAAAATTACAGAGACAACTAAATCAAGCAGAAATGATCATGTGCCACTAGATTCTGAACAATCAAACTCCAATTTTGACCTATTTTTTTTCCTAATTATAAGCCTCAATCTTCACTCCAAACGCAACTCAGAGCTCAAATTCAAAATTACGATATAATCTCGAGAGAGAGAGAACTTTACCGAGAATGAGCATAGCATCAGGAAGTGCTCCGAGCATGGGGAGGAAAAGCCCTCCAACGATTCCGGGGCCGAGGATCTCAAGCAGAAGCTCGCTGCCGGTTGAGAGATAGGTCGCGGCGAGGAACATCAGGTAGCCGTACACCAGGATCAGGAAGAGGTTCCCGAGTGCGGTGGAGGTGCACGGCATGAAACCGTAGGTCTGCTCGCAGGTCTCCTCAGCCGACGGGAGGCGGATGAACGGCGAGAACCTGGCGGCTCCGATCCCATCGGAGACGAGATCCGGTTGGTCGGAGATGAAACGGCCGTAGGCTAGGCCGCAGAGGATGAGGAAGGAGATGACGGTTAGAAAGGGAGTGGTCATTCGCCGGCGTCCCATGGCCATTGTTGAAGCTTGATCGGTACTGTGAGATTGAGATCATAAGTCGTGACAACTATATATATTAAAATGAATTATATGTTTTATGGATATTATATAACATATTTAGTATTTAATATGATGTGGGTTTGTTACAAACCTTTCATTTCATCTTAAGATATGGAAAAAACAAAATGGACATATGTATAGTCATACTGAAAAATCTAGATAAAATCAAAAACTTGCGGTTATTTTAATGTGATGAAATTTCAGTTCGATTTTTTTTCTAAGATGCAGTGCGATTAAGTTATTTTTTTGCTAGGTTCGGTTCTTTAATTTTTAGGGTCTGATGCGATTTTTTACTGAACCGCACTGTTGTTCTCCCTTATAGTACTAGTTAACAATAAAGTGTTTTGATTTGATTAACACGTAGCGTTCCTATTGATATCCAATTTCTAAAGTTGGCCCCTCTACCAATATAGTTGAGAGTTGAGACCAATATAGTTGATTTATCCCTTTGTGTGAGTGGTGGCAAGTGGCACTTTATAAAGCATAGCCAAATCAGAACACAGAAATTTATGGGTTTGAACGGCCAACTTGGCCAGCCGACATGACAGGTCAATATTATCACATCCTAAATATAAAATAAAGCGTCTTTATCCAATAAACAAACATCTACACGTCAAGGAATAATCAAATAAATAAAGAGATTTCTCATGTGTTTTAGCCACGTTGTGAGGTTAACATCAGTTGACTAGGAAGATTGGGGAACTAGGAGTGAGAATATAAATTTACTTAGTTTTGATTGATTTTTTTAATTAATTATAATTAATTTAAAAAAAAAAATTGTCAAGTTAAATTTGACTGAAATTTTGAATTTGAATTCAAATTAATATTTAAAAAATAATTAAAGTTGTGTAAAAGTATGAAATAAGTTATATGTAATTATAATTATGTGAGTAGTTAGTGAATTAAAGTTGATATGATGCGTAATAGTGATTGAATGATATTATTTAACTATATTGATTATATTGAGAATAGTGAAGTTTAGTTAAAACCAATGTTCTGAAAACCGGACCGGTCATCGAACCGGTGAGGCTACCGGTTCAATGGTTCACTGGTTGGACCAGTGGTCGAACCGGTCGAACCGGTTTAATTAATATATAAATTTTATTTATTTTATATGTATAATATATAATTGTATATATTTTTATCATTATTTTTATAGTGTCTAATGATATTTTTTCTTAATAAATAAAAGAAAAACAAATAAAAACTTGAATAGTCTAACTATTTTAACTATCGTGATATTATAATATTAATAAGTAATATTACTTTCATAAAAATTAATGTGATTATAATGGACGAGAAATTAAATCAGGTGTTACCATATATTTAAAGTTATTCACATGATAGATTAGTAAGGCCAATAAGCAAAATTAGTCTTTTAAAACTATTCTAATTTTCAACTATTCTGATTAAATTAATTAGCTCAATTGATAATTTTAAGTGATGAGATGATCCAAAATTCATGAACAAATGCAGTTTGATTTGAAAAACAAGTGATATGAATTAAAAAACTAATTTTAAAAAACTAGTACCATGACCTTTGTTGGACTTTAAATGCATACAGGATCAAAATCTATATCTATATAATAAGAATTAACATTTTTCAAAAATAGTAACTAAAAAAATTCATCCAACATTAAATGCATCCCATTTTCGGCAAGTTTGTAATAATCTTAACAATCAACTCGGGCATCATTAAATGCACCCTACAATGGTGGGTTTTCTTTTAATTAATTTTAGAAAATTTTCGATAATATTGATTTAGTTTTTAAAATAAAAATCCTTTCTCATTTTTTAAATGGGACTGCATTCACAAAATCCTGAAATTAAGGAGTTTGTTCAATGTTGATTTAGTTCTTAAATTAAAAATTCTTTCTCATTTTTGGAATCGGACTGCATTAAAAAAATCTTAATATGTAGAAGTTTGTTCAATGTTGATTTAGTTCTTAAATTAAAAATTCTTTCTCATTTTTGGAATCGGACTGTATCAAAAAAATCCTAATATGTAGAAGTTTGTTCAAGGAAAGTGTCTAGATAACTCAAAAGTCATTGAGAAAATTTCGAAAGATTTGAATTCTCTAAATTGAACGATTGTTTTGAATGTAAGGTAATTACCTACTATTAATGAAGTAATATAATACAATTTAAATAAATAAAATTTATTTCATTAATTGCATTCAAAATCTTTTTCATATAATTTCCCTATTAGTTTGCAATGATATATATAATATACAATTCATATTTATTAGCTATATAAAAGATATGATCATAACCCAATATACAATTCATATTTATCGATGAGCTATATAAAAAATATGATCTAAATCCCTTATTTATGGTAAAAATCTTTTTTAAAAATATTTTTTCAATATCAATTTTGAATCGATACACAGCAATGATAATGATAAAAACTCTTCAATCTTTTTTGATGGTAGCAAAATTTTCACAATTTTGCTTGCTATCATCTCAATATTTATTTTATATATACTATTTAAATTTTTCACTTGCATAATTCTGCGTATCATTTCAATATTTATTTTATATATATCATATAAATATATCTAATCTCATAAAATTAGCGTAAACTAATTTCTAATATTTAATACATTTAAACATCTCTCATAAAATTAGCGTGACCTAATATCTAATTTTTAATATACTTTTGAACATCTCTCAAAAAATTAGTGTGAAATAATGTCCAATTACTAATATTTTATATGCTTTAATTGTTAATGCATTTGTATATATTAAGGACCATAAGGATGTTAAATTTTTGCTTACAAATTACTCACATCTTGAATTTATATTATACACTATAATTTTTTTTTTTTTTTTTTTTATATTCTAACGAAAAATCCTATGATAATATATTCCAACAGATATTCTAATAGTATAGCTTCCAACGAAAGTATTGCATTGGAATGACTTTTCCATTTGAATTTTAGATGGAATTTGATGATTCCAACGGCTATTTTTTCAACGGGTTTTTTACCGTTGGAGATTTCCACCTTCGTTTGAATCGTCAAAATCTAACGGAAATTCCAATAGAAAACTCATTCCAACATAATATTTTTGTTGGAATTTTCATTAAAATTCCATTAAAATATATTTGTATTGAAACTTTCCGTTGGAATTTCATCATTTTGTTATAGTAATAATTTAATTAATTAATATTGTTTACCCGTGCGTCGCACGGGCTGCGCACTAGTTATTCATATGACAAAATTGTAAGGCCCAACACACGGCCCAATATTTCAGCAACTCTTTATTCGTTGAAATCCCACATCGGAGTAACAAGCAAAAAAATGCAGCTATATAAGTGATTTTACTACTTGCCCTTCATGAGCTACAGCATGGGACAGCCCATTCGGACAAACTGCTGCTGGTTTTGCTGGTTTTAGCCGGTTTTGAACTTGAGCGGTTTCATTCCTCAATCTGGACCGGTATACATACTGGTTCCCGGTGTGGTTCCCGGTTTTGAGCTTGAACGGTTTCATTCCTCAATCTGGACCGGTATACATGCTGGTTCCCGGTTGAACCAGTCAAACCGGTCGGTCCGGTCCGGTTTTCAGAACATTGGTTAAAACTAAGTTAAATTTGAGTTGTAAGGTCATTTGCATTCATTCTCACGCATTAATTACGAATTAGATTTTCTTTCATCCACATCATGCTCACATCATATTTCCACCAGTTATCTCTCAATTTAAACTGTCCCAAACCACAACTAAGAAATCCAACATAACAACGAAATTAGAATCCAAACCCAAAACTGCGGTTACTGAAACCGCCTAGTCAAATTTTCAGATCATATCTAGATTCCGATGGACGTCAGCATCGAGAAAAAAGGGTGAGCCGCCAAAAGACACCGGAGGGCTCGAGACAAGACTCCAGAGAGGCACCGCCCAGAGCTTCAAGAAGCCGTGCCTCTCGTCGGCCTGGCCGAATCGAGCACAACAACTCGGAGGCACAGTGCACAACCAACCTCAAACAAGCAGAAAAAAAAAGCACACTAATCGATACCTGCAGCGCACACGGACTCCCACGATTTGGGAAGGACATGTTGACTGGTGACCCCTCACGTAGCTGGGGAGAAAGACTGAACGTCAAGAACCACCGGCGGCCATGACACCCATAAAGCTCTAATCGAGGTGGAAAAGAGTGCTCCAATTGTGTCTCGACCTATGGCGGCCTGGTGATCGAAGCTGTCAATTCGTTGAAAAAAAAGGACAACAAAAGTGGACGAGTGTGTGATTTGGAGATTTTTCTTTCTATTCACAAGAGAGAAAAGTTTTGTGTCCCATTTCATCTCAACTCTCAAGTTGCGAAGATGCTATTTATTCCAAATTTTCGAAACTGACCAAACAATCAAAATAATCAATATAATATAGACTCGGCTTAGACGACGGGCATACTTGGAAAGGCAAAATCCCCAAATTCTAAACCCTAGAACCCTAATCTTGATTTTACCGCCAAAATCGCCAATGCTCCTGTCCCATCATCTGCCCCATCTCAAGGCTCTCCCAAACCCGTACCCGACCCGCACCATCGCCACCTTCCACTCGCCAGTACCCACCAGAGGACCATTTCCATGGCCGGGTCACTCGAGCGGAAACTTCAAGGCTTCTCCTCTTCTATGCTCGCTACGGCCTCGATTCTCCTCGTACGAAGTTGGGAGCAGTGCCGAGGATTTCAACGTGGAGCTCGGTCGGCTGCTTGCTCTTTTGCCGGAGGACATGCGGCGGAAGGCCAGCGAGCATCCGGAGCTCCAAGACCTGATTGAGGTGGTCATGGATTTGGGCCGGAAGCCCCTGGCCCGTTTCCCTTCCGGGGACTTTGTGCTGTCGGATCACCCTATTACCATGGAGGAAATCCAGCATGCCACGTCACAGGTGTGGTGATGATGCTGCGTTTTGTTATTTTTCAGTTTGAAGGAGTGGATGTGTAGTTTCTGCCATGTTCAGTGTTGCAGCTAGCTGAGAGTTGATGTTGCATGATGCAGGTTGGGGATTTTGCAGTTGATAATCGAGCTGGGATTAGCCGAACTTTGCACCGTATTAGTGGAATTCGAAACAGGAAAGGCTTGATTATTGGATTAACCTGCCGTGTAGGTCGTGCAGTTTCTGGTAGTGCTAATTTGTTGCGGGATTTAGTTAAAGATGGGGGTTCTTTGTTGCTTATTGGGCCTCCAGGGGTGGGAAAGACCACGATTATCAGGTCAATGTGTGCTTTTTTTTTTTCCTGGTTCTTTTATCGCTTGTCAAACTTAATTTAAACATTTTTTTGCCGTCTGAGTATTACATGGAACAACCTGTTTGATCTCCACCTCGATTTCTAAATACTTGTTCTTTGCATGCACTCGAGTCTTGCTGCTTAGGTAAAATCTCATTTCATATGCCACTAGTTCATAGTAAGTTATTTTAGGTGGTTCCTATTCTTCTACCTTTTTCTGTATGTTATTTGTGTTATGTTATCGAGTTGAATGTGGAATGGTCAAACAAGTAAACATCAGTCTCAACATGCAAAAATTATATTATGTTGTTGTGTTTAAGGGATATAGCTCGTATGCTAGCAAATGAATACGAGAAGCGTGTAATGATTGTTGACACCTCAAACGAAATTGGTGGTGATGGAGATATTCCTCATGCTGGAATAGGCAATGCTCGGAGGATGCAAGTCCCACATACTGATATGCAACATAAGGTATAAAAATTGCTCTATTCTCTACATTACAATAAAGTAATATCATTAAAAAAATGCAAAGAATGGCCTCTCTTTAAATTGTGCCTGTGGTTATTTCTATGGAAAACAAACGTTGGCCTAACAGATGGCTCTTTTTATCCAGTTACAGTGTATAGTTCCCAATGCATAGGTGTTTTTGTGATTATTGTAGGTCCTGATAGAAGCTGTCGAAAATCATATGCCACAAGTGATTGTGATAGATGAAATCGGTACTAAGCTTGAAGCTGCAGCTGCAAGTACAATTGCACAACGTGGAATTCAGCTAGTTGCAACTGCTCATGGGGTAACCATTGAGAATTTAGTGATGAATCCGGCTTTGGAGATGCTTGTTGGAGGAGTGCAGGTAATTTCGGAACTAACGTTCTCATCTATAATGTTCCATCCATGCGTTTCGAATTTTACCACACTCGAAAAATCAAATTTAAAAAAATTCACGATCATTCAGTCAAACTGAACATTGTTTCATCATTTGGATAGTCAGGAATTTATGTTTTTATCTGCCTCGTAAAACTGAAGTTCTTGTTGCTTTATTTTCAGTTCTTTCTTTTTCTCTTTGATGGAACAAAATTTGTCATTTGTCACATTATTGCTGCTGTCTTCCAGAGCGTGACGTTAGGAGATGAAGAGGCGAGCAGAAGAGGTGTCCAGAAAAGTGTGCTGGAGAGGAAAGGACCCTCGACTTTCACTTCTGGAGTCGAGATAATTTCTAAGACAGAAATACGTATTCATCGTAGTTTAGAAGCTACGGTGGATGCTGTTCTTTCAGGTTTTTGATTCCTTCTATGTATGAGAAATGATGCTTACTTATCCTGTAACGTCTTGAAACACGTGTGCAATAATTGTTCCATTTGTTTTTTCAGGACGTAACCCGAATTTTGAGGTTAGGAAGCTAAATCAGGGGTCAGCAGATGAATTTGAGCCACAATTACTTGCACGTGATGTGTCTGTGTCGAACTTTGATAGTGAAATTGGAGATGACTATGAAATAAACAATGGTTCCCTTTGCCATGAGAAAGTTGTCCCAGAAGAGGGTTCTTATAAAGATGAGGATACTCTCTGTATATTTCTATATGGGGTAAGAACCTTCATCGTTCGTATTCCGATGAATCACTATATGCATGTCAAATGAAATGTGAAATCGGCCAGTTGATAGTTTATTTCTAGAGAATCAACTGGTGAATCAGTTTTTACTAGTTTTAATTTAACGAGTTCTTGATTTTGGGAAATATTAGTTATTTGTGATAGCTACACTATTTTGAAACGGAGGTTATGTAGATTGCAGAGGCAAGTGTGATACAAGCGATGAAACAATTGAAGTTAGATGACACAATTGAATTTACTGACAACATAAGCGAAGCAGACGTGTTATTGGCATTGCAGTCCAAGCTCAAGAAGAATGCTCGGCTTCAAGCTGCCGCAAAATCTCGTGGCATTCCAACTTATGTCAGCAAGGCAACTTCTGTTGATCTTTTAGCTTTTCATTTCTTATTATCCCTTCCAAAAAGAAAATAAATAAATAAATACCTGAATAACTTTATATGAATTTAGGTCACCACAAGAAAATGTAGAAGTTTTTTTTCTTTTTCTTGCATCTTCTTCCAGTTCAAATCTTGTTCCATCATTTTCTACTTTTTTTTCCCCCTATTCCAGACTAGCTCTTCGGTTCAGATAGCCAAGGCTATCGAAGCTTTAATCTCGGATTATGCAGATGGTTTCGAGTCTTATGAACCTGAAGCCAAGGCAAACGACTCGGAGAGAATTGATGCCTTGGAGGTAATTTGGTTTTTTATTTATAACTTCAAACATATGATGGCCGAATTAATGTGTGAAATTACACATTTTTTTGTTTCTTTTCATTTTCCCCCCCTAAAGGAGGCAAGAATTGCAATTGAGCAAAGGGTAATCCCAAATGGGGAGACTGTGGAGCTCCTTCCCCGCGCGTCGAATATCATATTGCTTCAAAAGGATCTTATTCGTAAATACAATCTCAAATCCGAAAGGGTTTCGACTGATCTCGGCACACGCCTCAGGATTTTTAATTTCCAGAGTAATAAAGAAGACGAAAATGCCCCTGAAGCTGATGACGATGATATTGCTATCGAATTTGGAAACTTTCGGGAGATGAATGATGACTTGAATGGGTCAGCCATCACTGTTGACAGGTTACCTTTCCTCCCTGATTAGAAAGGAACTATATTGTTAAGGTTTTTAACACAGGCTAATTGTGGTGAAGTACTATATTCCTGTAAGTATGCTTTCATGCTTTCAGTTTTGGGTTTGGTAAGTAAAAGTAAGTATTGTTTTTTTTATTTTCTAAGTACTTCTATGTAGAGAACTCTCTTTTTATTTTCTTCAATTTAGTATTTTACGACAATTTTTTTATTGCTTATATTAACTAGACAATCCCGAAATTATTTAATGGTGAGTTACATGGGGACATGGGTAAACGTTTCTTACACAACTAGTACAGAGCCCGTGCGATGCACGAGGTGCACAATTTTAAGGCTATTTATCTAGGCTTATAATTATATACATGAATAAAGAAAAATGTACGAGATATATATAGTACTGCGAAGCACGAGATATATTTATTTGGAGAATATTAATATTATAAGATGCAATATTCAATAAAAGTTTATAACACGCAAGAAAATTGTACAATGTTCAATATAAGTTTTATAATATTCAAGTGGAGTCTTAAAGATATTTTAATCAATGAGTTTCCTTTCCTTGTAGCCAAATTGTGAATATGATTTGAGGAGTACAACAAATCGATATATAGCTGACTTGCTTTTTTCATTGTATTTTTTTTTTACTTTTTTTTTATAATGAATTTAAAGATATTCTAAAATATAGCAAAAATTAATTTTTTTATTACAATTAGGAATTTTACTAAATATAGACTCTCAATCTATGATGTTAATCAACGTTTAAGTCTAAAAAATTAGGAATTTTTACCTCTTTTAATCAACGTTTAAGTCTAAAAAACAATAGAGTTATTATAAGTTTTTTTTTTACATCTTTTAAAACATTAAATATGAGCATGTGAGGGCTAGCTTGTAAAATAATTAATATATTATCTCACTAAAATATTTATACTAATAAAAATTTAATTTTAGCATATAAATTTATCCGTTGATATAAGAGAAAGTAACAGTTTTAATTATTGTTGTTCACCATATAATATTTAATTATTATTTTATTATATAATAAAAAAGGAATATTGTTAAATAGTGTAGTAGAATTGTTATAAAATTATATGATTTTTTTTTTACAATATGGATTTAATATTTTTTTATGATTTGATAATATAAACAAATCTATACTTAACTTTGACAAATAAAACAAATAAATACTTTAGTAAGTATTTAATGTATATACTAAATAGGAATATATTTGGTATAATCAAATAAGTCAAAGTATACATTTTTATTTGGTATTTAATTTTTTTAATTATTAAAATCTTTTTATTATACTTATCTTTTTAAAATAAAACAAATAAATAAATCAATTAAATGAATAACCTTATTATATAAGTATAGATTAAATGGGACAATAAGATGAGTAGTATAACGGTATGAAATGAGACTATTTTTATGACACGAGGGATTACTTAGTTACAAAAATTAAAGTAGAATATTGAATAAATATTTTGTAGATCTTGGGACATTCGAGGAATATTTGTTCGATATTGAGTTTTGTTTGGTGGTTAAAAGGAGCTAAAGTTCTTTTTTTTTTAGTTGAATTTTTCCAAAAAATAAAATTACATCGTTATAAAAATAAAAATTAATGCCTACGTTCTAGATACAATGATAATTTCTATACTAAAATCAAAATGAATCTTATAAAATCCTTAATCCGTCCAATTTACATGGATATATAAGTCAAGAAAATATAAAAGCAAATCAAAATAAAGTGTGCATGAAATGGATATGGATCCGGAAAGTTCGAAACATAGTTGACGACACTATGAATAAATTAAAACGGCAACTGCAATTAAAATTTCTGATAGTTTGTAATGTATGTTAGTTATTATAAAACATCAATTTAAAGACTATAAATCTCAATTTCGCTAACGACAATTTGAACCCAAGATCAATATAATCAATTGGTAATTTGGACAAAAACCATACACATGTGCACTAATTTGGACTATTATCAATAGAAGTTCATTAACTTGATAAATTCATCAAGCTATTGATAATAAAANTAAATACATCAACTAGTTTGACCTTCCCCTACCAATGATGAAAGTTGCCATTGATGAAAAGCTCAAGCTACTGAAAAAGTAAACAAGAAACCGAAGCACGATCATAAGATGCTAATAAGGGCAATATTCTCATTTTTTTTTTTTATTTATTTATGAATTTGCAGGAAAATTCTATGCGATCATGTGGATCACCATATGATCACAGACAATTACGCACACTCATTAATTCTGGATAAGTATGAATTAACTTTAGACACTTAAAGTAAGCAGAATAATGATAGTGCACTAAGAAAGGCCGCGTTAATTAATGAATATTAAAACACACAATTGTCTAACTAAAAGGAACCAATAGAAACTCATTATCAAGATAAATAAATAGCTAAAAGGCCTAATTAGTCATAGTATAGAGATAATATTCCCCTTAATTTAAGAACGAGATAATCTAATATAATACAAATAGGTAATATAAGGTAAATAGATCAAAAATTTCATTCTCATTTTATATCACTACACATTATACACTTCCACACAATTACACATACTATTGGCATCCGAACTGGCAGTCTGTTAATTATTTGACATGATAGGTAAAAAAATGTGCGCATTATATATATTGAATAGTGTGTTTTTATAAGCTTAATATATTGTACATTTATATTTTTTGACTTATTTATTATTTAGATAGATTTATTTTTTTTAATTATTTTATATTTATTTTTAACGCATTAGAATATTTTGTGTATGTTTACAACGGACGAAAGTTCATGCGATCAATTATATCCAATGAAATAAGATTAGATATAATGATCACTTCAATTTAATACAATGACAGGGAAAAAAATATAATATATTTTATTTTTCTTTCCCTTCAAATCTTTCTATGACAATTTCACGCTCTTCCAAATTTGTAAACCAAACCATAGATATAATAAATTAACCAAAAAAAATCACCTCCATTAACCAAAAAAATCCCCTCCATTAACCAAAAGCCTATGGACAAATAACAATTAGCATATAACTGATAGGTGATTGAGTCAGTGGATAAGTTACCGAATTATATTAATCGATTCAATAAAAGTTTTCAGTAAATAAACAATAATAGATAACAGTATTATGGTAAAAATTGAGTACAATAATATTAAATATTATTTTTATTAGGTTTATTTATTTGTATTAACGATAATGACTAGTTGAAGAAGAGATCATATGAGAAAGAGTCATAGTGAAAGAAATAAGAATGAATTATAGCCCTTGGATGCGATATATCAACTAGATGCGGTCAAAAGGTCCAGCTTTAGTCAAACACACGGTGACATTTCGATAAATAAGTGAAGTTTTGATTTTCACACAGGGATATTTTAGTCATTTGCGCATAATGTACTAGTGCGATAAAGTGCAATATCACATGCACTAAAGTACAGTTTGTATGTTTAGTGCTACTCCTAATATGCAATTCCGAACGCGATAAGGTGCAATGCGATGTACATTTAAAGTGCAATGGTTAAAGTTTTATTAAATTACAAATTTAACTCATGCACTAAATTGTTATATAATTAAAATTTATAAAATTGCAATTTGATCCCTATAGTTTATCAAATTTAAAAAAAAACCCTAACCCCCAAATTGAATTTCTGTCCATGTTCTGTCCATGGTCTCATGTCCATCATCTCCAGTCTGTTTTAATCTCTGCTGGTCCATTTCGAGGTCGTCGGAGGACGGTGTTTCCGGTGAGCGCCGCCGCGGCCCTCCTCTGGACAGGAACTTCGGCGAGGGCTCGAGCTCGATTGGAGATGGCTCGACAATTTCAGGTGGCGGAGGTCGTTCCGGTGGTCTGCTCTTGAGGAGGCGGCATTCTCTGATATGGCGGCGGAGGAGGCGGTATTGGCAGGCGGCGGGGCGAATTCCGGCGTCGTTGCCACTTGTGTCTGCGAGTCTTCTTTGTGTGACAAATACTGTGCGACGGGGGCGGGAGATGTGACCGGATGTGAAGCGGCGGCGGAAGGAGGTGGCAGCGGCGGTCTGGCGGTGGCGAGCGGCAGGCGGCGACGGAGCTGTGCCGGCAGTGTGTGTGTGTGAATCGTGTGTGCACAGTGTGGAGTAGTGTGTGTAAAGTGTGTGCGTGAGAGAGAGTACATTGTGTGTGTAAATATTTGACTTATTTTTTACGTTTGGATGATCAGATATTCTGATTAAGATTCATTCGTGTTTCTTTCACTAAGCATTATTTTTACTTGAACTCAAAATTGACTAGTTATATATAATCAACTTAACAACAATAATTAGTTTAAGTTATTAGATTTATAATATTTGAAGTTGTAAATCTCTGAATATATTAGGTTGAATTTGTAAAAAATAAAATATTACTAATAGTTAATTAATATACTTGGCTTATTTAATTATGTATAACTACTGCTAAATATAATTAATAGTAAAAATATATAAAATTACATTTCACGAATATTATTCAATCCTCTACACAAGAAAAGCTCCTTTTTGAAACTTCTTCAAAAATAGCTTTAAGAACACACAAAAAAATAAATAAATTAAAACTCTCTTCTACCAAATATGTCGAACATAAGATCTAGTTAAACGACTCTATTAAGATCCAAATCTCTAATTCTAGCTTAAAACTCTTTTTACCAAACACGACTCTATGCTAACGTAATTCAGTAGTATTTTTTTCTCTACTTTTTAAATGTAATGAATACAAAATATTATTCTTATGTATTGTTTCAGGAACGGAAATAAATTGATTTTTTCGCCCTTTTATTTTGGAGAAATACAGTTTAGAAGTTAGTCGAATAAATTTCTCTCATAGATCCAAAACAAAATAAATTTCTCCAACTTTATCTGTCCCCTCAATTTGGCAAATTACACTCCCAAATAATAAAAAAAAAAAAAAAAAAGTGGGTGTCGGAGATCGGAGTCGATGAGATATAAATATTTTAAACGAAGGGCTTCGTGATAGGTACAAAAGGTCTTTCAAGCAAAATAATCATACATTTACACATCTATTATTATCTCATCAAATATTTTAAACGAAGGGCTTCGTGATAGGTACAAGAGGTCTTTCAAGCAAAATAATCATACATTTACACATCTATTATTTGAAGTGGTTGATTATTGAATAAGAATATGAATTGATTGTGGATTTTATCGAGAAAGTATTTCGTTTATCTTTCCCACTCGTACGCTTCCCTACATCAGTTGGTATAAGAGGTCAACACGATTCATGATGTTGACTCGAAGACAAGATGCTGCAAACGACAGGCGTGTCGCTGCCATCTACAACCTGAGCCACCCGACCGAGTGGTTTGGCCGCGAGCTCGAGAACAATGGGTCGTCAGATTGCAGAGCTGTCCGCGAAGATTGGGGACATACGTCTAACTATCCGTACCATGGTTCGGGACAAGCAAACAAACCGTGACGCCGACAACCGGGGCGTGTGCGGGGGAATTCGCGGAAGACGTGAAGGCCGTGGTCCAGGCGGGGTGCCCCACCGGGGATCTCCATAACCACCGTCCAACGACGAAGACGGCGAGGATACCATTTGGGAGGTTAATCCCTTCAGCCAGTGGCAACCTCCGCACGTCGAGGCTGACTCCTTCGCTGCATACGACGGCCGTGGCGACGGGGCCAGGTCTTCGTGGACGACGACGATCAACGTGACGACTTAGGCAGGCGCAAGGAGGCTTCCTTCGCCCGCGGATATCATGCCCGACATAATTGGGGATTTGATCGCGAATATGGTCAATGGGAGGGCCCATTTCGCGTTGACATTCCCACATTCGACAGTGAGCAAGTTGACGGGCCATTGTACGACGGTCCGTCGATCTTTGATGAAGAGCCTCCGGTAACGAAGAAAATTCTTTGCGGGAACATGGGAATCAATGAGGATGCAGTTGTCGGCATGAATGGAGATGACTGCAAAATTTTTAGTGGATCGGTATCAATTGATGTATATTCAGATATTGATGCGTCCATTGTTTGTGATTCATGTGACATGGGGTACCACGTTTTTTGTGTGGGATGTGATCCTAAAGGCAGATGTGCTCGCTCTTGGTTGTGCCCAAGAGTCTTGGTATTTGTTGCTGATGGTGGTGAGACAGTTGTAGTCGTATCCCTGTTTGATGAAAATCAAGAGAGTGTTGCATCGGTTGGGCGACGTTCAACTTTCGTGTTTGATTGGGGAAAACGACGGGGGTTACTTACCATAGATTCGACACCACACGTCGGCCATAGGAGTACATCGGCTTCGAGGGCGAAGCCTTCCGAACTAGAGGAGAATGGTGTAGTTATTATTATTATTATTAATTATTTTTATTTATTTGGCTTGACGGACAAGTTAATATCTAGGGTTTAGGAGTCTTATTTAAAGGGCTCCTCATGTATTGTTTTACTCAGTTGATTTTTGAATGAAATAAGATTTGATTGAGTTTTTGTGAGTATTATCGAGAGAGTATCTCGTTTATCATTCCCATCCGTACGCTTCCCTACATCAACATCCCACCTCTTAGATCGAATATTTAGTATTACAAATTATTAATTGTGTTATTACTTATTTGAAGGGTCTATTTATTAGAACCAAACATGTTTATAAGATGAAAATATTATAAAACTCTATAATATCATACACAATAGTGTCGACCAAACCGACCCATAGTAATAAAAGCAAACTAATTTCTAGCATATTTTGTTTATCTTCCCATTAAATCAAAGAAGAAAAGAGAAAAGGACAAGGCAAACGAATAACATTCGAATACAATCAAGAAATTAAAGCAAACAAATTAAGGAAAAACTCAAACTTTTGACTTCTTGGCCACACCCGAGTATTTTAAATTACTAAATTAGAGTCACGTACGGCGTAAACACACATTTAACATTTTCTCCCTCTAAGATGGCTCTTCCTGATCACTTCCGATGCTCAAACTTGCACTACCTTCCAAGGAAAAAATAAAAACACGAGCATTTGTCATCTTCATTATTTCTTTTCAATGGCCAATTCTAATAAGGCAATATTAGCCCTTGTTTTATTTGCTATAATAATTTCTTTTATGTCTGTGGTGCTTGTCCGAGTGAAAATTGGCTAACCGTGCTAACAAATCCATAAGGGAAAGTCAACAGTCGTTCGGTAAGCTCGGAAGTCAGAAAAGGTTGTCGCCTGGTGGGCCGAATCCTCAACACCATTAGTAAGGGGATATGTTAGTATATGTACTCATGATCTTCCATCTACATAATGGTTGATCTAATGTTATGAGAGTTGAATAAAACTTGTCAAGTAGAGAGAAATAAGTGGTGGCATTTTGCTCAAATCATCTCTCTTTAGGTAAAGAGACTTTGGTTTGGTCCATGCAAAGCCGTTTCCGTAGTTAAAAAGTGTGTTAAATTTGCTAAGTTGTGATGTTGCCTACACGTGCTTAATCGATGTCGTTTTATATATTGTTAATTACCTTTGGTGTAATTTTCCAGTTGATCTNTTTAAAAAAAAAAAAAAAGGTCATGTATTTTTTATTTGATCATAGGAGTCCCTAACTCATTTATTTTAAATCAACTTTCGAAATTAAGTTCATTTAACCAGAAAGAAACCGTTTCTTATCTAGGTGACATATATATACGAATTAATAATACTGAAGTTTGCGAAAATTGATAAAAAAAAAAGTAAATTGTATATTGGTTAAAAATAAATATGATTGTTGCATGCAGTTGGAGCAAGTTTGTTAACCGAAAATTTCCGAGCTCGGGTTGTCTTCACAAGAAGGGCTATTTGGGGCAAAATAAACATCATAATTTGTTATTGAGCATATACATAACAATTTGTAAATAAACATCCTCGATTTATCACATCAAAAATATATTCAACCATGCCCGATTTTTCATTTAAACAAAGCCCAATTTTTTTATACATTGCTCTGTGAGTTCAAGAACTTATCAATTACGTATTATTTAGTATCACATCATTAAAATATTATGGTTCTTCTAATATTATGAATTTGAGGCCATTTGACGTTTCTTTTGGGATTGTAAATTGTTTGAATTTATATTTCCAAGAGTAACTCATTCAATTGGCTATGATTGAATAAGGGGATAATATGCTAAATTATGGTTCTTAATTTTTTGACTTGAAAAAAAGTCCTTTTTATTCTTCTAATTAATTCTTGTGCTCGTCTTCAACTAAACAAAACTAAAGGCAAGGAAACAACAAAATAAGACAAATGAGTACATAAACGAAATAAATTAGTAAAAGGGCTAATGATATCTACCTAGAATTGGGTTTGAGAAATTAAGATCTCATAAAATATAGCAAACTTTGGACCTCTCCACTAAGTAAATGGACAACTTGAGTTATATAATTCAAATAAATATAAAGATGTCATTAGTGCTGTTAAATTAGACGAGTCTGACTCAACTCGGCCCGAGTTTGGCATTAAGCCTCGGGTTAAACCTCTTCAATGCCAAACGGGTTAAACCTCATCGTTTGAACAAAAGATCTGGTTAAACCTCTATTTAAGATCCAAATCTCTAATTCTAGCTTAAAACTCTCGTTACCAAACATGACTCTATTTTTTAAATGTGTAATGAATACAAAATATTATTATTATGTGTTTCAGGAACTAAAATAAAATGATTTTTTTTTCGCCCTTTTATTCAAAATAAATTTAACCAACTTTTTCGCCCTTTATCGTCTTTTTATTCAAAATAAAATAATAGGCGGCGGGACGATGTACGACTTTGGGAATTGTTGGGCGGCAACAAGCAGTAGTGGCGGTACGACGTGCGGGGTCAAGGGGTGGCGGCGGCAAGCAACTGCTCTGCCATTGCCTCGGCCACCCCCTCGCTCCAGAACAACTTCGACCCGCCGAGAGTCCAATTAAACCTTGCAAGCCGGAGTCTTGACCAGTGAGCTCCTGAATGAGAGCCTAGAGTTCGAAGGCAATGGTTGTACACTTGACAGGGTTCGTTATGTAGACAACTTTGAGAGTGCTCTTCTTCTTGGTCTTGCTGTTGGGGTTTTGTTATCTTTGAGTGGGCTCTTTTCGAAATAACGGTGGAACGGCGACTTCCAGATGGTCGAGCAGCCGACGATTAGCATCTGAATTGGGTCCGGCGATTACATATGAAAATTTTAAATGAAAAGGCTTCGTGATATGTACAAGAGGTGGATGAAGGTGTTTGTTTAACCTTCAATACAAAATAATGATACATTCATTACACATCCCACCTCTTAGATGGAATATTTAATATAAAAGTTTTTAATAATATTAACTGTGTCATGACTTATTTGAAGGGTCCATTTATTATAACCAAACATCACCCCTATATATAATTACTGAATGCGTTGAGCGTAAATGAGAATGACATATGCTCACACTTTGAAATCCTTTGTGACAAAAATATTATGCTTTATCTTTTATACAAAAATAATTAATCTTGGATTTCATTTAATGTCTATATTATTCATATTAAATTCATGGTTGATATATTCCTTATTTTCTTCTACAATTAGTTACCATAAACTATTTTACGTTTCTTTTTCTTACATTTCCTTTTCATATTTAATTGATAGATGAATTATTATAAATGTTTCTTCTTCTTATTTTTAAAATTTTATAAATTTTTTTATTTGTATTTTATTTTTCATATATGATATATCAAATTAAATATCTTTTAACGATTTTCGATTTGACATCTATATTATATATATATAATACAAAACCTTGATATATATCCTTATAAAGAAAATTTAAATTTATTTATCAAACTAAATTAAAAACTATAAATTAACTTATAAAGTAATGAAAATTTATGCGTATTAGCATACCATAGAATAATTAATTTAATTGAAAAATGAAATATGTAAACTAACCATGAACATCAAATTAATAGAAAAATATTTTAAGACTTATGTCTTGATATGGAATATCATACTAGAC
This sequence comes from Striga asiatica, assembly GCA_008636005.1. Lineage (NCBI taxonomy): Eukaryota > Viridiplantae > Streptophyta > Magnoliopsida > Lamiales > Orobanchaceae > Striga > Striga asiatica. The sequence continues at coordinate 36,150 of BKCP01010848.1, read as the reverse complement.
CGATTTTAATAAGGAATAAACCTACACATGGTCTAGAACTCATGTCATAATGGTATTGCTAAAGCTAAACTTAGGCACTAAGGTACACCTCCCCTATAAAAGGAGACTAAGGTATCACAAAAACACACTCTCTCTACATTCATTACTATACTCTCATATTGCACTTTATCTCTGACAAATGCTGAGTTCGTCATCGGAGGCTCGACGCTAGGACCCCTCCCGACATTGAATTCTTGCAGGTACGGAGGCCGTCCAAGTTGAAAGAGCCGGGTGAAATCCATTTCACTACCATGTCTTAACATAAGTATAATGATCTTGAAAAAAAAAATATTATAATTAGAATAATAAAAATAATTTCATAAAGTTTAATCTCATACACATTATATCTTAAATTATTCAAATATTATAAAGTTGAAGATATTTTTAAAAATATTAGATGAGGGAATGAAACTGTATAAATATGTAATACAATTACAATATAATCAAACTTAAAAAAAATTAATTCAAAATTAAATTATTGAGTTGTAAATAACATATATATGTGTGAGCGTGTGTGTGTTTGTGTGTGTGGTTAAAAAAATTATAATTTTGACCAATCGAGTATAGAACATGAGTGTTATTTTAAATAATTTACTTTATTATTTTTTAATTATTAATTGTATTTTTTTATTAATCTATTATAATAATATAAATTTATTTACTTCTTTATTTTGATAAAGAATATTTAATTTCAAGCACCCGTGTTGTTCACGAGTGTTATATTAATTGTCGATTGAATNTCACTTGTTATTGAATAATTAATTTTTTATGAAACACTCGTGTAGTTCACGTGAAACTAAACGTGCATTTTACTAGTGTTTGATAAGATGAAAGGTTTATGAAACTGTATAATATCATGGACAATAGTATCAACCAAACGATCTCATAGCAACAAAAACAAACTAATTTCTAACTTTTTTTATTTATCTTCCCATTAAATGAAAGAAGAAAAGAGATAAGGAAAGACAAAAAGAATAACACTTGAATACAATCGAGAATTGAAGCAGACAAATTAAGGAAAACCCCAAACTTTTGACTTCTTGGCCATACCCGACTATTTTAAAATACTATATTAAAGTCGAGCAGGATGTAAACACACATCTAGCATTTAATTTCTCCCTCTTCTATAAATATGACTCTTCCTAATCACTTCCAATGTTCAAACTTGCACTTCCTTCCAAGGCAAAAATAATAACACGAGCATTTCATCTTCATTTTCCTTTCAATGGCCAATTCTAATAAGGCAATATTAGCCCTTGTTTTATTTGCTATGATAATTTCTTTTATGTCTGTGGTGAGCTCAGATGCTCGTCTCTTGTCCGAGTGGAAATTGGCTAACCGTGCTAACAAATCCATAAGGGAAAGTCAACAGTCGTTCGGTAAACTCGGAAGTCAGAAAAGGTTGTCGCCTGGTGGGCCGAATCCTCAACACCATTAGTAAGGGGAGAAGGGATCCTCAACATATCCCCTTACTAGTAAAGGGATATGTTGATAATTGTACTCATGATCTTGTTCCATCTAGATAATGTGTGAGCTAATAACTGTTATGTGAGTTGAATAAAGCTTGTCAAGTAGAGAGAAATAAGTGGTGGTTTTTGCTCAAATCATATCTCTTTAGGTAAAGAGATTTTGGTTTGGTCCATGCAAAGCCGTTTCCACAGTTAAAAAGTGTGTTAAATTTGCTAAGTTGTGATGTTGCCAGCACGTGCTTAATTAATGTCGTTTTATATATTGTTAATTAATTACCCTTTTGTGTAATTTTCCATTTGATCTTCTGTGAAAAAAAATTAAGTACATATAACCAGAAGCGTTTCTTATCTAGGTGACATCTATATATGAATAATAGTGAAGTACGCGAAAATTGATAAAAGAAAAGTAAATTGTTATATTGAGTTAAAAATAAATATGATTGGTGCAGTTGTAGTAAGTTTGTTAACAGAAAATTTCCGAGCTCGGGGTTGTCGAGGGCTATTCGGGGCTAAATAAACATCACAATTTGTAATTGTACATATATATACATAAGAATTTGTAATAAACATCGACAATTTATCACATCAAAAATATATTCAACCATGCCCGATTTTTCATTTCAACAAAGCCCAATTTTCTTTATACATTGCTCTGTGAGTTCAAAACTTATCAATTACGTATTGTTTAGTATCACATCATTAAATATTACGGTTCTTCGAATATTATGAATTTCAGGCCATTTGACGTTTATTTTGGGGGGTTGTAAATTGTTTGAATTCATATTTCCAAAAGTAACTCATTCAATTGGCTATGACTGAATAATGGGATAATATGCTAAATTATGGTTCTTAATTTTTTTACTTAATAAAAAAGTCCATTTTATTCTTCTAATTCTTGTGCTCGTCTTCAACTAAACAAAACTAAAGGCAACGAAACAATAAAATAAGACAAATGAGTACATATACGAAATAAAGAGTAAAAGGGCTAACGACATCGATTTATAATTGGCTTTGAGAAATTAAGATCTCATAAAATATAGCAAACTTTCGACGTCTTCATTGAAGGGTCCATTTATTATAACCAAACATCACCCCTATATATAATTACTGAATGCGTTGAGCGTAAATGACATACTCTTACGTTTCAGAATCTTTTGTGACATAAAATCATGGTTTATCTTTTATACCAAAATAATTAATCTTGGATTTGATTTAATGTCTATATTATTCATATTAAATCCATGATTGATATATTCTTTATTTTCTTCTACAATTAGTTACCATAAACTATTTTACACTTTTTTTTTCTTTCATTTCCTTTTCATATTTAATTGAACATCAATTATTATAAATGTTTCTTCTTCTTATTTTTAAAATTTATAACTTCTTTATTTGTATTTTATTTTTCATATATGATATATCAAATTAATTATTTTTAACGATATTCGATTTGACATCTATATTATATATATAAAATACAAAACCTTGATATATATCTTATAAAGAAAATTTAAATTTATTTATCAAACTAAATTAAAAACTATAAATTAACTTATAAAGTAATAAAAATTTATGTGTATTAACATACCATAGAATAATTAATTTATTTGAAAAAAGAAATATGTAAACTAACTATGAACATCAAATTAATAGAAAAATATTTTAAGGCTTATGTCTTGATATGGAATATCATACTAGACTGATTTTAATAATTAAGAAATAAACCTACACATGGGGTTAGGACACATGTCATAATGGTATTGCTCAAGCTAAACATGGGCACTAAGGTAGACCTCCCCTATAAAAGAAGCCTAAGGCATCACAAAACACATTCTCTCTACATTCATTACTATACTCTCATATTGCACTTTATCTCTGGCAAATGCTGAGTTCGGCATTGGAGGCTCGACGCTGAGACCCATCCCGGCGTTGAGTTCTTGCAGGTACGGAGGCCGTCTAAGTTGAAGGAGCCCAGGTGAAATCCATTTCACTACCATGTCTTAACATAAGGTATAGTGATCTTGAAACTAAAAAACTAAATAAATTTATAATTACAATAGTAAAAATAATTTCATAAAGTTTAATCTCATACACATTATATCTTAAATTATTTGAATATTATAAAGTTGAAGATATTTTAAAAAATATTAGATGAGGGAAAAAACTGTATAAATATATAATATAATTACAATATAATCAAACTTAAAAAAAAAAGAAATTAATTCAAAATTAAACTATTGAGTTGTAAATAACATATATATGTGTGAGTGTGTGTGTTTTTGTGTGTGTAGGTAAAAAAATTATAATTTTGACAGATTGAGTATAGAACATGAGTGTTATTTTAAATAATTAACTTTATTATTATTAATTGTATTTTTTTATTATTCTATTTTAATAATATAAATTTCTTCACTTCTTTATTTTGATAAAAAAATATTTAATTTTCAAGCACCCATGTTGTTCACGGGTGTTATATTAACTGTCGAATTAATTAATTATTATATTTAATTCTGAAAAAAATAAATACATATATAAAATAAAAGAAATAATAATTCATAAAAATATTTTATAGAATTCGAAATAATATTAAAAAAAATTACGTTCTTATTAATTATTTATAGTTTTTTTATTTCAGATTAAGAATTTCAGTTCTTTTTTACTTTTTATTGGACAATTAATTTTTTATGAAACACTCGTGTAGTTCACGTGCGTTTTACTAGTGTTAATAAGATGAAAGATTTATGAAACTATATAATATCATGCACAATAGTATCAACCAAACGAACCCATAGCAACAAAAACAAACTAATTTCTAACTTTTTTTATTGATCTTCCCATTAAGTCAAAGAAGAAGAGACAAGGAAAGGCAAAAGAATAACACTTGAACACAATCGAGAATTAAAGCAGACAAATTAAGGAAAAACCCAAACTTTTGACTTCTTGGCCATACCCGACTATTTTAAATTACTAAATTAAAGTCGTGCATGTTGTAAACACACGTCTAGCATTTTCTCCCACTTCTATAAAGATGACTTTTCCTAATCACTTCCAATGTTCAAACTTGCACTTCCTTCTAAGGCAAAAATAATAACACGAGCATTTCATCTTCATTTTCCTTTCAATGGCCAATTCTAATAAGGCAATATTAGCCCTTGTTTTATTTGCTATGATAATAAACCAACGCAATTGGATTAAAGTCTTCCCAACGAACTTTTCGAAGCGCAATGAATGCTATTATTTATTTCTCTTCTCCATAGGGCAATTTCTTATATGTCTGTGGTGAGCTCAGATGCTCGTCTCTTGTCCGAGTGGAAATCGGCTAACCGTGCTAACAAATCCATAAGAGAAAGTCAACAGTCGTTGGGTAAACTCGGAAGTCAGAAAAGGTTGTCGCCTGGTGGGCCGGATCCTCAACACCATTAGTAAGGGGAGAAGGGATCCTCAACATATCCCCTTACTAGTAAAGGGATATGTTAGTAATTGTACTCATGATCTTCCATCTAAATAATGTGTGACCTAATGTTATGAGAGTTGAATAAAGCCTGTCAAGTAGAGAGAAATAAGTGGTGGCATTTTGCTCAAATCATCTCTCTTTAGGTAAAGAGATTTTGGTTTTGTCCATGCAAAGCCGTTTCCACAGTTAACAAGAAATGGACAAATTAGGGGAGCTCAATCTATGTGAAAATTCCATCAGCACATGGTTTAAGGTGTTGAACCAAAGCACTTCCATACGAACGTGTATTCATGCAATCGCAGCTGTGCGATTGTTAGAATATACATTTGTGAGTTGTCTTACATCGTCTATACAGGGAAAATAGGCCTAACTTATAAGTCTAGTGGGCTACTCTTCCTACCACCAATTGATTTTAGGATGGAACTCACTTAGGCTTCATTTAGACTTCCCTGCTTTGATGCGCGTGGGATCGAATTCTACGATTCCCATGTAAAAACAAAAAGGGTCATACAAAAAGGGTCATGTATGCTTCATCGATCATAACTCATCTATTTTAAATCAACCGTCTAAATTAAGTTTATTTAACCAGAAAAGAGAGCGTTTCTTAGCTAGGTAACATATATATACGAATAATATTGAAGTATGCAAAAATTGATAAAGAAAAGTGTTAATTGAGTAAAAATTAAATATGATTGTTGTAGTGTTAGATCTATTTGAGATTAAATATGTGTAATTGCGAACATTGATAAAGAAAAGTGTTATATTGAGTAAAAATTAAATATGATTGTTGTAGTGTTAGATCTATTTGAGATTAAATATGTGTAATTGATATATTGAGTCGTTATATTGTTTAGCCAAATTAAGTAATCAAATTATTGTATAAATATATTGATTAAGGAACTCAATGCCAAATTAAGTGGTTAAATTATTGTATAAATATATTGATTAAGGAACTCAATTTAAACTGTAGAACGATTAAATGTGGACACCTGATAATATTATTATTGGTGACGCAACAAACAATAATATTTAACTTAAAGACCTAATTAATAAATAATTTGGGACAAAATTATTAATGGGTAGAGTCCCAAGCAGTGATGAATACAAAGGGCGCCCTTGAAATTCTTCATTTAAAATAAATAAGAACTGTTGGTACACCCCACTCTCAGTTATTTTTCTTCGTATGTCAGAAGAGAGGAGAGAATACACTTCACGGCCTTTTGGAAGTTCTCCAAATCTCAAATTCCAAACCTCAAATTCGAGTTCGAATCCAATAAATCAAGATGAATTCATCAAGTACGCTTCCACTATTTGGTTTGATTCTCGATTATTCAATATGAACGCTCTTGAATTAAAGCGATAGTATTTTGCATAAGATTAAAATTTCATCATGTAGTAGTAGTAAGTTTGTTAACCAACCAAGTACGGAAAAATTCCCGACTTCAGGTCATCTTCTCAAGAAGGGCTATCCAAGGACTAAACATCAACAACTAGTTGCAAATCACAAAAAAGTTGAAAGTTCTAAACATCCTAATAGCATTGATTGGTTTAGTTTTAAGATACGCTCTAAGGAAATTTAAACGAGCGATTAACTAAGAAAGCAAGTCAAAACATTCACCGATGGAAGACCCATCTCGGAGACGACCGCGATTGGTGAATATTTCCTCGGCAACCCTTCCGTTTCCGGTGGGCAGCAGGACTTAGAGATAATTAGAAGATCACGGGCCGATTTTTTCTAGAAGCTTCAAGATTATTCTCTTATTATTTATTATGATTTCCAGATTGTTTATACTTTGAATAAATTCTTTAAAGTTTAAACTCTAATACG
>BKCP01010848.1:0-29351 GCA_008636005.1 Striga asiatica | reverse complement strand
CAAACCTCATTTGTAATGGCTGATTTTTGGGAGAAAAATTTTTAACAAGTAAATTCAAGAATGCATGTAGTTTTGAGAGATTTGATAAATTACTTTGTGAATTTTATTCAGAAGTTACTTAGTCTATAAGAATAATCTATTTGTTGAATTTTAATGTTAAATAATCCTTAGTTGTTGACCATGAATATTAAGTCCCGATTACGGGGTGTTCATTTAGTAGATTTATCCTTTCCACCAATTTATCATGTTTGATGCATTTTATAAAAAGTTGTCCTCAAATTTGGATTTGAAAAAAATACACCTATAAAAAATATTAACAACAAATCAAAAAACATGAAGTTTTATAATTTATTTATAATTTAAGTTAAATTAAGGTGGCAATTGTTTATGATTTCTACAGTAAAAAAATCAATCAAAACTCAACTTTAACTCAACTTCAACTCAACCCCACTATCTTCTATATTATCAATATAATTAAATAATATCAATCAATCATTCTTACATATCACATCAACTTTAATTCATTATTCATCCTATAAACTTGTTAATATCCCAGAAAAAACCTTATCTCTTGCACTTAAATTTTCGTCCACAAAACGGGCAGTACTATATCGCATGTGTATTACGATAATAGTCGAGAGAAATATATTGGAAGCAAAGAAAATGAAAGGAGAACAAAAAATATATAATCACAAAATATGGATTATTATTAGCCATGGGGAAATAATGAATAATTGAAGTTGTGATTTCAGCCTGAGAAAATTGGGTGGCCTTATTCTCCGATGAACAATTGAACCTGATCTAATCAACCATACTCCAACCACAAACCCCTAGATTCCCGGCGCCGCCGCCGGAGATTCCCCCACCACCTCGATTTCCTCCTCTGCCACCGTCTCCTCCGCCACTCAGGAGGCTGCCGCCACCTCCGCGGCCACTCCCGAGACTGCCGCCACCTCCGCCGCCACTCCCAATTCTGCCGCCACCTCCGCCGCCACTTCCAAGACTGCCGCCACCTCCGCCGCCGCTCCCGATTCTGCCGCCACCTCCGCCACCACTCCCGAGACTGCCGCCACCTCCGGCGGCGCCAACAACTCCACAGCCACCAGCTGCTCGGTGTCCTTTCACATACTACTAGGGCTTGCATTTCCAAAGTGGCAATGTTGATTTATGATATGTTTTGGTAAAATGTTAAAAGTGAGTTGTTTTGAATAAAATTGTTTGAGTGAATTATTTTGAGTTTGTAATTAAATAATATTTAAAATGTAATGAATAAAGTTAGATGTAATATAAAAATAGAAAATATATGATTGAAAATGATAGTAGTTAAAATTATGTAACCAGATGAATAATGAACTAAAGTTTATGTGATGTGTGATGATGGTTAATTGGTATTATTTAATTATAAGAGTTTGGGTTGAGTTAAATTTTGCTTGATATAGAATAATTCAGTCAGTCAAAACCGATTAAAATCAATTATGACTCATATCCAATTACCGCCTAAGTGTTTTCTTTATCCTTTGTTCTTCTCTATTTGATTTTAATGGCTAGAGAAAATATCAGTGCTACACAATAAGAAAATTTTGAACATACCAAGAAAAGGAAAAAATTATATATATATATTTACTGAAATCACCCTGTGTATTTCCCGGCAGACTTTACTGTACTATCCGAAAAGAAATGAAATACGTCCGGCAAGCAAAACTCAGCAGTTGCGTCTTTTGACAGATCAAGTTTAAATGACCTGACATTTTTCTTTCGTGTAACGGTAATTTTCCCCGATTTCCAGGTAAATAGTAAAATAGTTAGAAAGCACCGGTTTTCATTCAAATGCGCTAGGTAGTGTTCAGCAAGTGGCCTTACACAACACCATCAAAGGTGAAAATGACAAATATGAAACTCCTAACAAACGAGATTGGTGGCCTTTTCGCCTTGAGTTCTCCTCACCCAGTCGAGAATGTCGTTACAATCCTCTCGTGAGATGAAATGCCTTCATATTCAAAAAAAGAACCCCCTTTTTTAGTGTTTGAGAATCAATTAAAAGAATTAGCTTAACAACTCTCCCTCAACTTGTGTGCTTTACTCTAGGTTGGAAGGGTTTTCCTTCATTCACTTCATGTACAATAAATGAAAGAATAAATAAATAAAAACAAAAAAAAAAGAAAGTAAAATTCAAGGAAAATTACCTGTTTCTGGTGCGGTAAGCTTTTAGTTGATTGATTTCCTTGCGGTTAGTCATATCCTTCTCCATGCAAAGGAACCGTGGTACCTCAAGCTTCCTCGTTTGATCTTCATAAGCTTCGCATATGAAGTTTAGCACTTGTTCCTGCAAAATCATGATACCTAATAACGGATTTTCTTGTACTTAAAAAGAATGAAAATATGGTTTGTCAAAGGCAGTGGAAGTTTTTATTACACATAATCGACTTCTAAAGTAACTATAAATTTAATTGGCTCGATACTAATGCTTCAATGATTAAAAAATAAAAATAAAAAAAAAATTAACATGAACGGGCTGCGAGCATACCATGGGTCTTGAGGCATCAATCCACTGGTAGATGGATTCATTTCGAAACCAAGTCAATTGTCTTTTTGCAAAATTTCTGAACATAAATAATTTTAACAAATTAAAAGTTTGTCCGAGTTCAATAATGGACTTGAAATTAGTTCATCCGACTTAGTCAGGAGAAAAAACTGGAAGAGGAAGATAAATTACCGAGACGCTTTTTGAAACTCGAACAGAAAACGATAGAAAGCTTGAGCAGAACTCGAGCCACCTTGTTCTCTAGACATTAGTAGAAAATCCATAGCCTAAAAGGATATTACCAACAGAATATATAAAAAGTTAAAAACTTTTGCATTCTGCAAATTTATGTTATGAGAGTTCAATAAATTTGTACTGAGAAAGAAAACCATAACAAAAACACACACACACACACAGAAAACGATATTTATTTCAGTATGATAGAGAAGAGAAGTTTACTTGTCTATAGCCAATAGCTCGAGTTGCAGAATTCGAATTAGGCATAAGGCCCAAATCGAGAAGCCAGTTTGCCTCGGATAAAATACCATCATCTGCCATTGCAAAACGACATTATACAGAAAATTAACATATCGAGAAGACAATAAGAATATAGGCAAAAGGCAGTATTCTGAACCAGAACCAACTCTACCTAAAAGCATATCTTCACACCGGAAATCAATTGATCGATAAAGATCCATCCTCTGGGTCGAAAGGAAAAAACAACTAAAATCATAGTCCAACTTCGACTTCTTCTCATCAGGTTCGACATCTGAACAACCCCCGTCAAAAGCATCTTCTGCATCACTTGACCGTAATTTCTCTTTGAAAGAATCATAAGGCACTTCAATGGTTGATGGAGAAACACCACTTGACTGCATAATTAAGATGATATTTCTTGCAGAGTAGGTATATTGATAAACAATAAAAATGAATACAAAAAGCTTGCTATTTAGTAAACAACAAGAAGGATAAAAATGTAAATTGGACAAAGATTATTATAGTCAGGTCTATTGCCTAACCTTGAGTATTTCAAGCCTGCGGCGTAATCTGTACCAATCATTTGCAGCTAAAGATCGGACAGCTGGATCGCCTGCTTTAACAACAAACTCTACTGCAGCTTCCCAGTCAACATCCCTTTGAAAATCCGCAAGTTCCGAGTTAACTTCAGATGTAATCTCACGGGAGGCCTTAGGAACATCTGGTTTCCCATAAATAAACCTTAAAAGAAAAAAAAAACATAGACANTGGAAAAACACACTTCATAAAAGACGAGACGAAAATCCAGATGATAATCCAACGAGAGTTACCATCGCAAATAAAGCCCAGTGCCACCTGTGACTATTGGCACATGGCCTCTACTAAGAATTTCTTCAGTTAATTTCCTTGCATCCTCGTAAAATTGTCCAACAGAATAATCTGATTATACATAACATTTTTTTCTCCTCAGTACCAAATAAGCTTAAGTGAACATTGCAGATATACTAAAAAAAACGTGATTTTTTTAGTAAAGCAGCTTCCAAATGACCTCAACAGCATGCACAACCCAGGACTGATTCACATTCACAACAAATAATCCATTGACAAACGCTTAAAGATATACAAACATGGGAGTTCAACTTCCTGATTTACAAAACAGAATCTTGTATTAGGTCACATGCCTCTCAGATATTATAAAAACATGAATACAGCATATACAAGCAAAACTTCTTAACCCCAACAGAGTAATTTCAGAATAATTATTGGTTCATTATCATCTAACTGCTATTACCTTCAGAAGGATGTAATATATCAACCAAATGATGTGGAACTTCCTGAAGGGGAAAAAGAAAAGAAATAAATAAATAAATAGGATATTAATTCAAGATATTAAACGCAGAAAGCAAATTATTTCCACTTTCATCCTGGAAAGAACGGTAAGATTAGTGTTAGGCAGAGCTAATGCCTCCTTCACGAACAAACCAATTCTAAAAAATGACATAAACCAAAGTACTGCATTTTATACAAACTAAGTATGCATTTTTGTTACAAATGTATTAATTTGGTTGATGTATAATGCCTCCTTCGAGAACAAATCAATTCTAAAATATGACATAAACCAAAGTATGGCCTTTTAAACAAATTAAGTATGCATTTTTGTAACAAATGTCGACCCGCATAATGGTTAGGCCGCCCCACAACAGAAACTTGCGAAATCAATTCCTTCACAAAAAAGTGCAACTTTAGAAAGCACAAAATAGCAGAAACCGAAGAGCATTAATTCAACTACGATGAATAAAAAACCTGTCTTTCGCTAACTGAAGGTTTCGCGGACCCAATATCAAGACCTTTATACACCTGCCAAGCATAATCCAAATGCCCATTAAGTTTCAAGCGGAAATTAGCAACTATAAATTGCAACACTTTAGTTGATTAACCTGGACGGAGTCGGCGCTGATGATTTCTCCGTTGAGGCGTTTCGCGAGTTCCAGAGATAGCCTGCTTTTTCCGGCGCCGGTGGGTCCGGATATTACTAATACTTTCTGCCGCTCGCCACTCTTTTTCGGCGGCGGTGGCGGTGGCGGTGCCGGGCGGGAGGTTGCGAAGAGCCTTCGTGTGCGGCGGAGGCATTGCGCTAGAGGGCGGAGGAGCGGCAACTCCGCCGCGTAAGGCGGCCGGATGCAACTCATACGGCGGTCCCCAATTCGTAAGCCACTAATCATTTTGGTGCACAAAGCTGCGATTTTTTATTTATACGTACTTATCCAACACTCTTTTTTTTTTNATTTTATAAATCAAAAATGCACAAATGTGCGAATACACAGCAGCCAACGACTGAATACACAGCAGCCAACAGCTGAAAAAGTGGGAGGACAGGTCAGAAGCCTGCCTAGAATCCCGACTAGCAACGCTAGAAGAAAATACACACTCGCAGCTAAACTAACCAACTAGAAACAACTACAAACAACACAAACAACTAAAAACAACTACAAGGACCCCAACAGGGTAATACCCTAGTGTCGGACCCCAACGGAGTAATCAAGTTGACACTCGGGCTCACAGAGACAACTGTCCAAACCTAAAACACTGATACAACACAAACACTGATACAAAAAACACAAAACAAGAACTTGAAAACTATACTAACAACAATTAAAGCCCTTCCCCAGTAAACGAGCAGACCCAACCAACAGCAAACAATCGACACAAGAACGATTCTTTTCTTGACAATATTAACCCTATTTAATGGATGTCATGGAAAACGATGGAGTTATATGAAGAGACACTGTGTATTAGATGGAGGGTTAAAATTGGAAAAATATGAACAAAATATCTAAAAACATTTATTTTATCAATGATCAATTAAGCCAAAGTGACAAATAATAAAAATAGCAGGGAGTATATATTATTATATATTTTAGTATGACACATGTTACTTGTGCGACTTATATGTGTTATATTATAATAAATTTTTTACCTTATAATATATAACAACATTATTCATAAATATATTAATTGATAAATAATTTTATTTTCGAATTAATTTTAATAAATATTATTATTATTATAAAGATAAATATAATTTATTTATTTTATATATACAATATGGATGTCAAATCGAAGCTCATCAAAAGATGATTAATTTGATAAACCGATAAGAAATACAAAAGTTATCAACTTTTAAAATATATTTGCAATTCAATGGTTATAATAGAAAATGATATTAAATTACAATTAATACAAATATTAATTTATATCCAAGCCTAACTTCAAAACATGATTTTTAGACAAATAAGATTCTGAAGCATGAGAATTTGCCACGTAGGCTCAGCGCATTCTGCAATTATATATAGAGGGGATTGCCTTTGATATGGATTTGACAACTCATTGAATAAAAAATCATTTAATTAAGTAACAAAGTGTAAAATAATATAAGTTGTTATTAAATAAAATTACATTAAAATAAAGGAGAGTTAATTTTCTCCACAGAATTATAAGGATTTATATAAATATAATATTCAACTTACACATAATTATATAATTTTGTAAATAATAGTGTTCATACTTACTTATGTGTTAGGTTCATATAAATTTTCTTATAACTTATTTATTTAGCTTATTAGCTTGTTGCATTGAAATAAACAAAAATGAGGAGCAATTATTTTTATTAATTCATCCAAAGATACTTAATGTATGAGATAGACAAAGTAATTGTTGAAATATCATAAATTTCAAAAGCAGGGGCTTTTTTTTTATTATTTTTTGGTACAAAAAAAGAGGGGCATTATTCTTACATTTGGCCCAGGGCCTAAGAAAGACAAGGACCGGCTCTGCGGCAGGGCACACATATTAAAACTACATACCTAGATCATTAACACCTATAATCATATTTTTATTCTTGTCTTTACCTTCAGACTAGCAGAAGAACTCTTGCAGACGAAGGAGGAGGAGCTTTTAGAATCCACAAAGAAACTCACGGAGCTCGAGGTTAGCCGCAAAGAGTTGCTTGAAAAATACAAGGAAATTGAACCAATGAACTATGATCAGCTCAATATTTGTGTCCATTCATATTGGTGTATGTTTCTAGTATCATTATCATTGTGAAGTTGATTTTTAAATTTTTGGCACAAATAATCACAAATCTTTTTTTTTTAAAAAAAAAAAAATTGAAAACATATGCACATTGATGACAAAGGTTTCTTACCGTGTTACTATATCACATGGAAAACCACACATATTAAAACTACCTATCTATATTTTGAGCTTATTAATACTCCTTAATTATATATCTATTCAAGTCTTCAAATATGATACATTTCAATTTGATAAAACAAATATATATAAAAAAAAAATTACTTTGCTTCATAATTAGGCTGCTGAATTCTAGGTGAAGTAACATGCATTCTTTATTTTCAGGATGATGGTGAAGTTACCTATGTTGAGGAGGATGATGTTTGCTTTTATATCTTGTGTGCTTATGATTATCGCAATCCGATTGATGCCATCCTTATTGAATGTGCTTATCATCTTGATCCCCTACCTATTGATTCTACCGATGGTGGCCGCAATGTGTACGAATTGGATGCATTTGCCAAATTTTTTGTCCATTTGATAATAGATTCGTGGATGTTAGCGGTTGTGTTGGTAAGTGTAGATGTGATGAGTTGGATGGAGGCAGCCTTCGTCATTATTTGCCACCATAGCCTACTATTTATGATAAATGTCTCTTTCGGATTTTTGATCAGCAAGTATGAGCTACACATTTTTTCTGGGTTGACATTAATCATAATGGAAGTGGTCAATAATCAATTGGGTGTTGCATTGGAAGTTACATGTATTGTCTTGATTGTGCTGCAACAGGTTTACCTTCAGTCCTCGCAGTGGTTGACTGGTTAGTAGTAAGACTTATTGATGTCGAGCGTAATTATACTATTAAATATAAACCTAAAAAAATACTTACTGAAAAAAAAAATTATATTATACTATTAGATATAAACCTAATACTAAAAGTAATTTGAAAAAATAAAATAAAATAAAATATCACGTGCGTAGCACGTGCATCTTCCTAGTAAAAGAAAAAGTGTAAGACTTTGTTATCTGTTATGGGCTTAACATTATTTACTATGGGCTGAGTTAAGATATAAATGAGCTTACTAATTACTAATCAAAAAATAAAAAAACAAACCCGGGCTGGAGCCCACTCTAGCTTTGGGGTGGCTCCGCCCCTTCATTAACACCTTTAATCATATTTCTATTCTTGTCTTTACCTTCAGAATAGCAGAAGAACTCTTGCAGACGAAGGAGGAGAAGCTTTTAGAATCCACAAAGAAGCTAACGGAGCTCGAGGTTAGCCACAAAGAGTTGCTTGAAAAATACAAGGAAATTGAACCAGGTACAATGATGAGCTCAATATTTGTGTGCATTCATATTGGTGTATGTTTCTAGTATCATTATCATTGTGAAGTTGATTTTTAAATTTTTGGCACAAATAATCACAAATCTTTAAGAAAAAAAATTGGAAACATATGCACATTGATAATAAAGGTTTCTTACCGTGTTATTATATCACATGAAAAACCACACATATTAAAACTATCTATCTATATTTTGAGCTTATTAATATTCCTTAACCATATATCTATTCAAGTCATCAAATATGATACATTTCAATTTGATAAAACAAATATATATATATAAAAAAACTTAAATTACTTTGCTTCATAATTAGGCTGTTGAATTCTAGGTGTAGTAACATGCATTCTTTATTTTCAGGATGTCGGTGAAGTTACCTATGTGGATGAGGATGAGCTTTTATATCTTGTGTGCTTATGATTATCGCAATTCGATTGGAGGTGATGATCAAGAAGAAATCCAAGCAAATCATGTCATCCTTATTGAATGTGCTTATTATCTTGATCCCCTGCCTAATGATTCTACCGATGGTGGCCGCAATGTGTAAGAATTGTACGCATTTGCCAAATTTTTTGTGCGTTTGATAATAGATTCGTGGATGTTAGCGGTTGTGTTGGTAAGTGTAGATGTGATGAGTTGGATGAGGCAACCTTCGTCATTATTTGCCACCATAGCCTACTATTCATGATAAATGCCTCTTTCGGGTTTTTGATCAGCAAGTATGAGCTACACATTTTTTTCGGGTTGACAGCAATCATGGAAGTGGTCAAGAATCATGTCAAGAATCAATTGGGTGTTGCATTGGAAGTTAATGTATTGTCTTGATTGTGCTGCAACAGGTTTACCTTCAGTTCTTGCACAGAAAGGTGGTTGACTGGTTGGTAAGAAGACTTATTTGATGTCGAGCGTAATTATACTATTAAATATAAACCTAATACTAAAAATAATTTGAAAAAAATACTTATTGAAGAAAAATTATTTTATACTATTAGATATAAACCTAATACTAAAAATAATTTGAACAAAAAAAAAAAAAAATCACGTGCGTAGCACGTGCATCTTCCTAGTAAAAGAAAAAGTGTAAGACTTTGTTATTTGTTATGCACTGAACATTATTTAATATGGGCTAAGTTAATAATAAATGGGTTTACTAATCAAAAAATAAAAAAACAAACTCGGGCTGGAGCCCACTCTAGTTTTGGGGTGGCTCCGCCCCTTCATTAGCACCTTTAATCATATTTCTATTCTTGTTTTAACCTTCAGACTAGCAGAAGAACTCTTGCAGACAAAGGAGGAGGAGCTTTTAGAATCCACAAAGAAGCTCACGGAGTTCGAGGTTAGCCACAAAGAGTTGCTTGAAAAATACAAGGAAATTGAACCAAAGTACAATGATCAGCTCAATATTTGTGTGCATTCATATTGGTGTATGTTTTTAGTATCATTATCATTGTGAAGTTGATTTTTAAATTTTTTGGCACAAATAATCACAAATCTTTAAAAAAAAATAAATAAATAAAATTGGAAACATATGCACATTTATAATAAAGGTTTCTTACCGTGTTAATACATCACATGAAAACCACACATATTAAAACTACCTATCTATATTTTGAGCTTATTAATATTCCTTAACCATATATCTATTCAAGTCTTCAATAATGATTCATTTACGTTTTATAACAAATATATATATATATATATATATATATATATATATAAAACTTAAATTACTTTGCTTCATAATTAGGCTGCTGAATTCTAGGTGTAGTAACATGCATTCTTTATTTTCAGGATGTCGGTGAAGTTACCTATGTTGATGAGGATGAACTTTTATATCTTGTGTTTTATGTTTATCGCAATCCGATTGGAGGTGATGATCTAGAAGAAATCCAAGCAAATCATGCCATCCTTATTGAATGTGTTTATCATCTTGATCCCCTGCCTAATGATTCTACCGATGGTGGCCGCAATGTGTAAGAATTGGACGTATTTGCCAAATTTTTTGTGCGTTTGATAATAGATTCGTGGATGTTAGCGGTTGTATTGGTAAGTGTAGATGTGATGAGTTGGATGAGGTAGCCTTCGTCACTATATGCCACCATAGCCTACTATTCATGATAAATGTCTCTTTCGGGTTTTTGATCAGCAAGTATGAGCTACACATTTTTTTCGGGTTGACAACAATCATAATGGAAGTGGTCAAGAATTAATTGGGTGTTGCATTGGAAGTTACATGTATTGATTGTGCTGCAACAGGTTTACCTTCAGTTCTCGCACACAAAGGTGGTTGACTGGTTGGTAAGGAGACTTATTGATGTCGAGCGTAATTATACTATTAAATATAAACCTAATACTAAAAATAATTTGAAAAAAATACTTATTGAAGAAAAATTATATTATACTATTAGATATAAACCTAATACTAAAAATAATTTGAACAAAAACCTAATACTAAAAATTATTTGAAAAAAAGAAATCACGTGCGTAGCACGTGCATCTTCCTAGTAAAAGAAAAAGTGTAAGACTTTGTTATCTGTTATTCGTTGAACATTATTTAATATGGGCTAAGTTAATAGATAAATGGGCTTACTAATCAAAAAATAAAAAAACAAACCCGGGCTGGAGCCCACTCTAGCTTTGGGGTGGCTCCGCCCCTTCATTAACACCTTTAATCATATTTCTATTCTTGTCTTTATCTTCAGACTAGCAGAAGAACTCTTGCAGACGAAGGAGGAGGAGCTTTTAGAATCCACAAAGAAGCTCACGGAGCTCGAGGTTAGCTACAAAGAGTTGCTTGAAAAATACAAGGAAATTGAACCAAGGTACAATGATCAGCTCAATATTTGTGTGCATTCATATTGGTGTATGTTTCTAGTATCATTATCATTGTAAAGTTGATTTTCAAATTTTTGGCACAAATAGTCACAAATCTTTTTAAGAAAAAAAAAAAATTGGAAACATATGCACATTGATAATAAAGGTTTCTTACCGTGTTAATATATCACATAAAAAACCACACATATTAAAACTACCTATCTATATTTTTAGCTTATTAATATTCCTTAACCATATATCTATTCAAGTCTTCAAATATGATACATTTCAATTTGATAAAACAAATATAAAAACTTAAATTACTTTGCTTCATAATTAGGCTGCTGAATTCTAGGTGTAGTAACATGCATTCTTTATTTTCAGGATGCCGGTGAAGTTACTTATGTTGATGAGGATGATGTTTGCTTTTATATGTTGTGTGCTTATGATTATCGCAATCCGATTAGAGGTGATGATCCAGAAGAAATCCAAGCAAATCATGCCATCCTTATTGAATGTGCTTATCATCTTGATCCCCTGTCTAATGATTCTACCAATGGTGGCCGCTATGTGTAAGAATTGGACGCATTTGCCAAATTATTTTGTGCTTTTGATAATAGATTCGTGGATGTTAGCGGTTGTGTTGGTAAGTGTAGATGTGATGAGTTGGATGGAGGCAGCCTTCGTCATTATTTGCCACCATAGCCTACTATTAATAATAAATGCCTCTTTCGGGTTTTTGATCAGCAAGTATGAGCTACAAATTTTTTCCGGGTTGACAGCAATCATAATGAAAGTGGTGAAGAATCATGCAAGTGACCGCGCGTCGCAACACGACAAATTTAAATTTATAATATTTTCCTCGACTAACCTCTACTAACTAGTAGTAGCCGCGAGTAAGGGTCGATCCACGAGGAGTAGGAATTAAATTGTGACAATTTTGTATTAATTAAATTAAAACTAAGAAAGCAGTAAATGGGGGGATTGATTTAATAAAAATAAAAAAAATAATAAAATAAAATAAAAATTAAATAAGATAAAAGAAGTCCAGTTTTTTCGGTTCAGTTATCACTCAATCTAAATCTACCGTTAATTAATTTCGACGCCTTCTTTAAGTTGCTAATGAATTACCGACCCTAGCTAACAACAAGCTCTATTAACCGAATTTTCTCTTACTGGTTATTTAATCGAAATAAGCTCTTTGACTAAACCTAACTAGTGGACAACCTAGAATAAGCTCTCTAGATTTAGTTCACTAGCAGCATTAATCTCTCGGAAAATAGATCAGTCTAAGCAACGGACGCGAAAGCTCGGACCGTTTAACTTATGTTCACGCTACCCTAGAGATGCACGACCCCTAGTCTACTACTAACGAAACGAGACAATAACAATTACGGATTAAAGTCCCGAATCTAGCAGTAAAATCATAGATATTCAATCTAGCTGGCCAAACTAAATCAAACACTCATAATTCATAAACATTCGACACAGATAGCATGAATCAACTCATCAAAAAAAATAAATACGGCGTCTCAATTAACTAACGATAAATAGAGATCATCCAATTCATAGACAAATCGAAATTAGGGTTCAAACATCCCCTCAAACTGAATAAAAATCTTAACCTAACATACTAATAAAAAAAAAGAGAGAGAATATAATCTCCCTCGTGTGCGACTGCGGCTTCCCTCCGCGTGTGTAGCCTCTCGCCTTTTCTCTCTGTCTCCGTGTGAGTACCGGTGTTGCGTTCTGTTTCTTTTGGCTCTCGCTAATAATCTCTTCTGTGCGTATGCTCCCCGCAAATAAATCCCAGGCTCCAAAAAATATCCTTCTTGCGTGGGAGACGTGTTGACTTCAGCAAATTATTCCTAATGCCAAACTAATCAAAACTCCTCCAATTAAAAGTCTCCAGCCCACAAACGTCCAATATTTCAATTCATTAACCCAATACTTTCAATTCAATTAAAACTAATTTGGTGGGACCCACAAGTGGTGGCTACCATCCATTATTTACAATGGCTCTCGATTTATTATAAATTTGGGCCGTAAGTGTCCGCTTGGGCTGTAAATAGTGACCGGTATTGGGCCCAATATTGACTTGCACGAACACTCGTCCAATGCTCCGGATCCACAAAATACTCTAAAATCCTAAAAATAACACATAAAACATCAAAGCAAATAAATCCATCCAAATAATGAATAAGTCGAAAAATATAAATGCATGTGCGACTAAATTTAGTGTATAAAAATACACTATAAATATATAAATATATAAAACGTGCACATTTTTCTATCTATCATCAAGAATCAATTGAGTATTGCATTGGAAGTTACATGTATTGTCTTGATTGTGCTGCAACAGGTTTACCTTCAGTTCTCGCACAGAAAGGTGGTTGACTGGTTAGTAGTGACACTTATTGATGTCGAACGTAATTATACTATCAAATGTAAACCTAATACTAAAAATAATTTTAAAAAAAATACTTATTGAAAAAAAATTATATTATACTATTAGATATAAACCTAATACTAAAAATTATTTGAAAAAAAAATATCACGTGCGTAGCACGTGCATCTTCCTAGTAAAAGAAAAAGTGTAAGGCTTTGTTATCTGTTATGGGTTGAACATTATTTACTATGGGCTGATTTAAGGAATAAATGAGCTTACTAATCAAAAAATAAAAAAACAAACTTGGGCTGGAGCCCACTCCAGCTTTGGGGTGGCTCCTCCCCTTCATTAACACCTTTAATTCTTATTTCTATTTTTGTCTTTACCTTCAGACTAGCAGAAGAACTCTTGCAGACGAAGGAGGAGGAGCTTTTAGAATCCACAAAGAAGCTCACGGAGTTCGAGGTTAGCCACAAAGAGTTGCTTGAAAAATACAAGGAAATTGAACCAAGGTACAATGATCAGCTCAATATTTGTGTGCATTCATATTGGTGTATGTTACTTTCTAGTATCATTATCATTGTGAAGTTGATTTTTAAATTTTTGGCACAAATAATCACAAATCTTTTTTAAGAAAAAAAAATTGGAAACATATGCACATTGATAACAAAGGTTTCTTACCGTGTTAATATATCACATGAAAAACAAACATATTAAAACTACCTATCTATATTTTGAGCTTATTAATTTCTTAATCATATATCTATTCAAAAATATGATACATTTCAATTTGATAAAACAAATATATAAAAAAAAAAAAACTTAAATTACTTTGCTTCATAATTAGGCTGTTGAATTCTATGTGTAGTAACATGCATTCTTTATTTTCAGGATGCCGGTGAAGTTACCTATATTTTTGAGGATGATGTTTGCTTTTATATCTTGTGTGCTTATGATTATCGCAATCCGATTGGAGGTGATGATCCAGAAGAAATCTAAGCAAATCATGCCATCCTTATTGAATGTGCTTATCATCTTGATCTCCTGCCTAATGTTCTACCGATGGTGGCCGCAATGTGTAAGAATTGGACGCATTTGCCAAATTTTTTTGTGCGTTTGATAATAGATTCGTGGATGTTAGCGGTTGTGTTGGTAAGTGTAGATGTGATGAGTTGGATGGAGGCAGCCTTCGTCATTATTTGCCACCATAGCTTACTATTCATGATAAATGCCTCTTTCGGGTTTTTGATCAGCAAGTATGAGCTACACATTTTTTCCGGGTTGACAGCAATCATAATGGAAGTGGTCAAGAATCATGTCAAGAATCAATTGGGTGTTGCATTGGAAGTTACATGTATTGTCTTGATTGTGCTGCAACAGGTTTACCTTCAGTTCTCGCACAGAAAGGTGGTTGACTGGTTGGTAGTGAGACTTATTGATGTCTAGCTTTTAAGTTACTTTTTGTTGACTTCTTAAAAAACATGCATATTCTGTTTTGTCTAGCTCTTCTGAAAACATGATTATGATGAACCTTAAGTTGCTTTTTGTCGACTTCTTAAAACATGCATATCCTGTTTTGTCTAGCTCTCATTATTAATCAGTTAATTGGAATGAGATTGATTTCTAAACTTCAATTTGGCAAGTATTAGGGGGGTGTATTCAATTCGGAATTTAAGTGACATTTTAAGACTTTTCGAGATTTGAGACTTTTTAGGATTTTCAGATTTTGGAAGAATTCTATGAAATCTCAAGTTCGGAGGTAAGATTTGAAGTGAGATTTCATATAAGGTTTTTTATTTAGAAATCCCACTAAATCTTAAAAAGTCTTAATAAATCCTAGTGTCAAAAAAATTAAATACCTCAGGATTTTGTAAGACTTTTGAAAATCCCAATTGAATACCCCAGGATTTTTAAAAGTTTTAAAAAGTCTTAACAAATCTAAATTGAATACACCAGGATTTTTAAAGTCTTAAAAAGTCCTTAAAAATCCTAATTAAATACACCCCTCTTAGTTAACTCAACTTCTGATTTGCCAATTATTGATTAATTCCTCAAACTTCGGATTTTTGATTTAAAACTTACAAGATTCGAAAGAGGGCTTCTTTTATTCGTTTCACAAAAGCTGATAAGGATTAATAAGGAATATCCAGTAAAAAAATACTATAATTACAAAAATTTGAGCACAAAATGCTCAAACTCTGTTAGTTTACCAAAATAATTACAAATTTTATTGGTATATAAANTATCATATTAAACATGTTCTATAAGGGATCACACCATGGGAACATTCAAATAGCTTATAATTTCTTGTCTGGGGATTCGATAACGGGCCTCATTTCTGATGCCATGCCAAAGCTCCTCGACTTGTTCTTAAACCAGATTCCAACTCAAGTTTTCATTGAGGTTATAATTTCTGCAAATCAAGTTTTACATATAGATGATGGTGATCAAAACGGGCTGATCTCAATTGCACACACTGCAAGTCTGCAAGAGTTTTTCTAACTTTCTGCACTACAAAAGAAGTCCATTGAAAATCCCTCATTACTAGCCATATTATTTACCTAAAATGGGAGTTAATCAAGATATATTTAAGATTCCACTTACACTAAGCCCAAGTAGCCAGAGAGAACAACTAGATCATTAATTCATAACTAATGTAGTAACAATTACAATTTGTAAATTTGAAGCTAACACTAGACTCTCTCTCTTTCTCTGCGAGAGAGTTCCAATTCTAATGTCTACTCAGTTGCATGAATATATAGCTAGAATATATAGTTGGAAGTTTACGACCTTTCTTATGTTAATCTCACTTTTTTGTTCTCCGTCTTAATTTGGGGATAAAGATTCAACTTTATAAGAGTACATACAACATTTTTGTGCATTAGACTTTTCATTTTGTTGTGTATTAGTATTGAATTGGTATTTCACTTTTTTCATGTTTAGGGATTAAATCTCAATTGAGCTTCTCTTTATTTTTTAAATAATAATTAAATCCAGATATAATAGATAAAGAACGTGTCTTTGATAGTTTATTCAATTGTATTTTTGTCAATTCTTAATACATTTTTATTAATATAATAACAGGTTAAGAATAATAAAGAAAGTGTATGCAATTAAAAAAAAATAAAAAAATTAAACAAATAACAAGCATTCCAAGTTCTACGTTGAATAGGTAACAGTCAAAATAAAAGCACAAGAAATTAAATATTTATTAGATCACTCAAATATGACCGGTCACTTCCAGTCGCTGAATAGCATAAGAAATTACATATTTATTAGATAGCATAAGAAATTAAATACTTATTAGATAGCATAAGAAATTACATATTTATTAGATAAAAGCAAATCTAAAGAGTTACTCCCGACAACATAAACGTCGTGCCACCGTCACTTCCAGTCGCTGTCCGTCAGCCATCTTCTTTGCGAAAATGTTTGTAACAAACGTAAATAGCAAGAGAGACCAAGCCAATGGATGTACCTCCAACGATGACTGCCATTGCTATTACGGAGGTTTCCATAGATTAGTCAAAACTAACTAAAAACTTTGTCACATGCTTTTATATATATAATCATATAAATATATATATAGAAAAAGTTTGATTACATTTTAGGTAGTATCTCTAAAAAATAAACTTATTATTATTTTGGGAATCTAAAAGTCAATTTTTTGGAACGAAATCACAAGGATTTTAAACATTGGATTTATTTGGACGGAAAATCAATTCCTTTGGCATGTAAATATACGCGTAGATGTTAATTATTTTGGCATGAAAATTTTAAATTTGATTTTATATGGAAATATTGACTGCGTATATGGTTACCACAATCTGATCTGATCTCTTTCATTTAGCACGGCCCCATCTGATCTGTTTCATTTACATAACGAATGCCTCCTTATTTATCTTACACGTACTAATTCTAGGAGGCCAAACAAGTAGACAGACTTTTTAACACAATAATTTATTTATAATACAAAATATCATGCTTTTTATTTATAATATAATATAATATTCAATTAGATTCTGTAACAACATTTACTGTATTTTTGTTTCTCGTTCCAAAACAAAAACAAAAAAAATCAATTTAACCATCACTGCCTGCATAGAATTTTTGCAACTCTAATTGCATGCCAACTTCACATCATTTATGATTTTCACAAATATATAAATAGGGAAACTACCACAGAAATAGCTTCATGTAATCATGATAACATATAAAAACCAACCAAACAGTACTCCAAATATCAAAACCAGAACTAGCCACCAACCAATCTTCACACCTAAGCTTAAAACCTCAGTTGATAATGTCTAATGCTTCACGCACACACAAACCCTTTTCAACTTCACCAACCATTTGTCACGCATTCCAAAACACTTAATCCTTAAAACCAAACAACAAACTACACAAACTCATGTCCACATGAACTTCCTATTCCGCCTCGCGCTATTCGCTGTCCTTGCCCTTGGGGCTACCCGAGTCATCCTCGACAGCTTCAAACACAATCTCGAAGGTCCGTTTTTCCAAAAAACGAGGAGCAACAAGTACGCGGTTAGTGTTCCGGTCAAGGTTTTCGAGGATGAGACAATCGAGGAAAGTTGCGACGTGTTTAAAGGGAAATGGGTTTGGGACAATGAAAGCTATCCGCTTTACAGGGAAGACACTTGTCAGTTTCTGGTTAAACAGACGACATGTCTGAAAAACGGGAGGCCCGATTCTTTCTATCAGAATTGGAAGTGGCAGCCAAGTGCATGCAATCTGCCAAGGTAATCGAAAAAAAGGAAAAAAATAAAATAAAAAATAGACATATAACTAATCAAATATTTGGTGAACTTATGAATGATGTGAATTGTGATCAGATTTGATGGTATGAAGCTAATGGAGATGCTGAGGGATAAAAGGCTCATGTTTGTCGGGGATTCGATACAA
The DNA here is from genome assembly GCA_008636005.1 of Striga asiatica. Classification (NCBI taxonomy): domain Eukaryota; kingdom Viridiplantae; phylum Streptophyta; class Magnoliopsida; order Lamiales; family Orobanchaceae; genus Striga; species Striga asiatica. Next base: position 10,812 of record BKCP01010848.1, on the reverse strand, counting down.
AGAAGCATGTTCGAGTCCATGGTCTGCTTAGTACAATCCAAACTCCCAAACGATGTAAGAACCTCTCTACAACGGGTGCCTCCGAGGAAAATTTTCAAAGTCGAGGTATGGAAAGTGTTGCAATTCGAACATTTCCATCATCACAAGCTTTTTTCAATGTGTATTCAATTTTCATACCACATTTGTGTATTTTTTTTTTTGGCTACAACAGGAATTCAATGCATCTATTGAGTACTATTGGGCTCCTTTCCTAACAGAGTCCATATCAGACAATGCCATAAACCACACCGTTTTCAAGCGTCTCGTGAGGCTCGACTCGGTGGCCAAACACAGCCAAGAATGGGAGGGGGCCCACATTTTGGTCTTCGAGAGCTACGTTTGGTGGATGCACAAACCCACCATAAACGCAACGTGAGAATCGCGGTTCGATTATTTTTTTTTATTTTTTTTTTCCTTTTTTCTTCCCCCCCTAAGAATAAAGAAGTAAGAATGATTCGTCAAGACCAAAAATGGTGATTGGTTTTTTAGGTTCGAATCTCTAAACAATGTCCGGGAATATAACGTGACAAGTGCGTATCGATTAGCGTTGAAAACATGGGCAGATTGGGTCGAGTCGAGCATTGATCCAAGTACTCAAAAGATCTTTTTCGCAACAATGTCCCCGACACACTTGTGGTGAGTAGACCTGTAAACAAGCCGAGCCGAGCTCGGCTTGTTAAATAAACGAGCCAAAATTCAAGCTCGAGCTTGACTCGTTAAGGCCTCGAGCACGAGCCGATCTCGAGCTTTAACGAGCCGAACTATTAAAAATTACATATAAATTATATTTTCGAGCTTTATCAAGCTGAGACGAGCTCGGATCGTAAACCAATCGAGCTTTAAATGAGCTCGAGCTCAGCTCGTTAAGGCCTCGAACTCGAGCCGAGCTCGAACCTTAACGAGCTGAGCCGAGCCAGGCTCGTTTGATATAAGAGCACTAGTGGTGAGTCTTCTCCCGCGAATGAACCACGATTAACATAGTTAAGGGTGTGTTTGTTTATCAATTATTTCAACTCATACTCAATTCGTTCTCAAAATCTAAATCAACTTCAACTCAATCCATTATACTCAATATTATCAATATAATTTAATAATATCAATCAATCATTCTTATATATCACATCAACTTTAATTCACTATTCATCCAACCATCACTTCACATCATCTCTCTCATACTTTTACATCAAATTTTAAATTTAATTATTTTATTTTAAATATAAATTTAATATAAACTCAAAATCTGACTAACAACTAACCATAACAACTTTTTCAAAATAAACCTTGGTTAACCAAAAAAACTCATTTTGAGTGGATATATTTGTATCCAAACACGCCCTTAATCTCAAATGTAACTATGTTCATTCTGCAATTAACCAAACGAAAAATGTACCTTCTTGCCACAAGTATCAAAAACTTATATTGTGAACACAAAATTCGGGATAATGAACTGCCTATTTTTTATTTTATGGTTAGGAGTTGGGAATGGAAACCCGGAACGGGTGGAACTTGCTTCAACGAGACATCCCCGATTGAACAAGAATCCTACTGGGGAACGGGTTCGAGTCTGGACATCATGGGAACAGTCAAAGACATTCTTGGACAGCTAAAGGCTAAGGTAACTGTGCTAAATATTACTCAGCTGTCTGAATACAGAAAAGATGGACACACTTCAGTCTATGGGGAAAGAAAAGGTAAACTCTTGACTAAAGAACAGAGATCAGACCCAAATAATTTTGCTGACTGTATTCACTGGTGCTTACCTGGAGTCCCTGACACGTGGAACGAGATTTTGTACGCACATCTTTTGCAAGATTATCGTTCGTAGAAGAAAAAAGTCAAAGACAAAGCTCAACCTTTTTTCTCATCTTCTGTTTTTGACTTTTTTCTTAGAATACCCATACACAAGACAAATGTACACAAGGAAATTTAATAAACAGCAAAATATAAATGGTGATATGACCATATAACTGGCAAGTCTGCATTTTCCCAGTTATTGATTTTCAATTATTACTGGAAATTTGAACTCATATTCAGCCTCATTTGTGTATATAGACATGATTTACCGGAAGTACACATTTCCTGAAATTGTCTCGGAAAGGTAAAAAATTTCGGAGAAAGGATTACCATGGGAAAATTATTGCTACATTCACACAAGCTCCCACTCAGTATCGGAAGTCTCGTTAAATGTTTGTGTGCTCATTGAGGAAGAAGTTACATGAACCGGCTCAAAATTCTGGCTTGATTCTGAATGAATGTCCCCATAAAATATGCCCAAATGCTTGTATTCCTTGGATAATCTCTTCCGAGAAGTAAGGGCATCATGTAGTAAGTTCTAGAGAAAAAATAAACAAATTGGAAAAAAAAAGGTGTCAATTGGAAATTGTAATAATTAGTACTTAAAATAAAAGTATCCCTAGTTACAACAATCTCCAGTTGTTTTTAAGGTTACAGATAATACCATCTTGAGGGTAAAATTGCAAGGAGAAAGAGGTAAAGGGGTGTTATTAGTTTTACGAGATAATTGTTGTATTCTTTTTTTTTTTTTCCTCTTTTGCGAATTTGCATAGTTTATTTCATGTAGCTTTTCATTTCAATGATTTATTTAATCGAATAAGAGACACTACCTTATAATATCTGAAATTTCGTCTTCCATGTGTGCCAGCATGGCTTAATTTACGACTGAAAATCACTCTTGCTTCATCATGCTTCAAGCCAGGTGAAAGATCAATAGTTTCCATATTATGGTCACCAGTACCATCGACAAATTTATCCCCGTTTCCTGCATATAATGCATTAATCAAACAATAGTAACTTGTGAATAGTGAAAAAAAAAGGTTATTTGACTTGACAAAAAAGNCAGATCAAGAATTGACAAACAGCACCTTATAATATCTGGTAAGTTATTTGACTTGTTGGATCTTATCAAGAAATAAGATCCACTAATTTAATACTTTATTGAATAAATATCATCATAGCAATTTCAACATGCAATCTACAGTGAAATGATGGCAAACAAATACAAACCCTAACATTAATGCTATCAACCAGGCTGCAATTACCAGTTTCAAATGAACAAAACATCTCAATTTCAGATAAACCACCAAAGAAACCCAACCCATTTATGAGGAGAGCATTATAGACTAAAATAGCAGTTAAAACCAAGCAGCACATCTTCAAGGAAACAAAAATAGAAAAACTACATACAGGGAAAGATAATTTCTTCAAAACAAACCCAAATGATAAAAGAAATCCGAAAATGCAGTATTTAAGGAATTTATGAAGAAGACAGAAAGTGAAAAGTATGCCAACCATTTGAATTAAATGTTAAGAAAGATGAAAGCTCATCCACTGCCTTAGTTCCACAATCTGCACTATTAGAAGAAGGGCTCGTGACGCTATAAGCAGAGCCATTACACTCGACATGAGACGCGCCTATACTTTCATCCTTCTCCAAAAAATCCTCAGATGACGAGTCCAATATGTCAGAACATTTTGGTGAGGTGTAACAAGAAGAAGAATTTGAACCCATTTCATCATAAGAAATATCAGCAAATTCACATTCATGTGGTTGGACTGAGCTTAAAACATCAAAGCTCTCATCTTTAGACGAAATATCACAAACCCCTTCTTTTACTCCCGGATCAGATAAACTTTGGTTTTCATCAAATAACAAATCACTGCTTGATGTATTTAAAAGACACTCCGGATCATCTGAATAGCCCTTATCTTCTTCTCCATCGCAAAAAGCCATTTTTTCCATTTCTTTAGTTATCAACAAACCTTCTTCATGCCTCATAGGAATTGCACTCTTACAATCTTCACCATATGTTCCTGAAAGCATCTCATTGTCTGCAGAGGAATCGGTAGACTCCGATATTGAAATCATTGTAGGATCAGTGGGACTCTGATTTTCAGATAATCGCTCTTCACTAACAATGGTGGAGTCCGTTTTTATGCCTCTTTCTGATTTCACATGGTCCTGAATCTCAGCCTGTTCACTATTTTCTGGTTGTGATTCACGCTCTGTGCTGTCCGCAGAAGAAGGAAGTATGTCTTGCACCACGTTAGAATAAAACTTTTTTACACTTACACCGACACTTTGCACCTGGCCCTCGACAAATCTAACGGTGTCCTGTTGAATTCGAGCAAATTTACTGCCTCAGAGATTTTATTAAGGTTAGTCCAATCTTTTGGATTGGTACTTTTTTCAAATGACATTGGTTTGCAAGTACACTATTCCTCGAGTATAAAAGGAAAGACAATACCTTGGTCATAAATTCGTCGACATCCTGACAAATGGACTCAAACTGGTGGAATATGTTCCCAGCCCAGGATTTACTTTTTAATTTTAAATCCATCGGAACATATATGATTTTTCCAAGAAAGCAATCGAGATGATTTGTCCACAAATTTTGAACACGGATATCCACAAAGCTGCAATTAGGATTAAACCTGCAAGGAGTTGATCGAACTTCCATTAGGAATCCCGTCCTACAGAAATAATCACTCATTCGAACGAACAATATCTATAGGCCAAACTTAACAAAGTTCTGATAATCGTTAATACTATGCAATCACCCAAGGTAAAACGGGAATCATTAGGTCAGTGGCAGTATCTAGAAGCTGAGCANAAGTTCGCACACACTTTATGTTTAGAGGTTGCAAATCTCTAGGTAGGCAATATCAAAATCATTCTACTACATATTTCCTCTTCACAAACAAACTCTCCCAACTAAATGGAAAACCAAACACACGAAAGGGCAATAAAATCAAAACCCCTGAAAAACAGTAAAACAAGCAAGAGCTCAACTGTACACACCAAATGTAAAATTCCTGTAAGCTAAACACAACTAAGCAAGAGCTCCATAAAAGAAAAATCCCAGAAATTCAAAAATATTAATACTACTAATAAAAGACAACCCAGCAAACATCGATCAACAAAAACCCGAAACAATTCACAAAACCTCAATCCAAAAAGGCGCTTCCTTTTGCAAGACCACAGAAAATTCTGACAGTCAGAAAGCTAAAGATCAAACCTTTAACCGCTTGTTCTCTCTTTACATAAAAAACTAACTCAATAGAAAAATAGTGAAGAATTCTCGCTCGTACAGACACAAACACACACACACACACATACCATGGCTGATCATATCCTAATTTGAATAAAAACAAGAAAAAGCAAAAGTATCGTTTTTTTCTTCATAAATTGGAATATGGGTCCAAAGAATTTCACCAGCAAGATTAAAGAGTTGGGCCCGGGCAGAGAAAAGTGAAGAACAAAAGATGTTCGCCGGCGATAGAAAGGCCGCAGCTTTACGGGTGGTTGGGAATCCTCTGACACACGTACGATGCTTTTGTCAACAGGGTTTTATAATGGCACGCGCGATGGTTTTTAACAGGGGTTTTAATTATGGGATTTCTTAGTTTTTAAAGTGATTTAAGTAGTATTTATTGGGTTTAGGCTTTTTAAGTAAAAAAAAATTAGTTAATACATTGAAATTCTGATCATTACGTGACAGAGTCAAATTTGAATTCGATTAGGTTACTATAATTGTAATAACTCAATTTATTTATTTATAATTTAGTATAAAGTTGAGATCTTCATAATTTCAGATTGACCGGACACTTTGAACTTGATCAAGTTGAAATCAAGCTGGTTGTAAACTTGTTAAAGGGGAAAAAGCAATTCTAAATTTCTAATGAACTTTAGGTAAAAAAATTCAAAACACATAAACTGCTTGTGGAAATAGCACAAACATATTTTGTAAACAGCATATAAGGTGAAACAGTGACTTTGAATTAATAGTCCAATCTCATTCACGACCTTGAAGTAAAAGAGGCAAAACTTAATTATTTATCTAATTCAACATAGCTTTCGTCAATATTATCAATATATTTCAATAATAAAATTTAAAATCACTCATAACAACATAATTTTTAACAAAATTTATTATTTATTCACTGTATATATCTAGCTATCAATTATTTACAATTTTTATATTTTATCAACTTTAATTATTATATTTTATAATTTAAATAATTTAGTGAGTTATTAACTTGGACAAAACTATTTAATCCTAAATTGGTTCAACTTAGCTCAGATGTCAACAAAGACAACTAAATAAGCTATAAAATAGTTCATCGTTCTTATCCAACACACTCATGTTCTCCTACTAATTATATAAACTGAGTATTATATTTCTATAAAATAACCAAATGGTTCCTTCTCTAGTGCCAACGATTTTACAGAATTTTGACATGAGAACTTATTAGTAAATAATAATCCTAACATAAAGAGTGGATTCTGCATTATCACTGTAAACGAGTCTAATCGAGTTTGTACTCGAGCTTCAACCCTTAGGCAAGCAGAGTTCAAAACCTTAACGAGTCGTGCCGAACTCAGCTTGTTAACTAAATGGGTCAATAATCGAACTCGAATTCGACTCGTTTATCAATATTAAGGAGTTGAGCTTGAGCCGAACTTGAGCTTTAACAGGTTAAACCAAGCTGAGCCGGCTCATTAACTAAACAAGCTTTCAATGAGCTTGAGAATAAACAAGTCGAACTCAACTCGAGCTTTAATAAGTTGAGTTGAGCTAAGCACACCAACAACTCATTAAATTTAGCATCTCTACGTATAACGTCATTTAAATTGCACTGTTGTAAGCACCACAACTAAAAGGTTTATCCTTTGTCAAGTAGTAGTCTTGACACTTTATAATCCTCATCTTCTTTAATTTAATGAACTAAAAGGTTTATCATTGTCTTGACACTTTATAATCCTCATCTTCTTTAATTCAATCTATGTATTGTGCTTAGAAATGTTAAATAAAATGAGTATGTTCGTAAATTTGGCTTGCTTTGTTAAGACTCAAGACTAACTTTATCGAACGAGTTGAGCTGGAATTTCTTTAAAGTTCGTTTAGTCAACGAGTTAGGCTCTACTTAGCTGGCTCGTTACAGCTCGAGAAAAGATGATCCATTTTTATATACTTTTTTATATTCCAACTCATTAAACTTTGAATTTGACTCATCAATTATTATTGATGAACAAAGAGAGCTTGAGCTCAATTTATAGTCAATGAGCCGAGCTCGCTCGTTAAAGGCTTGAGTTATAAGCTCATTAACTGTGCTATGTATATACTCAAAGACTATATGTTGTGTCGCATACATGCTTTGAAAAACTACAAATTAGCCAACAAAAGAGATGGAATTTTTTAAAGCAAAGAGAACATAAATAATTGGTTGCCATGTGTTACGTGAAAATTTTGGTCCTCATTTAGTTTACCTACAAAAACTTAAACGTAACCATTCTTAGTGTACACACTCTTATGCTCTCTAGTCACTTTTCTCAACTTTTGTTCACCCAACAACAAAGATTTATTTACATTACACATAACTAAGTCAAGCCAATGTTTAACCTCCACAAACCCCCCATTTCAATACCAATATCTAGTGATCAATTACACAAACAATTGAGGTTGGTATGTTTAGTTCATCATCCTTTAAAAACCTTTTNAATATACTCTTCCATACCTCCATTTTCTTGGCATACACCATGGAGGAGCTTCCCGTTTCCAACCAGTGCATGACAACCTACACAATAGAAACCAAAAACCTCTCATACACTCACCAAAACCCACGTCACCACCAATTTACCCGCCTATTCTCCTCCAAGACATCATCATCATCATCACCACCCAAGTACATCATCAAGAACGTCACCATCTCAGCCCTGCCCGGCCAGCTCACGGCCATCGCCGGGCCCAGCGGCGCCGGCAAAACCACTCTCCTCGAGCTCCTCGCCGGCAAAATCCCCCCCGGAAAATTCTACGGTCAGATCCTCGTCAACGGCAGCCCAATCAACCCTTCCACCTTCCGCCGCCTGTCCGGCCACGTCAGCCAAGACGACACCCTCTTCCCCCACCTCACCGTTGAGGAGACCTTCACCTACTCCGCCCTCTTCCGTCTTCCCCGCCGCCGGGCCCACCACCGGGCCCACCACGTCATCCTCGACCTCGGCCTCGACCACGTGGCCCGCTCGAGAATAATCGATCTCTCCGGCGGCGAGAGGCGCCGGGCCTCGATTGGCGTTGAGCTCGTCCACGACCCTCGAGTTTTGTTCGTCGACGAGCCGACTTCCGGCCTCGACTCCTCCTCGGCCCTCCACGTCGTCTCCCTTCTCCGGTCGGCCGCCGTGGCGGCCGGCCGGACCGTCGTCCTCACCGTCCACCAACCGAGCTCTCGAATCCTTGACCTCCTCGACAATCTAATCCTCGTCTCGAACGGGCTCGTCGTTCATCACGGCCCGCTCGACCTTCTCGAGTCCCGTCTCCGCCTCGTCATCCCCCCGCGCCACGTCAACATCCTCGAGTTCGCCATCGAAATCGAAATCGAAACCAAAACTCTATCATCGTCTCACCAACGAACGACGACGACAATCGAGCGTCGTGGGCCCGTACTCGCTATGTGCCCCACGACGAAGACTTTCTACGCAAACTCGCGGCTCGACGAGATGCTAGTGCTCGGAGACCGGTTCCGGAAGAACATATTCCGGACGAGGGAGCTCTTCGCGGCGCGGGCAGTTCAGGCGGCCGTCGTGGGGTGCGCGCTAGGGACCGTGTACATGAACGCGCGGGAAAAAAACTCGGAGACAACGCGGCTCGGGTTCTTCGCGTTCACGCTGAGCTACCTGCTGACGTCATCGACCGAGGCGCTACCGATATTCCTACGGGAGAGGAAGGTGCTCGAGCGGGAGGTCTCGTCCGGGGCTTATCGAGTCTCGTCCTACGTGGCGGCCAACGCGCTCGTGTTCGCGCCTTTTCTTTTGCTAGTCGGGTTGCTTTACAGCGCGCCCGTTTATTGGCTGGTGGGGCTCAGACGGGAGGTGGACGGGTTCCTCTACTTTGCGGTGGTCGTGTGGGCGGTGGTGATGGCGTCGAACTCGTTCACGGCGTGCTTTAGCGTGCTTGTACCGGATTTCATCGTGGGGTCGAGCGTGATAGCCGGGCTGATGGGCTCGTTTTTCTTGTTCTCGGGATATTTCGTGGCGAGGGAGGATATGCCGAGGTACTGGGTTTTGATGCACTATTTGAGCCTCTTCAGGTACCCGTTCGAGAGCATGTTGATGAATGAATATGGCGGGAAGAGGTGCGTGGAGTATGTGGGGGAGGAGTGTGTGTTGTATGGGGAAGAGTATTTGAGGGAGAAGGGTTTCAGGGAGTGGGAGAAATGGAGTCATTTGGGTGTGATGTTTGGTTTTGCGGTTGGGTATAGGGTCATTTGTTTTCTCATTTTGTGGTGGAGAGGGTGTGGGGCGAGGAAATGAACAAGGTTATATACATTTTATTATCATCTTCATCATCTCACATTGTGTAACATTTTTTTTTTTTTTTNAAAAGGATGCCACAGATTTTGTATCCCCTGTATATAGTTGTGAAAGGCTTATTGCATCATACTCATTCCCCATGGAGCCCCTTAATGGTAAGAGGATGTGGCCAGAGGCTCCAGGGAATCCTATCAAGCCCCCACCATTCAGAAGAATGCCAGGTAGGCCCAAGATCAATAGAAAAAAAGCACCTGAAGAAGAGGCTAAGACAAGCTCAAGGCTGAAGAGGTTTGGCTTGCAAATGACATGCCAAAAATGTTTCCAAGTTGGCCACAACAAGAAGACTTGCACCAATGACCCAGCTCCAAAACCTGCTAAGGTATATTTTGTTTTTAGGTATTATATGTTTTTATAGTATCTGAATTTGTGAACAAACCTGTCAATTTCAGAGACCTAGAGGTAGGCCAAGGATGATTAGAGAAAGCACAGGGGCAGGTGGAAGTGAATCCATTGCTAAGGTAACAGTTAAATTTAATTATTTTTTTTTCTGTTTGACATTATATAGTTTTCAAATTTTTTTGAAATTTTATGAACTTGTTAATTTCAGAGGCCTAGAGGTAGACCAAAGAACATGAGAGAATGCACAGAGGAAAGGGAACAGTCTGGTGTAACTTCCCATGCCCTTGTAGCTAGGAAAAAGAAAGCATTGGTACTTTGATGCATTCATTTCTAATTAATTGTCTTTCATTTTCTATTGTCTGAAATATTTTGATAAGTATGTTTGAAATTTCAATGACAGGTGCTTAGACAAAAAAGAATTCAAAAGAAATCTCAGAACAAGGAATTGGAAGCTGTGGGAGCTATAGGAACTCAAGAAAGTGTTGCCAAAAAGTGACAAACATTTTGTTGTGGACATGTGGTTGTGAACAAGTTCATGTGTTTCTTTTGTAGTGAAAAGGTTGTGTTGATTAATGTGTTTATGGACATGTTGATGTGAACAAATTTTTTGGGTATTAGTTTATGTTTTTGTGGACATGTGTATGTGAAGAAATTCATGGTTGTGGACATGTGCTAGTGGTTGTGGTTGTTCAGACATTATGTTTGTAATTTGGCCTACTTTTGCAACATAATGGATCAAAATTGCTTCATATTGATAGTGTTTGTTTATGTTCTTATGTTTGATTGTATTATGGGATGATCATGTTCTATATGGTGTTACAGATAATACTTACTCCAGAAATTAGATCACTGAACAATGATGTATAATGGATCATGATGTTTTATTCAACAAATAATGTTCATTGAACAATGAAAATCTTGCTTATTGCAAACAAAACCACACTAACTTTGAACAACTAAAATCATATATAAACTTAGCTCATTGCAAATAGAACCTTGTTCTTGGTACAAACAAACACTACATAAACCAGCTTTGTCTAGCTAAG
>BKCP01010837.1:0-21474 GCA_008636005.1 Striga asiatica | reverse complement strand
GATGCAAAATGTTTGCAAATATGGCTAAGTGATTTTGAGAGAAAATCAAAGAGAGAAGAAAGTGTTCTTCATATATTTCAAGAAAGTGCTCTTGGTAATTCCCAAATTATATCTATATATATATATTCCTATACAAGAAAACCGAGACATTCCTACTAGCGAAGGAAGGTAGTCGGAACCGGGCTTCATAGGGTGGATACGATTAGAGGGAATACACTTGGATTCCTAAAGCGAGTAATCTCAAGTCATTGAAGTTACAACTGGGAACCGATTCCCACAATCCACATCTTTGTTGAAGGAGTTCAAGACACTCGGTAAATATTTCGTACTAGTATTTACTTTATTATAACACATCAAAATTTGTATATGATGCATGTTTTAAAGATGACGATCAATTAATTGGAAGTTAGTATGTACGGGTGTTGTATTTATTCGATAAATACTTAATTAAAAATTTTAAATTCTGCTGCGTACAGCCCGTACGGTACTAGCGAACCCAACAGTAATTACATCGTAGGGTAGGAAGAGAGAGTTTTCATTGTAAATCCTAGTAGTAATAGGCCAAACAATTACTTTAATGAAAGATTTCCAAAGGGAGAGCGGGATGCTCTCCTGAAGGTCTAATTATTGTTTGAACTGCTTCAGCATTTAAGTGAATGTTCATTGTTTACTTCATACCCCCAAAATTTCAATTGGCACCAGAGCGAGTTTTAGTTAGTTTATTCGAAGATCTTTTAGATCTGCATACGAGAAACCATGAATCTTGATAGCGAATCTATGCCAAGACCACCACAACTACATAGCTCGAGTTACTCTTACATGAAATTGATGATGACCATTTCCTGGGTTCACTTGGTAAAGGTACTTGGGAAAGAGTAGAGAACGGGTGGACATATCCACTTACAAGAAAATCCCCAGGCAATGGGATTCAGACTCAAATTGAAGAAGTATTTAAAGCAAGGGATGTGTAGACTGATCTCGAAAGGATGTAGAAAGAGGCGAGTTTCCAAGCCTTCTACGCAATTCTGATGGTCGTTGATCAAACACGGCACAAGATGATAGTTTAATGCACGATAGGCAAATATGCATAGTGTATCTTTGAATGTTGGTGCAAAGGATCCAAATGTGTTAAATCTTCCAAACTTCAGTGTGTGACATTGGCCTTCGAAGATATCAAGATGAAGGAGAATGGAACCAGTGATTTGTACTACTCAAGATTCAGTAATCTAGTGAATCAGAGTGCAATGCTTAGAGAAGATATTTCTGAAGCACGTCAAGTTCAAAAGATCATGATGACACTTCCAACAAGATTTCATGAAAAGATCACAGCTCTTGAAATCTTTCAAAGAGTCAAACCACTTGATCTTGATGACCTCATTGGTGATTGCAGAATGTCTGATATCAACATCAACTATGATAAGCTAAAAACAAAGATTTATCTTTGAAGGTTGTTGTTTCATCGCATGCAAAAGATAGTGACGGGAAGAAAGGTTCACTGGAGGAAGATACTGAATGCAAAGAAGCGTTTGCCTTGATTATCAGGAATTATGGCAAAATGAGACATAAGTTGTACAAAAGCAAGTTTGGTGGAAAGAAATTCAATAACACTAATAACTCCAACAAAAGTTCCTCTCGAGACAAGCAAACCGACATATCTTCCTCAAAATTCGAAAGTCAAAAAGAGAGAAGGATCAATGCAGGGAGTGTAGAGTTTTTGGGCACTTTCAATTTTAATGTGCTTATTTGAAAAAGTATAATAAGTCCTTGAAGGCAATGTGGGATAACTCATATGAGGAAGAAACTGAAGAGCCTACATCTCACACCAACAACATGACAGTTCATTCATGAGACAAATTTCTTTGTCTTTCTTCAACCATTAATCAATCAGAATCTGATGAAGGTAAGAACTATTCTCAAACTCATGATTATGAGTCCGATGAATCGTGTGATGATGCAGATCTGAGCACATGTTTTGATCCGATGCACTTGATTGCCATGGGGAAAGGTAAGCAGACTACAACTGTGATGAAGAACCTTCGCAACCAGATCAATACTGACAAGACTCAAGTGCATCAAAATGACTCAAACGAAGAATGGAAGACCTCAAGAAGGAGGTTCGGAAAATGAGACAGAAATGGATCACTGAATAGTCACCTAACTTCTTCATTCTCTCATCAAAAGGAAGTTGAGCTTGATGCAACAAAAGCTCTAAATTCAATCCTTGAGAATGCCTTGAAAGTCCCAAAACAACAAACATTGAAAAATATCAACATATTTTAAGTGTTTTGAATGTTTTAAACATACATGTTTAATGTTCTTTTATACAAGATAATTTTATATTGTTTACAACAAACTGATATACATAAATTATATTATATGTTAACCTCAAATTATTAATTTATAATTATTATTTAATGTTATTTATCCACATTTTTCGTTTATCATTATTATTTAATATTATTTACTTTGGGCATCACCATACCAAAAAATGGGTGGAAAAAGAATATTGCATTCAATGAGTTGACCAGATATACATGCATGATTTTATATGTTGTGGTGAGAGTTGGTAAATGTAGGTTAGTGGAATCTATATATATATAAAGGTTTGATTATTTTTTAAATAGTAACTATTTCTCTCCAAAAAATATCTTTTTACTATTTCAAGAAAAATTAATTTAACAATTTATGTTATATTTCAAATAATCACCTATGGAAATTGCGGCTCGGAAATGATATAAGTCATAAAAAGAATCATTTTTAAGATACCTTAATTACTTAAATCATGTGGATTTGGCTGATTTACCTAAATATGGGAATTTCGGCTGCAATATCAATTATTTGATTTGGTAAAAATATTTCAACTAAACTGTGTAATTAATTATTTAATAAGTGTTTTATATTTTTCGTGTAATTCTTTTGTGAAATAAATTTTTAGTATACCTTAATTACGCAAATTTTGTAAATCTAAATGATTTGTTTAATCTGTAAATAATTACTAGAATTATGAAAATATCAGCTAAAAAATCAAATATGCAATTTGAAAAAAACTACTCTAAAAAAATTGTGTTAATGACGGTTTTTATTTAAATATTATTTAATAATTATTATTTATTTTTTGTGTATTTAATTTCTAAAATTATGGATAATTAAGAAAATAATTAGACCATAAAAAATTATATTTTTAAGATACCTTAATTACACAGTGGAGTAAATTTGGTTGATTTATTCGATCATAATTTGTTATAAAATTATTCCGAAATAATTGTATTAATGGCATCTTTATTTAATAACTGTTTTTTGGGTCTTTTTTATTTTTATCTACAAAAAACGTGGGTCTCGATTTGTTTTGTACGTTGGGAAATTAATTTTTTAGTAAAACTGAATATCATTATTTGTATTTTATCGATAAAGTATGAATCGAATTATTTGGTATATTATATATTAATCCAATATACCCGTTTATGGTAAAAAATGGTATCTCAATATATATTTTTTTTATATTGCTAAGCATTTTACTCATATAACGATATTAACCTTTACAACAAACATAGATTCGTTTCGTAACCCTACCCCCAAATTCTCGTCGGCGGTTCATCTCAAATTAACGCTCGATTGGCCTTCTTCGGCGACAGCGGGCCTCTGGCCAGGGGTCGTCATTGACCGCTCAACCCCTCTGGACGAAGTGCGCCTCCGATGTCGCTATGGAAGGGCTGCGATTGGCGGCCTAGTTCGAGGTTACGGACGGCGTTCTGGTCGATCGTGGCCTCATTCAGGGTCGGTGTTTGGCTGGCGACGGGAGTCTTCCCCTCACTTGCCGGTGGAGCTTCGATTTGTGACGATAAGCCCTCCAACTTCGCTTTGTCGGTAATTCTTGAATTCGGCCTTTTTCAGCGGGGCTCCGCCTCTTTTGGGTGGTGGGGCATGGGCCTCCGATTGGGTCCCTTATGGTGGTGTTGGGTGGAGTGCGAGTCCTCAGGGGGATGGGGCTTTGGTTGCTGCGGCTTTTTCAGTCGCGGTGGCCGGGGTTGAGGGACAGACCCACCTTCACCCTCCCCTGTTCGGCTAGTGGTGTTAGGCGGCGGGGGAACCTGAGCTCGGCTAGTGGTGTTAGACGAGTTCGGGTGGGCCGGTGTGGGGGTTGGTCGATTCTCTTTCGGTTGGAGATGGGTTGATTCGGGGCTCGGGTTCGGCTACTGTATAGGCTTTGGTGCAGTTTCGGTAGTGTTTTCTCTGGCTTGGAATCTTTCCTGTGTCGATCGTTCATCGTTGGTTGGAACCGTTCCTATGCCGTGGAAGGGCTATTTTGTTACTTTTGTTATTTGTTTTTAGTGTTTTCTTATGTCTGTGTCTGTATTTGTGATCGTTTTTGTGTTTTAGGTTTGGGTTGTTGGCCCCTGTGAGCCCGAGTGTCACCTTATTACCCCGTTGGGGCCCGACACTCGGGTATTACCCTGTTGGGGCATTTGTGTTGTTTTTTTGTGTTTTTAGTGCTATTGTGTTTATCCTGTTGGGGTCATATCCCGTCTATGGGATCTGTCTCTCTGTTTTTCTTTTTCGGCTGTGGGTCGCGTTTGTATTAGAACTATGTTCTCTTTTGAGGTTTGATATAATATTTCTTTCGTTCCGAAAAAAAAAAAAATATTTTACTCGATAATAATGAGAGAAAAATCAGGAGAATACTATTGTTTGTAAATGTGCGTAGAACATATCAAATTATTTCGTGTATATATATATATATATATATATATAAATGTTTGTATTTACTTAAATCACATTGTAGTCAAATCGAATTTCTGAATAAAAATTTTAAAATGACACCTATTTCGAAAAAAATATAATGTAATTTATTATTAGTTACTTGCACCGTACGGGTCGTGTACTAATTTTAAATAGACATATTTAATGTAATTTCGCACAATTTATATTTCATATAACATTTTCAACAAATTAATATAGGTAAGTTGTATTATTTATTGATTCCATATTTTTAATTTATATATATTATTTAATCAGCATTTTTAATTTATAACACGAAATTTGTACTAGTCCTCCTAAATACATATGAAATTTAAACCCTCCAATAAATAATAACGATCAACTGCCTATAACACGTGTGAGCCTGTCACACGTACGTCGATAATCCCTACACTCCCCTCGCAAGTCATCTCCACCGGAGATGGCGGCGCCGTGCGACGGAGGATCAGAACCTCACGCAGGTGGCGCGCCGTCGAAGTGCTCGTGCGGCTCGAACAACTGCGCGGAATGCGGTCGGAGGCGAATGTCGACCTCCAGCCTGCCATCATCGTCGTCCTCCTGTTCCCTGCTGAGCTTCGATTCGTATCCAGTTCAGGACTACGATAAGACATGGAGAGTTTTCACGGCCACTGTCAAAGGCTTCGCCATCGGTGCTGGACTTAAAGGTGGACTGGCCATCTTCGCTTTTCTCACCCGCCTTCGCCGCCGGCGATTACTACCGGCTTCCAAGTATATTTTCGAGCTTTGCTTGATATGTGGCCTATTTCCTCCTGATTACTGTATCTTCCTTGGTTAATCCGCTTCCTGATTGTGGAGATTAAAATTTTGCTTTGTTTTGTCACTTTAATCAGTATCTTTTATCTGCAATTAATTGTAGATATCGTCCTAAAACTCTGATTTTATGGCGTAATCTTAATTAGACTATGTAGCTGCGCCGTGAAATTGGTTTTAGATGGAATTGTAAATATTCACTAGGAATTTCTTAAAATTTTCTGCGAAGTACTTCAAGGCTGCGATTCCTTGAGTTCCGGATCCTAATGCTTAGTGCCGGAGAAGAAATAATGTATTAAATCGTAAACAAATATGTAGTCCATTCATAATCGAGTGAGTGTCGGTAATTTAATTAGTTCCGGTGCATATCATATCAGAGAAGCTGATAATCTTTCCCGTTCATCAAATGTTTATGACTTTATTTTCTTTTTCAGGAAAGTTGAAATGGCTTCAATCAGTGCAGATATGGCTTTGGCTTTGAAAGAGACTCTAAGATATGGATTATTTCTCGGTTCATTTGCTGGGACATTTGTGTCCGTGGATGAAATCATTGCTGCTTTGGGTGGTCACCGGAGGCATGATTTCACCTTTTCTTTTCTTCATCATTATCTATTATATTAACTACTCAGAAGTGTAACTTTATTGCTTAATAATTTGAAGTTTATTGTTCGAGCCAGATTCTTTATTGAATAATCTACATTTTAGCGGTTGAAATTTCATAAATTTTTAGGACTGCAAAGTGGAGAGCTTTGCTGGCGGGTGCGCTAGCCGGCCCATCAATGCTGCTGACTGGGTTGGATACTCAGCACACAAGTTTGGCAATTTACATTTTCATGCGTGCCACTGTATTGGCTTCGCGTTGTGGGATAAAAAGCAAGAAATTTGGTCATATATGTAAGCCTCTAACATGGGCACATGGAGATCTTTTCCTTATGTGTCTCTCCTCTTCTCAAATTCTGTAAGAGCCCTATTTCCCTTCAACTAAAGAATAATATATATTTTGACAAACATTATTGATTCTGTTATTCTTTTTCTTCAGTCATTAACTTGTCATTTTCTTGATCACTGAGGAAATCTACGTACAGTGGCAATACCTGCCAGTTAATATGTTTTAATCATTCACAAAAAGTAGATAAATATGACCTGATTCTGAAAATTTCGTTAAAACACACTTAAGATGCAACTGCAGGCTCATTCATTTGGTCTATTGAGATTCTTTATGAATTTTTGAAAGCTCGCCTGATAATATTAAGAAAATATGTATGTTTTGTTTTGGGCAATGATAGAAAACCAGTTACAAGTCAAACTATTTCTGTTTCGCTGTGTATACAAGCTGACGATGTAGTGGATAGACATTGTGTTTAAGTTTAACCTACTTGGAAATTTTATGGAAAAGTTTTACTCGTTTAGAAATTCATACTTGTTTCCTCTACAAACTGGATCAAGATTTGTGCTTTAAATATGAAACTATTTAATGTGTTCCAATTTTGGAATTTCACGCCAAATTTTGAAGCTTTCCTTTAGTTTTCTGAAAATAATATATTCATGCAGTGGTGAGAATTATTTGCAGATGGTATAATGTTCTATGATGCATAGACTGAAAGCGAATACAAATTTGAGTTAAATTATTGCATCTACTACTTCTTGCCAATCTTTGTATAGTTATCCATTTTATGGAATTTACGCCCTTAGACTTGATTCATTAATCTTTTGAAGTAGACGCATGATTGTAGCATACAAGAAGTGGCGTTCTGGTGAATGAACTTGGCTCAACTTTCTTACTTAATACTTAACAGTAATGGCGGCTTTATTTATGAGGAAAAACTTGGTCCAAGAAAGAGAGCTTATCAAGCATTAAGAAAATCTTGTATTGAATTTGCTGAAGATTTAGCCTTTTATGAATGTGCTGGTTGTAGTAAAAAATAAAAAAGGAGGTAACATATTAGGGTAGAAAGTGTAATGAGAATCCGAATCGGTTACATGGGTAAATCTGAGCTATCCATGTATTTTTCCTTTTTTATCATGGTGGATTATTTCACTAAAAGAACACCTGATTTTTATGTAAACTAGTCTCTGTGACATTAGTTTTGACATGAAGCTAATTGTATGCCAATGAAAATGTATGAAAGTCAGAAAGTTGTTCCGTTATATTCCATATTGACCTCAGGATATAATTTAATTGTCTTAGTGTTTGTTAAATCGTTTCTAGTCTTACAGTTGTGTAGGGGATATCCTATTTCAGGTCAGCTTACATATTGAAGCAAGATAGTTTGCCCTTATCATACAAGTCGTTTCTCAATAAACATGGGGCGAAGGATTCTGTCATCCTGAATGGTGTGAGAGAGATTGCATCTGGTTTGCCTGTCACTAAATTGGAAGCTATAGAAAAGTTCTATGAGTCCAATGGTGTCAATATTAAGTTAGATCCACAGATGAAAATACCATGCTCGGTATGTTAAGCTTGAATTTACATTTCTTATAAATGACTATGAAATCCTAACAACAGTGTGATACTTCTCTGTGTAACCTCTATATTTGGTTGTTTGATGCTTATATGACTTTGTTTACTGACTGGTGCATTATATTATGTGAACTCATAACTGATTATACTTATGATAGAGAATATTCCTCCAAGCGGATGTCAGAAAGAATCAATTATTATGTGTTTGAGTATCAATGTCTGCTTCTTTGACCAGTGTTGAGAGTTAACTTTCTGATAGAGATTTTCAGAAAGAGGAATAAAATTATATGCAGATCATATTGACGCTGATATTAATGGCCTGATGCAGAGTATTTCACGTCTTTATTATGTTTATGTAATTATTAGTATTGGCAGAGCGCGTGTGGAAATCAGTTTTTATATATTCCCTTTTTGGGAAGTTGTAGATGGCGAGGAGTAGGTTCTGTGCGATGCGAAAATGAGTTTGTAAGAATTTGACAAATGATCATCATGTTTTGTTTTGATTGGTTTTGCATATGGTAATTCCGCATGCAGGGCTGAACCTTACAATTTTTTAAATGCATAAAAAGTGCTGGGCTCCTCTGTTTCTGCTTTTGAAAAACTCACTATCCTAGGCTTACTTCAAAACATGTATTATCATTATTCCAAAATACAATGCAAAAACGATCACCATCTTTCAATTGCCAAGACGAGTTTTCAAAAAATTGACAAATGATCATCATGTTGTGTTTTGATTGATTTTGAATATTGTAATTCAACATCATTGCAGGACTGAACGTCACACTCACACACACACACACACACACACACACACACATATTAATCCTTTAGTTTTTATTACAACCTTATTTCCAAAATACACCGCACTAACCATATGCAAAAAAGCAAACAAATCTAAATTCCTCATTACATTACATTCATCAAAAAAGCAAACAAATCCAAAAAAACAGATGTTCCGCCTTTTGTTTTCCTTGAATGAAAAATTTTGAATTTTGTTATAACAAAACCAGAAAGGCACTGTGTAAACCTAAGAATCAAAGAAATGAAAAGGCTTGGGGAAGGATATGTAGTGTCTTGCTTTTTGTAACAAAACAATGTTAAAATCAAATCTTAACATACCCCAACTTGCAGAAACTGTTATGATATGTCGTTTACTAGGACATATCATATGACAACTTATTTTTTATTTGCATTATGTGTTAACCACTTCTGCTGCTTGGTATCGAGATCTTTGACAATGTCCCAAATCAGAGCACAGATTAAGTTTGTATAACAGGTGTTTCTCATGAGGAAATTTATAATATACATCTTAGCGAACTATCTTTCGTCTGTGCAGATAATTCATGGGAATCAAGGATGTGTTACACATTTTTTAACCTTTCTCCTTCAAGCTTATAAAAGAGCATTACCAGTTTATCTTCCTGTCTATTTAATTCCTGCCCTCATCGTACATCGTCAAGGTCTCTTGAAGAGGTAATTGACCTTGATGTTATAGATATTTCTCCTTGTGTGATACATGTTCTATATAGAATAGTCAGTCACTGTGGGGGTATATTCTGTGAGTTATGTTCCATAGTATCCAGTGAATCGTCAAATAAAGGGGCAACATTTAGGTTGGATTGGCAAAAGTCCTACTCGTTCATTTGAAGAATTATCTAACTAAAATCATAACTAGAAAATTGCCAAGTATCTACTAAAATTTGCAATGACAAACTAAGCCTAAAAATTCGAAATTATTCCCGTAGTTTCCGGAATAATGAAACTTTACTGATAGTAGGTAATCTGATTCGTTGATAAAAAAAATTACTTGATGTGGCATCATTTCACAGCTTTTAAAAATATTACTTGCATTGCTTTTCCATCCATTCCTATATCCTGCCCCTACCTCAATGGATGTTGTCCCAACTTACATGGGACCCTTTCTAATATTTCCCTGGCTACCAAATTTGGCCTCCGCGTAAGTTTGATACCCTCTGTAATAAGAGGAAACATTTTGGTAATTACTCAATTTATATTGGTAAATTTTAAAGTTGGTAATGCTTACTGCACGGTTTCCCTTCCTTCCATTTGCTGTTTTTCTATTGTATTATAATGTGGGTTTTCCCCTGGTCATTGAATGTCATGATGTCTTTTAGACCAGTGCTATTCTATTTTTTATCCTGGTAAATCCATGGCATTCGCTTGTGCTTTCATCTGTCAATGCCACTTATTAGATTCTGGGGATACTATTTTAGGTATTAATGATACTAGTAGCTCTGTTCAATCTATTTCAGGCCTTACACAATTTTATGGAAAGGTCTGTTTGGTACCGTAAGGTCAAGCTTGTTCCTCTCAACGTATTGTTCATCTGCTTGGTAAGCAATATTTGTAAGATTTTAAGTTAATCTTATGTGTTTCATATGCCCAATATTTTGGTTTCTCTTATATACCCCTGCAAAACTGATTCCAAGCTCTTCAGTCTTGAATATTCACTCCTACTCACCTATATATGCCCATCTCTGTGAATATACTATTATGTGAGTTTGGAGTGACTTATCTAAAAGGAACTCGTGTCTACCGGTGAATGGTGATTGAGCGAGCATGTGACTAAGTATTTCAGACTCAGTGGGAACTAAATGTTGCCTCATTCCAGGATTTAACTTGGACAATGGTAGAGTACTGAGACATTGCAGGAGTGGGGATGTTATATTTATAATTTATGTTCAATGTTTTTTTTTTTTCTTTTTTTTTTCTGGGAATAAAATGACTGGAAACAATCCTTTTTACATAAGGTTCAACTCCTCAAGGAAACTGAGGGTGCCAAATCGTACATAAGAAATTTGTTGCATGTAAGATTTCATCTGATGGCAACTACCAAAGCACCATTTCGATTACAATCAGTAATTTTGTATTGGAAAATTACCTCTTATTACTTCTGCCATCATTCTTCTAAAACCACTATTATCTTTCTACGTTATGACATTGAATTCTTCATTTTATCCTAAAATATTTCCACTTAGGTTATGGACATGCATCCTGTTCAGAATTTTGAAGAGATGTAACATTCCCATGGTGGCAATAGGAACGGTAAGAAATTTATCAATTGCCTCTCCTTGAATCTTCATATAAAGAAAGCTTATACGATTTAGTAGACCTAACATTTTTTATTCTCCAAACAGTTTCCAACTGGTCTGGCTCTAGCAATCGAGAAAAAGAGCAGAAGAATAGAGATATCCTTGTACTGTCTTGCACGAGCAATCGAGAGCTTTTTTACGTGCATTGCCGACACAGGACACTTGCCTCATTCTAAACGTTTTAAAAGAGCTGATGTTGTGGTGTTCAGCATATCAACTGCAATAATAATGCACTGTTATGCAATGGAGCGTGACGTGTTCCGTTCAAAGTACCTAAATGTTCTCGACTGGGTGTTTGGTGTTCCTCTCTCTCCGTATGTGGCCACCCCACGTAAGAACCAAAGGCAAAACAGTGCCGATTTTTAAGGGTCGTTCACTCATCGACTCTTAATTTGTTGGGCATGTCTGTTTGAGGATTGTATGTGCCCTTTATTGTCAGGGGTTGGATTATATGAAATTGCCTCTCTCAACAGGTTGTACAAGGTTTTTAGTTTTAAGGAAACATATCATAGATTCTTCATTGCTTTGTGGATTATTTCGTTTTGCCCATATATATTTGTTTGTTTATTTGTTCGTTTGTTTGGTTTGTACTGACTTCAGAATGCGGCTAAAAAATTTTCCCAGGTCTCTGAAGTTTTATTTTTGCCTATTTCATCAGTTTGTTAGATAAATCATTCCCGTGTTGTATGAAAAGGTAGAATGATTTGAAAAAAGAACAAAAAAGAAATGGGAAAAATAAAAAGAAAACTACAGCTCGTTCACGGGGTGCAGATGACGAATAAGAATCTTGGACGCCGCTTTGGCAAAGGTTTGTAATGGTATATTACTCGACATGTAACTGTAACAATTAATTTTAATTGGGTGTATTTGTGACGTAGGGGAGCGTACGAATGAGAATGATAAAATGAGATTCAATCTCGTGAACACGATAAATACTAACAATTCATAATTCAAATTCAACATGATAAAATGAGATTCAATCTCGTGAACACGATAAATACTAACAATTCATAATTCAAATTCAACAGAAGAACACAAGAGAAGAAGTTTAAAGACTCTTAAACTCTACGGGCCACGTCGCGAGGTCGACAGCTTGGCCGATAGTCGCTGGGAGGCTAGCTTTCGAGTGAAGATCCTGGAGTTCTTCGAACCATGGCTGGCCAAGTCGCGACCGCCCCGGCTGGCCAAGTCGCGGTTCATTTGTTTGTCCCGAACCATGGCATGGACCATGGAGAGTTAGACGTATGTCCCCGACCTCCGCGAACAGATCTGCAATCCGACTACCAATCGTCTCGAGCCGACGACCAAACCCCTCGGTCCGGCGGCTCAGGTTGTAGATGGCGGCGACACGCTTATCGTCTGCAGTATCTTGTCTTCCGGCAGCATCGTGAATCGTGTTGACTTCTGACACCAACTGATGTAGGGAAGCTTACGAGTGGGATGAATAAAACAAGATTCAATCTCGTGAACACAATAAACACAATCAATTCTTAATTCAGATTCAACTTAAGAACACAAAAGAGGAGGAGTCCTTTAGATAAGGCTCCTAAACCCTACTCTTAACTTGTTCAAGAAGACAAGATCTCTTACTAAATATTCTAATGTCAATAATAAGAATAATGATTATTCTCTTACTAATTAAATATTAAACATAAAAAGAATAATAATAAAAGAATATAAAAATAATATATATATCCTAAATAACTGATGCTAGACAATATCTCGTTTTCGTCAATTGGTTTGAATTTTTTAAATATTTTTTAAAATTTTAGAAATTCTAGTTTATTTAACTTTAGAATTTTTAAGACTTTTAAAAATTTCAAGATATTCATTTGAGATTTTAAAATATCTTATAAATATTTAGCTTATAAAAATTCCATATACAAAATTCTCACTTCAAATTTCATTTTTAGACTTTTCAAATTTCATTTATTTCATAGGATTCCTCGTAAAAAAATCTTTAGTAAGTCTCAAATTTAAAAGTCTCCAAAATCAGTCAAATTTCCTGATGAATTTAATATATGAATAGTTGTCTGACCAATCTTTCCACACGTTCAATCATAGATATGCCGTGATACATGCATGCATTGGGCTAATTTATAATTTTGATCCCTTTATTTTTTAAAGAACGTTCATATTTAAAAATTTTATGTTGCTAATTTGTAATTTTGATCCATTTCTTTTGTTTTTTAAAATTGACTAGTACAATATCCGTATATTACACGGGTGTAGAATTAGAAATTTTTGAAATTTTATATATAGAGAGGATGTTTATATTTTGAAATTTTTGCAGTCAAAAGTATGTTTGCTGTATACTCTGACATTATCTAATTCGTTATTTCATCATTTCTTCTAATCATCAATAAAAACCGTGAGATCAACAAACGGACCCGTCAATTTTCGGTGTAGAGTAGGGCTAACAGGGTCGCAAAATCACAGAAACTAATACCATATAGTACTTAATTAAGTTTGAAAATGATGATAAAGTATAATAAAGTCTTAAAAACGTGTGATTTATGTTACTGAAGACTCCATATTTCAAAGTGGTGTGTAAGAAAGAATTTTAATTAAAATTTAAATAATCCCACCATCGGCGCTAACGAAGGCCACCAACAAAACCCGACAAATTATCTCCCATTACCTTTTTTCACATTATATATACCCACATACACTCCCCTTTTGTCCATACATCAATTTAATTAAACAAACATGACACCCTTTATCCTCCTCACAGCCTCAATCTTATTATGCTCCATCACACACCCGATCCGAGCCGCGGATCCAGACCAGACCCGGGTCCCACCATACTCATGCGACCCGACCCGTGACCCGTCCACTATATCCTACCCGTTCTGCAACCCGGGCCTGCCGGTGGAGACCAGGGCCCGGGACCTGGTGTCTCGGCTGACGCTGGACGAGAAAATATCTCAGCTGGTGAACAGGGCGGCCGCGATCCCACGGCTCGGCGTCCCGTACTACCAATGGTGGTCCGAGGCGCTGCATGGAGTTGCCATGGCCCGCGGAGTAGAGAATGGGGTCTCCTTCAATTGGACCATTCGGGCCGCCACTAGCTTCCCTCAGGTCATACTCACGGCAGCCACATTTGACGCCGATCTTTGGTACCGTATAGGCAAGGTTAGTTTCGTAATTAAACGTATAGTACTCAATCACGTGTGGATCTTGTCTGTTTATGTCAAGGGGGAGCCACCAATCCATTAATTTTGTAAAAAGATATAAAAATAAAAATTAATAAATAAATAAAAATGATACATTGGATAGGGTTTATTTGAATTTTTTCTAAGAGTCCGGCACTATTAGTATTACAACGTCTTGTGGTGGGTCATATTTTGGTCGAATAGGTCTGTGTCTTGGACAAGTTGCGCACTTCATGATTTGTTTAACAGGAAATAACTCACACTTTTGTGAACAAGTAAGATATTATTCCATCTGCAAATATTGACCAACTCACGTGAGTGAGTCACTCTTTCTCTACTTTAATGATTTGTATAAGTCAGGCTTAATTATTATCTAATCAAACTTATCTTACTATTGTGAGAGTATTAATCAATTAGGTGCGATTAACGACAAATTTACTGCAATTAGAATGCACAGCTAAATGATACTACCACAAGATGCAAGTACGTACAGTCTTATTTAAGTAACTGTCTTTTTTATTATACCCATGTAGAGAAACATGTTACACTTCAAATTAATTAATGCTATTACACTAAACAATAATTGATCTCTAACATTTTAATCCCCAAAGTAATAATAATAAAACAAGATAATATTTGAAGGTGATTGGGACAGAGGCTAGAGCCATATACAATACAGGTGAGGCAATAGGCATGACTTTTTGGACTCCCAACATCAACATTTTCCGAGACCCGAGATGGGGACGTGGACAAGAGACCCCCGGAGAAGACCCTATCCTCACCAGTAAATATGCCGTCTCTTTCGTTCGAGGGATTCAAGGCGACTCCATTCAAGGTGGACAGCTCAAAGACGGACGTCTTCTTGTCTCTGCATGCTGCAAGCATTTCACCGCCTACGATTTGGATAACTGGCAAGGGATCAACCGTTTTATATTCGACGCCAAAGTAAATTAACTAACTCACTAACTATATATATATATATATATACTATTATCTCAATAAACATCATAAAGTAAATATTTATTTATAATTATGGCGGCTTTTTTTCCTTTCCTTTGGTAGGTGACGAAGCAGGACATGGCTGACACGTTCCAACCGCCTTTCAAGAGCTGTGTGGAAGATGGACGAGCAAGCGGGATAATGTGCGCTTATAACAAGGTCAACGGTGTCCCTAATTGCGCCGATTATGATCTGCTCACTAAAACCGCCCGCAAGGACTGGGGATTCCAGGGGTATTCTCGTCAACTCCAAATTCATTATTCATCTTGTTCAACTTCTCGTATTAATTAATTACTTGAACACGTTGATGCAAAACGAACAGGTACATTACATCCGACTGCGACGCGGTCGGTCTCATTTACGACGTGCAAAAGTACGCAAATTCGCCCGAGGAAGCTGTGAAGGATGTGCTCAAGGCTGGTAATTAATTTAAGTCTTGTGTTGACTTAGGCTATGTTTGGTAATCACATAAGCTAGCTTACGGCTTATTTGGCTAGCTTATAAGTTTCCTGTATTTAAATAATCCTTGTTTGGTTAGACCAACTTTTTTAAAAAGCTCGAGTTTATCTCATAAGCTTCTTTAGGTAACTTTTAGCTTTTCAGCTATAAGTCATAAGGTATAAGCTATAAGCTCGAAAATCACTTATAAGCTATACGCCAACTTATCAGCTAACTTTACCAAACATGGCCTTAAATGTTGAAGCATCCATCTTCCTAACAAACCCCAATAAATAACTATATACAAACATGTACAGGCATGGATGTTGATTGCGGGCCTTACCTAGCCAACCACACGAAATCCGCCGTCGAGAAAGGGTTCGTTACTGAGCCAGACCTTGACCGGGCCCTTTACAACCTGTTCTCCGTCAGGATGCGACTCGGGCTTTTCAACGGGCCCCCAAACAAACTACCCTTCGGCAACCTAGCCCGCAACGACATTTGCACGCCCGAGCACCAAGAACTAGCCCTCGAGACCGCACGTCGTGGCATCGTTCTTCTCAAGAACTCACCTAACTCACTTCCCTTCTCCAAGTCCGAAATCAATTCCCTTCTAATAGTGGGCCCCAACGCAGATGCCCCCAAGACGCTCCTTGGGAACTACGCGGGCCCACCGTGCAAAACCATCACCCCGCTTCAGGGCCTCAAGAATTACAACGTGAAAAACACCGAGTTCCTGTCGGGATGCGACTTCGTAAACTGCACGTCGATTGATTATAAAAGTGTCGAGCTGGCGAGGTCGGCCGACCGTGTGGTTCTTGTGATGGGGCTCGACCAGGACAGCGAGAGCGAGGAGCACGACAGGGAGGATTTGTTGCTGCCGGGCAAGCAGCAGAGTCTTGTTATGAAGGTGGCCAAGGCCTCCAAAAACCCGATCGTGTTAGTCGTGTTGTGTGGTGGCCCGGTCGATATCTCTTTCGCCAAGAATGAGACCAAGATCGGGGCCATTTTGTGGGCCGGGTATCCGGGAGAGGCAGGAGGCAAGGCAATTGCCGAGATCATATTCGGCGACTACAATCCAGGTATATATATATAAGACGTGGTTCAAATGAGAACCAATTCTTAGTGTAAGAACCGTGAAAACTGCTATTTTTAATTGTGCATAGTGCAATGATTGATTGTGTTTGGTGCTATTCTTAACCAAGATGAAGTTTATTAAAAATAGCATAGTTTATATTAGCATTTATGAAAATGATAGCATCGTTTATATTAAAAATAACATCATACACAATTAAAAATAACATCAAATACGGTTCTCACAGTTTTCGCACGAGGAATAGTTTTTATTTGAACCAGCTAATTGTACATACAAAAGCCCTGTCTCAAACCATGCATGTTAAAATATGTCCTTTTTTTTTTTTTATTTATTTAGGTGGAAGGTTGCCTCTAACTTGGTACCAGCAAGATTTCGTCAAAACACCGATGACCGACATGAGAATGAGGTCCGATCCGTCATCCGGCTATCCGGGCCGAACCTACAGATTTCACACGGGTCCCACCGTTTTCGATTTTGGATATGGTCTAAGCTACTCAAACTACACGTACGAGTTTGTTTCGGTCAGCCAAACCAAGCTCCACCGGCCAGCATCTCAGAAGAACTCGAACTATGTCTTGATTTCGGACATAGGCAATAAATCGTGCGAAAAGGCAAAGTTGTCGGTTACGGTTAGAGTGGAAAATCAGGGGAAAATGGCGGGTACGCACCCGGTTTTGCTGTTCGTAAGGTCCAAACAAGGTGGAAGTGATGGAGTCCCAATCAAACAATTGGTCGGGTTTCAGCCAGTGAGCTTGGGCGCGAATCAGAAGGGTTCGGTCCAGTTCGAAGTGAACCCATGCGAGCAGCTTAGCTATGCTAATGCGGATGGGA
Organism: Striga asiatica; assembly: GCA_008636005.1. Classification (NCBI taxonomy): domain Eukaryota; kingdom Viridiplantae; phylum Streptophyta; class Magnoliopsida; order Lamiales; family Orobanchaceae; genus Striga; species Striga asiatica. The sequence goes on along the minus strand of BKCP01010837.1, from coordinate 3,855 downwards.
ATTTGGTGGTGGAGTCAGGGGCTCAGTACTTGGTTGTTGGAGATCAAGAATATCTTGTTAACATATAATTGCNGCAAATTGTTGTCATACGTTAAAATAAAAAGAAAACAACAAAATGTGTTTTTTTTTTTTTCTTTTTTATTCAGAAATGTTTTTGCTAGACTGGCAAATTGTTGTCATACGTTAAAATAAAAAGAAAACAACAAAATGTGTGAGAATTGGAATGCGTCAAATTAGTTTGGCGAATGATTTGAATTTCGATATCGTTTAAAAAAACATGTTTTGGAAATTTGTCCTAAATTTGATCATCCGGGTAATAACTACCATTTTACTGAATTTTATTATATTTTTTCTTTTATATGTTTATAGTCTATTCAAGTTTTTTGCAGCATTATTTTTAATTAATCAAACAAAAGATCTAAATTACATAATGAATGTGTCAAACATATTACAATTTTCAAATAATATAATAAAAGATTCCATGAAAATTTTGGTTGAAAACTCTTCATTATATTGTTCGAAATCTTTTTAGTTTGAAGAGGATTGGAAAATATGTATAGTAAAACTAAATTGAAATCTTTTACAAGAAAGAAGATTATTCTTTGTCATTATTTTTATAAACTTCTATGTCATTATTTTTATTGACTAAATATAACAATTATAGTTCGATTGACATCTATTGGCAAAAGCTTTTAAATATTATTCATATTATCTTCTGTGTCCGGTGACAAAGTTATCATATGCATTTTCTCACTTGATCTATTTAATTATAGTTTTTTTCATGAGTTATAAGTATATATTAAATTTGAATTTGTAAAATTTTAGTGTTTTTTTCATTCAAAATACTATTTTATTTTCATAAACCATTACAAACATATGATACAAAATCTCATTTAGATTTTAATAATCTTGCAAAACAGTTTAAACATGTTTAAATATTTTTTTTTCCAAAATTGTATATTATTTTTACTTAAGAAATAAATTGATTTAAGTTAAAAGATTCACATTATGTATAATGAGCGATAATTTTGGTTTCAGTTCACATTTAATGCTCAAAAAATTGTGATTGAAAAACTTGTTTGAAATATCAACCATTTAAATGTTTAGTGAACTACAAAAGATGAATAATCTTAAGTTCATAACTACAAAATCTTAAAATCTCCTCTAATGTACGATGTGGATGAAACATAATATTATAAATTTGGTGGAATTAAACATATATATATACATATATACATACATGAAAATGAGTGTTGATGATGTAAATATAAAATTTTCCCCTCACATTGTTATTTTTTCTTCAATTTTTTTATATATCATATGATATATCATGTTAGATGTAATTTCATTTAATTTATAATTTATCATAAAATTTATTTATTAAATACTTGTTTAGTTAAAATATTAGTTCACATAAGTTCTTGTATGAGACGGAATAACTATTAGGTGGATTGACACGTCATACATTTTTTACTATATATATATATCAAAAATTCTATAGAGCCATCGGATGGTTTTCTTATGGAGCCATCCACCACATAATGTATTGACACCTGTCCAATTTGTGTTTATTGCAGGACACGTGTCAATACAGTATTGGTGAATAAGTGTGGATGCCTCCATAAGTCGAGCTATCCGATGACTCCATAGCAAAACTGATATATATATATATATATATATATATAAGTGTTTTAGAAGTCGCTAGGCACTCGACCAGCGGTTAGCGCCTAGGCGGGGCTTAGTCGGCGCCTAAGCAAAGCCTAAAAATTAAGCTTAAATACATTATTTTTTATTTATTTTTACTAACTACAAAATAAAACTATATCAACTTATAATAAATCAACACACTTAAGTCCAAATAATAATATTAATATAAAGAAAACATGATAACAAAATAAAGTAATTAGAATTTAAAAAAAAAAATCCCGCGGAACCCGTTTAGGGGCGACAAGGTCCACCTAGGCGCCGCCAAGCCACCTGTCCGCCGAGACCGCCTAGGAGCGCCTAGGCGCCTGGCCGATTTATGCGAATCGAAGGTAGCTGGGCAGTGCCTAGGTCGATTTTTAGTATAGATACACACATACACACACACACACACACACACACACATATATATATATATATATTTATTTATGTATATAATAAAATTTTATACTTTTGTTCGTTGTTTTCAGGAGTATGGGAGTTCAATTGGAGTGTATACACAAAATTTGACCGCGCGTCGCAGCACGACAAATTAAAATTTATATTTTTCTTAACCAACCTCTACCAACTAGCAGTAGTGGCGCGCAAGTGTCGCTCCCACGAGGAGCGTGAATCAAATTGTAAATTTTCTCGTGGAGGAATTGAATTTAATAACTAAACTAATAAAAATTCTAAAGAAGCAAATAAAATCCAAACAATGAAAATAAAAATAAAAATTAAATAAATTAAGAGAACGTCTAGTCCACGGTCTCGTCTACACCCGCGACTGACTCATCTAATTAATTCTGGTATCAAACTTCGTCATCTTATGGAATTACTAGCTCTAACTAGCAACACGCTCTGCTACCCAAATTTTTCTTTACTGTTAATTGAACCGAGAGACACTCTTCGATTAAACCTAACTTATTGGACGGTCTAGAACACGCTCTCTGGATTTAATGCAATAGTTGCATCAGGATCTAGAAAAAAAATAGACTAGTCTAAGTAGTAAACACAATCGGCGCAGTTCACTTAATTATGTCGTGTTATCCCTGAAAGTTACCAACTTTCGGTTTTTACTTATGAATCAAATACAACAACAATTACGGATTGAAAGTTTAACTCTAGCTATAAAGATGAAAAGGCTAATCTAGGTATCAATCTAAATAAGACTAGACAAATCCAAATTAATCATTCAAAATAACATGCATAATTTAAAAAAAAAAATTATCAACCTCAAAAATTAATTAAACATTATCAAGTCGTAGAGTTTGGCTTCCCCGAAACTAAAAATAAAATATAATCTAACATAATAAATTAAATAAAAAAAGGAATATAATTATCCTCATCTCCTCGTGCGCGTGCAATCTCCCTCCGCGATCAACCGAATTCTTGGCATCACCTATTGCTCTGTTTCATTTCCTCTGTCTAAGGTTGGCGCTCCTCTGTTGCGTGAATAATTTTTCCGGTCTCGCGGCTACTCCCGGATTTTCATATGGTACCCTCAAGTGGCGTAAATTCCTTTTCTTTCCAAGTGCTCTCCAAATAATTAATTCCTTAACCTTCATTTTGGGCCCATCTCATAGTCCAGTAAATAGCTTTTGGGCCATGTGCTTTTCACCTAAATTGATCCATGGACTTGCAATATAATTTGGAACAAATTACCCGAGGGGTGAGCCCTTGAACTTTTCTTTCCAACAAGATGAGCATATTTATTGTTTTCCAACTATTAACTTAATTCCATTTTTATGTAAACATAATGGTTTCTATATCTTCTATACAATATTAACATATATATTAAAAAGGTTTATGTTTGCGCAAGATTAGGAAGAATAACGTGATTTTTGGTAAGTATGCTTAATTGTGTTCGAGCTGATGCAACAAACCCATAAAAATACCAAAAATATAAGTGTTTGTTATAGTTATTTTTATGTATTTTAGATGTAACTGAAAATATGACAAATACTCTCATTTATATTAAATTTAAATAGCCAGAATCCATATAACAAAACATGTTGCATACTTTTAGGTAAATTTCACAACCATTTAGACTGATAACTGCAACATTCGATTTATTTTATGCTTACTATTCCCATCAATGAAATATTTATTTATTTTTAGTTAATTTTGAGGTTGCATATAGTTATATTATCCAAATAATATGACGTTTTT
>BKCP01010804.1:0-19409 GCA_008636005.1 Striga asiatica | reverse complement strand
TTTTTTTTTTTTTTGGTTATTATGACTAATTTGGCGAATAAATATAATAAATTCGTTGCACTTTATACATCGTCATGTTGCACTTTATAAAACAATGTGTTGCACTTTATCACCGCAATCCACAATTATCGTCTCCTGCCAAAATACCACACACCATAAATCTAAAAAATGGATATACCTAATATTTTCCATGTAAAACACAAGCATGGTAACGTACTAAAATTACAGTAGTTCACCTTATACATCAACACGTTGCACTTTCAACGTCAACAAGTTGCACTTTATATATCAATACGTTGCACTTTATAACACAACATGCTGCACTTTATCACAAGTCACAACACTCCACCATTAACTCCGGTCAAAACTCCGCACAACATAAAGTGCACTTTATACATCAACACGTTATACTTTATAAAACAATACATTGCACTTTATCACAACTATAAGATCGCATCAATAGAGGATGTAACCAACCAAACTCATTTTTTTTTCAACCTAAAATAATATAAAAATAATAAATAAAATTGTTAGCGTTTAAAAAATAATTTTAATATAGTTAACGAACTATTTTTAGATAATTTAAAATAATTCGGTTAACCAAACCGAATAAATCAAGTAATTATGTTCATTTTCAATTTGATTGTGATAAAAGTTCGGTTGGTTCAATTTGTACAATACATACTGACATCGTGCACCAAATCGTTGGACGAATTGCACCTTAATAACTATTATATTGCACTGTATAATTCGTTTACATATATACTAATATTTTTAAAAAATAATATAAATTAATGATTAAAAGTTATATTGAATACTAATAATTTTTTTATAATAAATAATATAATTTATGTCGGTTATTTTAGTTATTTGGGTTAACAGACAAATTAAATCAATTATGTCAAAATTTTCAATTTTAAAATTTCACCTTGAAGCGCATATTTATACAAAATATCGTGCAATTATGCTATCAAAAAAATATATTTTTTTTAATAATTTCGAAGACACATGACATTATTTTTTAAATTGCACACCTACACAAAATATTGTACATCTAAGGTGTCATTATTATGCATAAATTACTTTACATTAAATTATAAATTGCACTTCATAATAAAATATACATATATTAAAATTTCAGAAATTGCAAAATAGACCCTAAAGATTATCTAATTGTCATTAGAAAAGCCCCAAATCAACTAACACACACCACAATACTGTTCATCTTCTCAGACCAAAGGCCCCAAATCGATTAACACACACACACCACGCTGGACTGTTCATCATCTCCGACCAAAGGCCCCAAATCAATTAACACACACACACACACACACCACGCTAGACTGTTCATCTTCTCCGACCAGAGGCGTCTGAATCCTCGGAGTTCTCAGCTGCTGTGTGGATATGGTGGAGAACGAGGGCGGAATGTGGCGGGCGGAGATGGTGACGACGGCGGAATGTGGCGGGCTGAGATGGTGGTGACGGCGGCGGGGCTTTGGAGCCGCCTCTGCCAGACTGAGGTGCGCGGAGACTGGGTTGGGAGGCGCAACGGTCGACTGGGGAGCCGCGGAGGCCGATCTAGATATGCGCGACGGTTGGTTGGTGAGGATACGCGGCGGCAGGTGGCGGAGTCGCACGGCCAGGTTGGTGATGCGCGGCGGTGGGACTGTGCAGGTGGGCCGGCCGACGGACGGGGGTCGGCGGTGGGACTGTGCAGGTGGGCCGGCCGACGGACGGGGGTCGGTCTGCCGGTTGGTGACGGTGGCGACGAGATCTGACGGCCGGTTGCCGGCGGCGGGCGGAAGACGGCGACTGCAGTGGTGGTGCAGATTTGGTGTGTGTTTTCTGTGATTATGTGCGTGTGTTTTTTTTTAGGAGAGAGAAAAATGTGTGTTGACCATTTTAATTCATATGTTTACCACTTTATAAATTGATTTAATGAGTGGGTCCCGCTTTATATGTTTACCACTTTACCCTTAATTATTGGTCAAATACAAATATTTGACCACATTATGGTTAACAATTACTAGATTGCCATTAATGATTGACCATAGTTTGACTTCATCATAACCATTTATATGCTTGATCTCATGGTCCAAACTTATTCTCATTTCTCGCATTAAGAGTCATTCTTATACGATCCTTTCTCTATATATATATATATATATATTTACGGATCATATCAAACCGAATATGATAAAAAAATTATTTTCTTAAATAATTTTATTAACATCTGTAATATAATTTCATTGATATCCGTTATATAAACTATAAATTGATTTTTCTGTGATTCATGTTGATAATATTTTGGTTAAGATAAACATGAACACAAATTTAAAATTCTAACTTTGTTATTATTTTTTTGTCACAAATATTGACTTTTCATCTTAAAATATTTATAGAAAATTGTAACAGTTAACTAATATTTTTTCCTTTCCAATTAATTCAGGCTAATCTTTGTCAATATAACTAGTACGTACCCGTGCGATGCACGAGACAGAGATGTTAAATTAGTTATTTTCACAGACTCCGTTCGTTTAAGTCTAAAAAGCAATAAAGTTATCATCTATTTTCTACTTCTTTTTATCAACGTCAAGTCTAAAAAGCATTAGGGTTATAATATATTTTTCACATCTTTTAATTAACGTTGTTTTTTAGTCAGAACATTAAATAAGCACGTTAGGGCTAGCTTGTAAAATAATTAATATATTATCTCACTAACACATTTATACTAATATAAATTTGATTTTAGTATGTGTATTTATTCCTTGATATAAGAGAAATAACAGTCTTATTTATTCTTGTTCACCATATAATACTTACTTATTTTATTATAAACCTTGTTTTCATATAATGTCATTATTATTTATAAAAGTTATAGAAGGTGTATGTCTTCTTTTGTTTTTATTTTATATAATGAAAATATTTAAAGCACGTTAGCATTATTTATTTATTTAATCAATTTAAAATATGTAAATAAATTTAAAATTAAAAATATTTTACAAAATATACACACATATTTTTTTAGAGTTTAATTTTGTATACTAATTAAACAACTTTGATTTAGAAAATGCCAAAAACTCAATCCATTTTATAATCAAGATTTTTTTAATTTACATTATAAAGATTTATAGTTTATTTAACATACTCTACAATGAAAAATATATTTTACAAGAATTTCATTATAGAAAGAAATAGAAATAAAAAAATTGATAAAAATAATAAATGTTGCCAATAATGTACAAATAAATTCTAAAGAACAGTTAATATATTTCAATTTTAACTTTTGACCATAAGTAAACTATTTAATGTATCTGGTCATTATATCTGAAATGGTAAATTATTTTAATTTTAAGAGTAACTTATTTCCTATATATAACAAAATAAATCTTAAGAAAAAATTATATTGGGAAAGATTAATTCACCAACTTGACTTCGCAGATTAATTGGAAGAAAAAATTCTACCTAACCTGTTATGATTTTATATAAATATTTTTGGATAAAAAGTGAATATTTGTGAAAAAAATAATATTATGGTTAGAACTTCAAATATGTTCATGAATCACAGAAAATCAATCTTCTAATTTATTATAATGCATATCAATGAAATTATTACAGATATTAATAAAATTATTTAATAACAATATTTTTGATCATATCTGATTTGATCTTTTCTGAAAACAAAACATGTATATGGAACCAATTAATGCTTAGATTTAAAAATTTTCTAAAAAAAAGGTACGCATTAAATGCATACAAAAAATTTTACTACTATTTTTAGTAAATGATTATTCTTATTATATGGACTAGTACGTAACCCGTGCGATGCACGGGATGTAAAATTTAAAAGAATAATATAACCTCACGTGCATTAGGATCGAAATTGAAATCATTAAAAACCTCCTTGTACATAACATTATGAGTTTGATTATTTGGTAACTCCTCATTATCACAAACTAATATTTTCAAAAGAGACAAATCTAAAAATCAAACTAATATTTTTTGTGAACAAACTAATATTTTAGGATTAGTGAACAAACTAATATTTTAGGATTTGTCTCTTTTTGGTGAACAAACTAATAATTTAGGATTGGTTATATGAATAAGGCTACTTGTTTTTGGTGTTCGTTTCATTCACTTTCATTCAAACAATCCGATGACTTGTATAATGAAATCCGAATCTTAAGCCGAAATATTTAAAAAAAGAGTTTTTAAATATTGAAAAGTCAAGGCAATCAGTTCAGATTAATTAAAGGTCAAAGAATATCCGCTCCTTGAAATAAAGACGTGTGCTATCATTAACCAAATATCTAGTTATTGATATAGAGTGGTTACCAAAAAATAGAACGCGATAAGGACGCTAAGGTCATAACAGATCGCTATATATTTTAACGATAAAAGCTCAGATGGAATGATTTATGATAATTATGTCGTAATTAATGAATTAATTAGATTTGTGAAAAGGACATAATTAATGAGAAATGTGAAAATGACATAATGAGAAGTGTGAAAAGGACAAAAACTTACCGATTTTAGAAAATATTTAATGCAAATCCGACATTGACCATAATTTGACCTACTATTTTGGATAAATGTTAATTCTTATTATATAAGTATAGATATGGATTTTTCTTAAGCATTATTTAATTATATAAAATATAAATAATTTTTAAATTAATATAATTTACTATTTGAGAGATAATGACCATATACATTAAATAGCTTTACTAATATCCAAATAATAAGATTAAAATATATTAACTCTTATTTAGAATTTCAATGTCATTTATTTGTATATCAATGTCAATCATGATTAAATTTTATTATTATTTTTTATTTTAATTTCTTTCCATAATGAAATTATTGTAAATTATATTTCCCTTGCGTAGTGTACTAAATAAACTATAAAGCCTTAGGATGAAAATTAGAAAAATCTCTTGATTATAGAAGAGATTTATTTTTTAGAAATCTATATATATATAATAAGAATTAACATTTTTCAAAAATAGTAAGTCAAATTTTGGTCAAAATCCTATCTGCATTAATTACATGCCACTTTTGGTAACTTTTTTTTTTCTTACAAAAAAGCCAGGTAGCATTAAATGTTGCCCTTAAAATGTGGGATTTGTTCAATCACAAAAGATTTAAACACATTTTTAGAGACTAAGACCCTTATTTTAAATTAAATTTCACAATACAGTCAAAATTTATATAACCGACTAAGATTTGTAACATTTTTTAAAACAAATAGACATTCAAATCTACAAAATTCGAATTTCGACCGAAAATTGAAAAATTATTCCAGATCCGTCCATTAAACTTACGAAATTTCTAAAATCTACAAAAAAAAAAACAATATGAATCAAAATAATTGAACAACACATTACATAAGTCTCGATATTCAAAAGAAAAGCTCTTGAAATGGTCGAAATAGTAATAACAGAATCAGTTTTTCATCGGTTTCGACCAAAAAACAAAAATAAAATCTTAGAACACACAAAAAAATATGACAATCAAAAGAAATAAAATAACAGAGGCATCTTTCTAAACATAAAGACAAGATATAATATCGATCTATCTAATATAAGAAATCGACTCGTAATAGATGTGATTGATTGTTTAAAAATTAGAGCATTTTTGTGAAAATTTGAAAGAATATTTTATCAAGTTTCTATAAGTGATATAAGAGAGAGAATAGAGAAGGAAAGCGGTGGGAGGAGGAGAAGTAATGACATAACCCTAATAATTTGGATGTTTTTAACTTTTTTAAATGACATCTTTGATTTTTGACCGTTAGATATCGGTTGATTAATTCAGACCGTCTGATCCATTCTTTTAAGCCATAACGGGTTGAGATGTTGGGTCGCACTTAATGATTCAGTCTGCTTTCATGGTTGGGCTTTATTTGGGTCAATTCAATAATATGTTATTGGCCCGTTAAGTTTGACCCGACCAGTTTAGTTGAGTACATTATATTGTGGAACATAATTGGGCTTCAATTTTTTTTTTAAAAAAAAAAATAGACAGGCTTCGCTATATAAAAATAAATAAACATATAAATTCCATAAATTATTATAGCCGTGCATAGCACGGATTACTCAGTGTAATAATAATAATAATAATAATAATAATAATAATAATAATAATAATAATAATAATTTTTGAAACATTGCATACTCAAATTTTCACACGTGACATCATAATTCTCTTTAAAAAATGTATCAATAGTGATTCCTCACTTATGTGACTCGAACTCGAAACCCATTTATAATTGTTATTTAATATTGTTTACCCGTGCATCGCACGGGGTATGCACTAGTTGCTAAATAAAGTTGTTTACTTATTATGAAAACATTAAGTTCTAATGCATAATGGCAAAAAACTTTAGCATGACTATTGGATTAATTGGCTAATTAACATAAATAATGTACAATGTGTTACTTTTCTCAACACGAATTCTTTTCTTTTTCTTTTTATTTTTTTTTATAAATTAGTTGAGATTATTATTTATGAGATACGATAAGTGCAAAATTGTATAGAATCACCGGGATGTATATTTTGTAAAACATTTATATACAATATTTTATTATTCATTATATTAATAAATAATATTGACATATATTAAATATTTTTTATTATATAAATTAAAAAGAAGAAGACTATATCTACAAATTTTATAAATAATAAGAATAGTAATGATCTTATATGACAACAAATTTTAGAATAAAATAATAATTGAATATTTTATGGAAAACAATAATAAGTAGAATTTTTTTTTTCTTATATTATGAAATAAATATATCTACTAAAATCAAATTTATATTACTATAAATGTGTTAGCGGGATAATATATTAATTTAACTTGCAGGCAGTCCTAACAAGCAAAAGTTTAATGCTCTGGCTGAAAAAACACTGAGAAATGAAAAATTGATGATCCAACCCTATTATTTTTTGGACTTAAACGAATAGACTTTATGGGAATGACTCATTTAATATTTATGTCTCGTACATTGCACGCGGGCTATGTACTAGCACGCTTAAATATACGAAATTAAATAAATTTTTCATACACATATTCTATACCTATATGCATGAGTTAATAATATTGTTAAAGAAATTTGAAACAAGTTAAAATTTATGTGACCAAGTACTACCACCTCAAATATTGATATGACAAAATGCTAGCTCAAGTGGTATCTCCCTTCGGTTTCAATATAATTGTTGTTAATCAGGTTTAACGATTAAACAATTATACTTTTTTAATAGACAAATATTTTCAAACTAAAATGTCATAGTTTAAATTTTAAAACATTACATAAATAAAAATATGGCATTTTATAGTATAATTTTTGTTTATAATTTTTCAAATATTAAATAGATTTTAAGTTTTAATTTATTAATATTATCAATACTTCTACAGTAAAACCTTTATGTATTAATAATGTTGCGACCGAAGGATTTTATTAATTTATAGAGATATTATTATATCGATAAATTAATATTTTATTAATTTAAAGAGGTTTTAAAGTATATGCACAGTTGACCTTCAAAGTTCCAATATTTTGAATAACTTTAAGTATACACTCATAGTTATTGATGAAAATTAAGTTAAAATACAAATGTACTAATAGAATTCCATGAACACAAACTCACGTGGAAGTTGGAATGGTTTGTTTAAATTAATTGGTTTTGAAAAATACCCCTATATAATTCCCGAATGTGCGGAGCCTAAGTGGCAGCTTCTCACGCTTTGGAATCCTATTTGCCAATATATCATGTTTCGTAATTTGGTTTGGATAAAAAATAAAGTTATTTTAAATAAATAATTTTAGGTTCGGACATTCCATATATATTAAAAAGCTAACTTAGGTAATTTCAAAACACTTTGACTAATATAACCCTTTATTTGTTTGTAATCTTACTTAGTGCTAATGAGTGACTAATATAGCCCTTGATTTTCTCAATCTTCCTGTCAATCGGAGGTATTGATGTGGAATGTGATTATATTTTATAAATTCTTATTGTTCACGGGCATTGGACAAAAACATTAGTTATTAATGTAGCAACTGACCGATTAAGAATGTTATTGATGAATACATTATGTTGTTCACGTAATTTTTTTTATTATCAAACTATTTAACTAAGAATGTTATTGATGAATACATTATGTTGTGACATCTTTATTATATACTTATAGATAATAAATAATTTTATTTATCTTTATAATTAAAATTAAATTAATGATTTATATTAATTCAAAAAAATAAAATCATTTAAACTAACTTAATTACAAGTATTTATCTAATATAAATTGAAAAATATATAGTAATATAAAGAGGTTGTTGGAAAAATAAATTAATAGAAAGTTTGACCAAATAAATATAATGTTTGACTTACTATTAATGGAAAGTTAAAAAAAAAAAATGTGAATCTTTAGTAACAAAATCTAAATCCTATTTTTTTGGTAACATATTGGAGATTTTTATGGAAAAATTTGAATCCCATTTTTTCGTATAATATTTTATTTTTTTACCAAAATTTAAATCATATTTTTTTTGATAACAAATTTGGAGATTCTTATGCAAAAAAATATGTCAATTATTTATGAAAACAATTCTAAATACAAATTAATTTAAAAACCGTGCAAACTGGATACAAATTTAGGAAGCAAATAGTTGTATAATTCTTAATCAATTCTTATCGTTTGCCACGGAGCCCCAAATCGCGAAACCCTAAGCTTTCAACCCCAATTCCATCGTCTTCCGATTGCCTTCCTCTGTGACGATCCGACGCCGGCCAGTGGTCGTTTCTGACTGCTCGGCCTGGCCCTAGGTTCGCAAGCCTTCTTTCTCACTGCAGGTGTCGCGATTAGTGGGTCTCTTCGTCGCCGGTGTGCTGCGTCGAGCTCCCTTGGTCGGAGTCGCAAGGCCTCTCTCTGATCGCCGGCTGTTTTCGATTAGAGGAGGCAAGCTTTGAGCTTCGATCTGCTTCTGGATGGCACTCTGTCGCGTCCTCTGGTCGCCTTTGCTGTTCACGGCGGGGCCCCTGCGGTCTGGGCTCTGGTCGTCGGCGGCGGTTTGCTGTTCACGGCGGGGCCTCCTGCGGTCTGAGCTCTGGTCGACGGCGGTTGCAGTGGTGTTGGGAAGTGAGTGAGCCGGGGTTGGGCTGGGACTCCGGAAGCTGTGGCAGTCCGGTTACGGCAACCGGAGTTGAGGGTATGATCCGTCCTCTCCCTCGTTGGCTAGTGGTGTTAGACGGCGGGAACTCGAGCTCATCTCATCTAGTGGTGTTAGATGGTTTCGGGCCGGGCTTGGTGTGAGGGCGGATTGTTCTCCTCTCGGTAGGTTATGGGTCGATTTGAGTTTGGTTCGGGCTCGACGTTGGCTATTGTATAGGCGGTTGCGCAGTTTCGGTAGTGGTTCTTCGGGCTTGGAGTCTCTCTCGTGTCGATTGTTCACTGTTGGTTGGGTAGGTTCGATTGCAGTGGAAGGGCTTTGTATGTGGTAGTTTGTAGTTCTCGTTTTGAATAGAGTTGTGAGCTTTGTTTAGTGTTAGTTTATGTGTTGTTTAGTGTTTTAGGTTTGGGCCGTTGGCCCCGGTACATCCGAGTGTCATTTTCATTACCCTGTGGGGGTCCGACACTCGGGAATTACCCTGTGGGGGTCCTGTGTTTTTTATTGTGTTTAGTTGTTTTGGGTTTCTTTTGTTTCTAGAGTATTACCCCGTTGGGGTCGGTTCTAGGCGGTCTCAGTTTTTAGCTGGTGGCTGCTTGTATTCAGTTGTTGACTGCTTGTAATCAGCCGGTGGCTGCTTTATGCACAGTTGTGCGTTATATATATTACCTCTATCGTTTCGTAAAAAAAAAAAAAAATCAATTCTTCCAATCTTATTGAATAATTTTTTCTTTCAAAAAAATTGTGTAAATTGGATAAAGCCACATGCAATTTTTATTTTAAAATAAAACTGATATTTGGACGGAATGTACATTCAAAATTGTGTCCACATTTTTTGGTAACAAAAGCGGTTCATCATTGATATTTAAAGTCACCTTATCCAATTATTTAGGAAAAATTGTGTGCAACTTTTCAAAATTTAAATACATCGATTTTCTTGGATTCTTATGTTTTTTCTTAACCATGTTTTACCGAGATTTTGGTAAGTTCATATCACTTTTTTTTTTTGTTAAGTTCATATCATTTTCTTTAGGAAAGAGATAGTTTCATAAACATTAACAATTTATTTTAATTTTTTATTAGAATTATTTTCAATTCAATTTGTTTGGTACAAAAATTGGTGCAATGTTAAGAAAATTCGGTTGCATTTTTAGGAAAATTGATGATTTTTTTATTTGATTTAAAAAAAAAAATTCGGACCAATCTGTTTGATAAAAAAATCGGTTTATTGGTAGGAAAATCGGTTTCATTTCCAGGAGTAACTAATGATTCTTTTCAATTTTTCTTAATTGAAATTTAGAATTAGATTTAAAATAAATAATGGGTGAAAATCTCTAAAAAATTCTACTTTTTTTCTACTTTAATTTTGTTTAATAAATAAGATCCTTTAATTATTTTAAAATTTGTTAACTAATAACTAATAATATGCAATTTTGGATAAATTCGAACACCTATGTAGTACTTTACGTGTCAAAGAATCAAATCAATAATGTTGTACATAAGGAAGTGTTTAATAACATATAAATTTCATTTTCATGAAATATTTAATGGCATTAAACAATTTAAATACAAAAATACCTTTTAAAAAATAAATAGATAATAAATGTTCCCGTGCATCGCACGGGATTCATACTAGTATATATAATATAAGATGGTAAGTAGTGTAAGTATTAGTGCCATTTTAAATATAAATAATAATATATTTTTTTAAAAACTATTTAAACACTAAAAAAAATATTATTATTATTTAATTTAAAACATATTTTTCTTAATAAGTACTCGTGTAGCACCCGGCTATTGTACTAGTACAAAAATATAGTTCACTGGACTAACATAGTTCATTGGATTAACATTTGTGCATTGAATCATGGATAGAAGTCAACACTATATATTTATTGGACAACACCACAACTATTGGGTGCAGTAAGGAGATTTAAAGATGAGATCAACATAGATTTGATGTTCAAGAAAAACCAAGTTATAATAGATTCTTATTTTACTAAGTTGTCTTAAGAATTTCCAAGTGCATCATATATATATATGGATTATTTTTAATTATTATTAATTTATAGTTTCGTCGGGACCAATATATATATTGGGATCTCAAAAAAATTATTCCTATAATTTTATTGATTGAGTCCCAAATTTTTACTGGTCCCAACGTGGGACTGGACAAATTATTAGTTTTAGTGAGGTTATTAATTTATCGAGTATTAATTTAACGCGGTTTTACTGTATAATATATATTTTATTTATCCGTATAAGAATAAAATTTTACTTACATGCCATTATATTTATATATTTACAATTATAAAATAGCTACTTCATTCACATCATCATAAAAATATTATATATATGAATTAGTTTATTTATTGTTACCTAATATATTTATACGCAGTAATAAAACTATTCCTTGACAAATTATATGACTTAAATTTTTGTTGCTAGCTAGTTTCATATGTTGTTTTCGATCAGTTGCCCTCTGGTTCGGCTCAGTTGTTTTCGCTGTGAAAGGGTAAGTTTGTTTATTTTGTTGTTTTATTGTTCTGTGTGGGTTTAGGTTTTTTGTTTGTTTAGGTCTCTTTTTCATGTGCCCGAGCGTGAGCGAGCATTATCCTGTTGGAAATGTTTTAGTCTCATGTTTGAGAGTTAGTAGTTTTTCTGTTTAGTGTTGTCGTGAGTATTTCTTCTAGTGTTGCTATGTTAGGCTCTAGGCGATTTTCAGATCTGTCCTCGCAGTCTTTTCAGCTTTTGGTTTTATTTTTCGCACTTTGTGAGGTATTATTTATATATTAACTCTATCATTTCGAACAAACAAAAAGAATAGTTTCATATGTTAATTTTGTTCTATATAAATGTGTAAGAAATAGTAGAAACATATTTGTCGGAAACCAATCATCAGTATCATACAAGAACAGAGAAATAGTTCGCAAATAAATAATCTACCACAAAACAAGTTTTTCTTACGTGCCCAACAATAGTAAGATCACGAAATAACAAGCAAATGATTGTAAGACAAACATGTCTAGCCCTCCTCTTTTGTTTCCTCGCTCTCTGCAGCCAGCTCGATCTTCGCCTTGGCAACCTCTAACACGGGTTCCCACTAGGGATGGTTGTCAAGAAGTTACTGGTCACAGTTCCACCCCTCAGGGTCTGGAAGTCCCCTGTTTAAAGCGGCCTCATCCTAAATATCGGTGAACCCTTGGGCTGCAGCTTGAGGTTGGGTGCGCTCAATCGCATCCTTGAAGTACTGCTGACAGGCCGGGAAGATCCAGGTTAGGAACTGGGTGGAGTATTGGAAGAACGTCAGCAATTTGGTGCGGTAGTGGTTGATAAACCTCGCGCCAGGGATCGAGGAGAGAAAAGAGAGTTGGCATTCCTCATGGGCCTGGGTGATTTGTTGATCCACAGGGAGGCGGAGCGCACCGAGCTCGGCGTCTTTGGCAGCGACCTGAGCTTTTACCTCAGTCTTTTGTAACATCAGTTGAGTGATAAGTTTCTCCACCTCCTCTTTTTGGAGGTCGAAGGCCTCCTGCAGACTAGAGTGTTGGGTCTTGTCCTTCTCCACCACCTCCTTGAGCTCGTCCACCTCGATTGAGTCCCGTCAAGGGAATCGTGGAGCATGGGTGCCCATCCAGTCATGGCCTGCAAGAAAATAAGAGTTTAGGGCCATATTTGCTAGGTCAGGTAAAGATTTGCGTTAAAAATAAATAAATAAATAAATAAAAATGAAGAGGGGTACCAAGACAAAGTGGTAGATAGTATCCGCATGTGGTTTTTTTTTAGTTTCCCATTGAGAGGTTTCGCCCTCAGGGAAAATGGATAGAAGGTAGGATTTGGCGACCTCGACGTTGCGGTTGCTAGCAATGGACTTTTGTTGCTCTAGGGTCGAAGCCAAACAGGTTTTTTGCTCGACAGCCTTATCTCCCTTCGCTGGGGAAGTCTCTTTCTTCTTATGGCCTAGCTTCTGACGTTTGGCCGAGGAAGTCTTTTGGGGGACTTGCAATAGAGAGATGTTTAGCTTGGGAACCCAGAGCTTCTAGGTCGAAACCTAGTGTGGTTGTTGGTCGGCCGACGCCTGAGCTTCTTTAGTCTGGGGGGTCGGGCTAACAGCGACCATGTTGAACAAAGATTCTGCATGAGCGCGGTGAACAGCGGTTAAACCAATATGTGGGCTTGTAAAGTGCGGTAGGTAGATAAAATAAATAAGGAAGGAATGCAACAAAATGGTATCCTCAATGCCTACCTATGTTAGTCACATGTTTGGCCACACAATTAGAGAGCTTGAAGTGCAAAAAGAGCTGCAGATTCGAGGTTCGTTTTACCATGTGGAGGGGTCGTTTGTTCTATTGTTTGATTAGGGCGTCGTACTCGGCATTTGGTTTGGGGTTTTTGCGTTGATCGGGTAACTCATGTAGCCACTCCGGAGAAAAGTTGAAGGTGTTGGGTGGAGGTCGGACGAAATATAACTTGCCTTTCTAATTGTGAAACTTAGATTTAAGCTTTTTTCAGGAAGTTGTGCCATTGCGGCTCAAGAGGTAGTATGAACCCCTCTTGGTTTTCATCCAAAGGTAGTAAAAACATAGGTCAGGGTCAATCCTACCAAGACGAGCTCGGCATACCATAATAAAGCCTACAAGGATCCTAATAGAATTGAGAGCAAAGTGGTTTAGCGGCGGACAGTATAGCCGCTTAGTTCTGTGAGGTCGTCACAGAGGGATAATTTTAACTCGGCCTCGGCTTGGTTGAGGAAGAAGGTGTAATAGCCAGGGGAAGGTTGGTAATAAGTGTCTCTGGCGCGGGGAATTTTAAGATCTCAACCCCGAGGTAGCTCGACACTCGTAGAGCAGGTTGGTAACTTGGTCGGTTGAGTAAGCGAATAGGGGGTTAGGTCGCACTATCATAATTAAAGGAGAGACATTCCCTTGGCCTTGGCGCCTGCGACCACCGTAACCTGGTTGGTTGCGCCTGACGGGCCAAGAAGGGATAGGGTCACCGAGGGCTCCCCTGAGGGTTCTGAGTTTGAAAGAGAAGAGGTTCTTGAGTTAGTCATGGAGGTGAGATGTTTTAATAAAATAGAAGAAATGCGTAAATCAAAACAGGCAAGGTGCACAATGACAATGGTTAACGAGGAATTTAGAGGTACATACCCATAGAGCGTGGTGGACAAGCTCTTAGTAGCATGGGCGCCTAACTGGTTCTACACGACCTCGAGGACATGTTAGGTCAGTGATACATGTTAGCTTAACCTCGGTGACTATGTAGCTCGGAGCGCGGCAAGATTGAGGGGTAGAATGACGATCTCAGGATTCCTAATCGGGTGACGACCTCAGAACCTTCGGGTCTGGCGACGACCTTGGGACCCTCGGGTCTAGTGACGACCTCCATGGTTGTGAAATCCAGAAAAGCCTAACTAGGAGGAGACCGAATCCCTTAAATATGGGAAGTATACATCATCTAGAAGTCTGAAGATACGAGAAGGTACGATTAGCTAAGAAGGACGATACGAAAAGAGTTCTTATCCTACTAGAAGTCCCTGGGACAGCCTACAACCTTGACTATAAAAGGGGATACAAGTCATTATTTTTACACAACACACATACACACGCAAAATATATTGTTGCCATATTATCGTTGAACACGACTGACTTAAGCGTCAGAGCCTTTTTTGCCGGGATGCCCCCCGATATTTTGCAGGTCATCAGAGACGTCGAAGTGGTTTGAATCAACAAATACAGTCCAGATTGAATTGGAGGGCGAGTTGCGCAACAAAATACACATAATATTAGTCCACCACATATGTTTTGATTACATGCATTATGTAAAACGTATTTTATGATTCGGTAGAAGTCGCGACGTGTTTAAAAAACACGATTAAAAAAATAAATAATACGACGAATACATAATAATATAGCACGATCTAACACAATACCATAAATAAGAAATAAAATACTTAATAAAATAAAATTATTATTATTATTTACTATCCAATAAAATAAGTAATAAGAAATACGACACGTGAGGCTATGATTGATGCTCAAAAAACCAAAATACAAGGCGTGGCGTATATACAGGGTTCGCTGAAATACTATAGACTATTCGTCCCACCAACAGAAAGAGGAGAACAAAAAGAGAATTTTTTTAGAAAAACGACAATTTCTTCACTGTTAATTCTCATCTGCAACTTTGATTCCCCGGAAGAAAAACAGCGTTTTGCAGTGTTTTAAGCAGCTGAAGATTATTGGGGATCAGTGTTCAAATATATAGAAAGAAAAAAGACAATGTGAGAGATGAAGAAACCTCGCAGTGTCGGACCCAAGAACAAAGCGAATCTCAAATTGGGCCGAAATCTGGCCAATAGCCTCGATCCTGACAGCAAATTGACGAGCAGAAACTTGTGCAAAATCTCTGTTCCACTGTTCTTTTTGTTTTGGTGCGGCGTCGTTTTGTTTCATGCTAATCTCACTCGTGGAAATGAAGGTACATGTCCAATTTCCATTCTTTTTCTCAGTCCGGTTCATTTTCTTGTTTTTTCCATACCAATCTTTCCTTTCTTTGCCCAGTTTCTTGACTCGCTCTATTGTTTTCCCTTTATTGTGTGATGCTGTGTGTTGTGGAAATTCAGGCCTTTCGTTAAGTAGTGTTGGTTGAGTTAATGGGGGGACTCTTCTTTTTTAAGCTTTATCTGTTTATGGTTGGTCCTATTATTATTGGTGATGAAATCTCTAATCTATCTCATGGATTGTAATTAATTTGATGAAATAACCCTTTTTCGGTAAGTTTCTTCAAATTTAACCAGTTGGGCCAATTACTGTTGTAACTTCTGAACGAAAATGAGTACAAGATTTATGTATCATTAAATGAATGCGAAATCATTATGGCAATTGAACTTCAGCAGTTAATTACTTTCAAGTGGAAAGTCCCTTTTTACTTGATTATGGTTCGATAATCTTTCTTTCTGTCTTGGTTGCCATGTATATTTTTCAGGGGATTTGCTTGCCTACAACGGGACTAAATCAGACCCGGGTTTTCGTGACAAAAAGCTACTCAACCATACCATCTCAGTTGCAAAAACTGAACAAGAGAATAAAACCAGTCGAATAATGACGGACCCAAACGTGTCTCATATTACTAACAGCTCCACCGAGCTAAATATCCTTTCAAACCAAGAACACTCGATTATGGTAACAAGTCGACTGCAAGAACTGATATCTGTCTTCTTTGGCCACGATCCGTACACATGCCCAGTAACAACACAAGAAAACGGGCTCGAAGCCGAACCCGAAACGCACCAAAACGGGAGAATCCATCTTACTTACCCGAACCTCGACGACTTCAAGCACATCTCGAGACAGGAAAAACCCGATACTTCCCGCCAGCTCGTCAACATCACCCACAGGCTTGAGCCTGACGGCACCCCTTACAACTATGCCTCGGCTTCGAAAGGTGCAAAAGTGGTGGCCCACAACCGAGAGTCCAAGGGAGCCAACAATGTTCTTGGCAAGGACCATGACAAGTACCTCAGGAACCCGTGCTCGGCCGAAGGCAAATTTTTCATAATCGAGCTCTCTGATGAAACCCTAGTGGATGCTGTCAAGATCGCAAATTTCGAGCATCATTCTTCTAATTTCAAGGAATTCGAGCTCTCGGGAAGTTTGGTCTACCCAGCCGAGACGTGGGACAGTTTGGGATCATTTGTGGCGGCGAACTCGAAGCACATGCAGTGCTTTAAGCTTCCCGAGCCAAAATGGGTCCGGTACTTGAGGGTGAATTTGCTGAGTCATTATGGTTCGGAATTCTATTGTACGTTGAGTGTGGTCGAGGTTTATGGGGTCGATGCCATCGAGCAGATGCTCGAGGATCTTATTGTCCCGTCTGGAGAGGCCAATACAAACTCGACTGCAATTCCTGCTGTATTATCTGAAAACAGCACAAGTAAATCCGAAATTGATGAAACTTCTCGTAATTTTGTTGAGACAGTGAGTAAAGGGGTTGTGGGCAGTGTTGATGAAGGCCAAATGATTGGTTTGGATTTACCGAAGAAGGGTTCGGTGACGAGTGGTGTGTCCGAGCCATTGCCAAAGGCCAGACAGCACCCGAATAGCAGGTTGCATGCAGATGCCGCCTTAAAAGTAGTGTTGCAGAAGGTTCGGTCAATCGAGCTGAATATGGAGGTTCTCGAGGAGTATATAAAACAGCTTCACAAGAGAAGAGGAGATGTTTTGCCTGAGCTTGAGAAGGAGCTGACGAAGTTTAATGCCCTTCTGGAGAAGAGTAAATCGGAGTTGAAGAAACTTATGGAATGGAAGGAAATAATGGTATTTGTTACTTTTTTAATTAATTAAGCTTTTCGGCGATTTTGGAAATGTTGGGAAGTCTAGCATGTTATTTATTTATATACTGTTGTGTTTGTTCAGGCTAAGGGGATTCTTGAACTGGAGTCATGGAGACTTGCTGTGTCTACACAGATGGATCTTGTGGTTCGCCACAATAGCATGCTGAGGTTTGTTTTCAATTTCTTTGGACTAGTTGGGCTTGATTTATAAACTCTGTTAAGAAAACATAGGATTTTCTTTATTACATTTTTTTCCTGCCACCACAAAAGTTTAGTTGAGCTGTAGTTAGGAGATGAAGATAGTGCATCAATAAATTGAATAAACACCGATGGAAGTAATGCTTTTCTTTTTTTTATTTGGTGATGTTCTAACTGCAGAGTTGATTACAAACATAGTCGACCGAAAAGTAGGGAAAAAGAAGGTTCTATCGAAATTGGATCAGAACTACAAATATTGTACTCTCTAAAGTTATACCTTGCAAAAAAATTCTGATCCCTTAACTGAACATGTGTTGCAGAGTAGAGGTTGAAAAGGTTTTACATGATCAAGTGAGCCTGGAAAAGAAAGAGCTTGCAATTCTAACAGTGACTTTGACCTTTGCGTGCATTGCCATTTTCAAGATAATATCAGAAAGGGTGGTGAAGTTTTTCCGGGCCCCAACACCTGGTACAGTTTACCAGTCGAGCAGAGGATGGATTTTAATCTTCATATTCTGTAGTTTGACGATGCTAATCCCGGTGATTTATGATTAGTTTCCAAATCGTGTGTGTGTGTGTGTGTGTGTGTTGTGGAAATGTGAGAAAAGTTTATAGCTTTTGCAGGTCTACAGAATATGGTAAGAGGTCTAGATTTTTGTGTCAGAATGTGCATCTTAATGCCTATCCTCAGTATAACATGCGCTTTTGTGATCGGGTTGTATTGAGTTTCTCAGTGTAAAAGCCAAATACTCGTGTAGTTGAAATCCATGTTTTAAAAGTACCGGCCGGTATTACCGGTAATACCGGATACCGGTGGTTCGACCGGTACGGTTACACTTAAAATACCGTTTTGGCCAAAATACCGGTTTATACCGGTTTTACCGGCCAAAATACCGGTCAAAATACCGGTTTATGTCATTTTTTTTAAAAAAAATAATTTTTAATATATTTTCATTAATTTATTTATATAAATTGAAAGTTCTACACTTAATTTTAATATGTTTACATTGTTATTAGATGATATTTAATTTTACTATTAGTTAAAGTTAGTTTTGTACATCATTTATATTATAATAACAAATTAATTTAATATTTATTGAAACCGGTAAAATAGACGGTAATACCGGTCGAACCGGTTGAACCGCGTACCGTTGGCTCGTCCGATATGATAACTGGTACGGTATTTAAAACACTGGCTTGAAATGTTACTCGGCTTGTCTTGTGAATCTGTGATACATCATTTTTCCGTAGTTATTTTTTCGTGTTTACGTGGGATTTTCTTTGTCTCCCTTCTTGCGAAGAAAGTTCTATCCTATTTCTAAATTCTAACGGTAAAATAATAAATTCTAATTTGTAATATAATAATATCTAAATTCTGACATAATTTATATAATATATAAAAATTTGAATATTAGAAAAAAAATTGCGCGGCCTACTGGCAAAACCGGCCGTGCAAGGTGCGGCCAACTGGCAAAATCGACCGTGCATAGTGCAGTCAACCGGCGAAACTGGCCGTGCACAGTTATGGCCGATTTCGTCGGTCGGCCGGCGGGATTTTTTTTGTTCTTTTTAGTAAAAATGTCAGAAGTAAAATTGTCCAAAATGTGAACGTAATAATAAGGGGACACTAAACAGTAACACCCTATAAATATAGTGACTAGAGAACCTTTTACATCAAATTTGAGTAACTTTTGAAAGAGTTG